>JAGJRO010000173.1:136721-159154 GCA_022832285.1 Lepidurus apus apus
ACCCCCCCCCCCCCTGGGTACGGGCCTGTACAGCAGTCATGAGCCAGTAGAAGTGTAACCTTTATTGTAATTATTACGTATGACTTCTGTGTTTTATTTATATTCTTATTTCTTGGCGATAGAGTGCTTTGGCGACTCGCTTTTTGCCAGCTGACAACACTGCTTATGCTTCTAACCGTTTGTTTTATACTCAACGCAACTTATAATACTAAGAAATTGTTTGATTCCATACACGTTCAGTGAACAGGACAATCCGTCTGTACTACTCTTAACCAGCCAAGACATCACATCCAACGCAAAACATTAATTGAATACAGGTTCATGTTAATTATTAAATTCATTTTTGTTTCACCTGAATACGTCAATAATGACGCAAACTGACAACATAGGAGCCGTGTTGAAGCGAGAGTCGATCTGGAAGTCCCTGGAAGCTCTGAAAACGCTCACCGAATAACAGTAAATTTGCCTTTCCTCGATAAACACTTTTAAGCACTAAAATGCATTAACTTAGTCATACTTCATACACTTTTGGTGATGCCATTAGCTGCCATGATGAAATATAGCAGGTTACCCACACTTGCAAATTGGTTAAAAATCTACCCTAAACATTTCTCGGCACGCCTTATTTTAGCTTAACATATATAAGCCTACTGCTTACCCAAAAGAAAGCGAACAAAAAGGCTCGTAAATAAAACTATAACTCAAGTATTAAACGGGATGATTACTCATTCCAAGCCCAAAAAGTTGTGCTAATAAGACTCAAAATTGTGGGGAAAAAAGCTGTTACGCCAGTCTTGGCCTGTGCCCTCTTTAATAGCTACACTTTCTTTGTCTTCGCTAATCAATATAAAGTATGTGACGGTTTTCCAACTAATGCTGCTTTAGGACTCGGTCCAATAAGCGTCTTCGCTTTCCTTCCGACTAAACAAACGGAGCCTTCCTGAATGCTGCGTTGCACTGCCAATTACTTCCATCCATCTAAACAATAATGAATAACAGCATTATCAACGTATCTTCTCGACTAAATTAATATAAGTACCTGTTGAATGTATATTCACTTTCAGCTCGGAAAAAGTAAACGTGGTTCTTAAACTGCAACTTAAACACGTACTCTTTTTGGATATTATCTTGTTCGCTAGGGCTCGTCACTGAATAACCCAACAAAGGCAAGCTGGCCAAGGGAAAATCGTCCTAAGAATTGCATCCTTGTTTAAACTCGGCCCGATTTTAAGGACACTTAAACTTTACTTGAAAGGTTTTGTAGAAGAAAAGGCAGAAGTTGGTGAAGACAACCCATAATTTTTGCCAGCCATTGCTATTCTTGAATTTCCTCAACAAGTATCCACTCAACTGGTTCTAAGAAACAAAGTACCCAAATATACATAAATGTGTAATATAATCGTTTGAGATATAAATAACTACCTCGACTGAAACCAAATGATCCTTAAAGCTCACGGACGTGTTTCTGTGCCAACATACATGCACTGTCGTATTGCTACGTTGCTGGGTCGTTTTTTCGCTGCCTGGTCGTGTACCTTCATCACTTCCGTACGATTTGTCCAAAACTTCTTCGGAAGAACCTGGAACAAATAGCTTTGTCTTTTAGAGAAATCAATCGGGAAATAAGCTTTCACTTACTACAGGACTTCAGTGAGAGATAATGAAGCTTGTTATCGCCTCCACGCTCTTTGGCGGCTTGAATTGCTTGGCTCAGATCTTCAATCCACTTATCTTTTTCTTCTTGGGAATGAGCAGCGACCAGAAGTGCTCTAAATAAAAAGAATTTTTAGCCCTGACTAAAACTATGTTTACGCGTTAACTTTACCTATTGCCCCCGTAAATCGTGAAACAATAGGCGTTTCCCATTTTGGCATCGCTGTCTTCCACCATCACGCCCCGTAAAGGCAATTGTCCGTGCACTTTAAACTGCAAACATGGTCCTCCAGCACGATTCGTGTAAAGCAAAACGTCCGAGAACTGAAAACGAATACAATTTAATTTCCTCTCTTTAAATTTAACTTCCTTCAAATTTAACAATTCCTTACCAAGAAAAACATGCGTTGTTGAAATCCTTTACGCGATAATTTCTGCAAACAACCTTCTCGCAGAAATTCTCTCCCCATTTGGAGCACATTATCCATCCCCACCAAGTCTCTTTGCAACTCAACCAATTTCCCAAAATTTTCCTACAAAAGGACACGAATTAAGTTAAAAATGTACGAGCATTTCCTCTTTTGTTACAGAGATGTGAAGGTTTTGCAATATATGTTGCGTGGTCTGGGATAAATGGCACCGGGCTTGGTAACAGTCATTATAGTCCGGATGTTCAGATCCGTAATGCTTTATCAATCCTAAAGTAATAATAATTTATTAAATTTGTAAACCCAAAATGAATTTCTAAGTGAACTTACGATCCAGAAGTAACTGATAGTGAAGCAAACGCTGTAACGGTTTCAACATGAAGGTGTTGAGGGGCAGGTAACAGACTTTTTGTGTCTCGAAGTCGCGGTAAACTTGCTCAAACTTTTTATTGCGGCGATACGCTTGGTCAATTTTCTCCAAAATCACTCGATGCTTCTCCATATACCGACTATACACCTCCAACTTTCCTAATGTCCTTAACATGATGTCCCCGATTCGCTGATAATCGCCTTTAAAAGTCGTATGACCACGCCCCTCCCTATAATAAAAATTGTATTAGTAAAATCATATACCAAAAAAATATAATAAGCATCTAAAAAATATAATAAGTAGTTTTCATAGCTACAAATAGCAGAATATTAGTTAGAATAATAACCGGTGTTTAAATTATAACTTAATTATAATTAAAGAGCTAAACTCTAAAATTACCATGCCGCCAGACGATGCTCCACGTCTTTCAAGAAAAGACAATGACTTTCATAAATGGGGTCGATATGGGCAAATAACAATGCTAAAACCTCTTCGGGCATTCCTTCTTCCTTGCTGATTTCATCCCGGAACCACTGCAAAATTCACCGTTTATTAGCCTCCTTTAACACTTAAATTAAATTTGTCATACCAGATCTAAAACTTCCAGATCCTTTTTATAAGTCCGTTCAGTCATCAATAGTTCTTTTGCTATGTAATATGATTTATCCCCGGCATGTCGCTAAATTAATAAACGATTATTTTTTCAGCAATTGGTCTTTAATTAGCCCATGATTTACTTTTCTTCGGGTGTCAGGCTCCTCACTATTCTTTGGACTAATGCAGTTATTATTGTCCAAGATATTCGCATGGTTCCTCAATGGAGATAAAGGTGGCGATTTCATGGAATCGTTATCACTAGCTGCAGCTTCCCCCGTCAGAATTGTCATGCTATTTCCATTCACGGCTGGCTGTACTACCCCTTCTTCTATTTTTTCCCCTCCATTCTCTCCTACATTCATAAAATATCAAAGAAAATCCTTTAGTTACATTACAACTCAAAACAAAGAAATAACAGACAAAAATACAGTACTAACGCTCCAACAAGCATGCAATCCACTAAAATCAGAATGGCAAACTTACCCCAAAAATGTTAATTCACTCGTGAAGCCATAAAAGCAGCAAGAAAAGTGTTAGTGTTTCTTAGAAAAGCGATGGAAAATGCCAAGCTAAGGCGGTAAATTTATTGAGACCACCCACCCAAATCATGCAATTTTTTTCTCGTTCGTTTGGCTCTGCTCTGTTCGCCAAAACTTCTTAAACAAACCACTACGAGGCATTAAAACGAACACCTTTCTCTTTCAAAGTACGAAACTCAAAAGGGGTTACAATAACTTCAAGTTCAGTTTCATTATTGGGAGACGTGAAATCGAATGAAACAGACAGAAAGGGCTTTTTTTGTCACATTAAACTCTGGCACATTAGCTCTGGCACATTAAACCAAGCCACGCCCCATTTTTGTTTATTACTTCTGAGTTGAACAATTTTCAAAAAGGTTTCAAAAAGGTGGGTTTGTACCAAAAAAGGAGGTGTATAAGGGCGGGTTTTGGTGTAATCGGCCAGACCTATTAATTCCTTCCATACAAAATTCAACGTTTTGTCAAAAAAGTGGCATTTCTTTAAAATAACATTTAAAGATTTATTTTTTTTAGCCTGGGTAAAGTGGGCGTCCGTTCCGGTAATGCCATGTGGGATAATGCCCAGCCAAGGCTGCGTGTTAAAAAAGGAAAAGAAAGAAAACCGCATGAAAAACGACAAAACTTTCAGGCACACAAAATTATTTAAATTTTCGTCCAAAATAGACTTCCATTCTTTTGGTCAAAAACAAAAAAAATATAACTTTTATTCAAGGGTAGTGAAGAGGAGGAATAGGTCTGGCCGGTAGTTTGATTTAAAGGGAAGAGAATCAACGGAAAATAAACCAAAAAGGATTACTTTAAAAGACCGAAAATACGGTGCGCGCTAATGAGCCTAATTAAGGGGATGGGAGATTTTTATTTAAAAAGAGAGAAAGCCACGCCTACTGGGATTCGTGTCGAGATTCTAGTTCCGAATCGGACTGATCTTCATTGCGCACGCGCAACCCCAAGGAGACGCAAACGCGTCGCCGAGTAGCGGGAGACATGATTTCTTCAGCAGAAATCGAAGGATCGTCGTATTCACTTTGGTCTAAACTGATTGTAATGCAATCACCGATGAACCCCGATTCTTGCACACGATTCTCTTCGCCTTCTGAGCTGTCGGACTCGGGGTCGAGTTGCAAAAGTGAGCTGGGCGGTGAAGGGAAGATTTCTGCGTCAGGATCAGCCTCTGAATCGCAAAATTCGACGTCTGGGTCTGCCTCAGAATCGCAACCTCTCGCGCTGGAGTCGTCAACTGGTAGAAACTCCACAAACTCGTTGACTGGAGTAGTATCTTCTAGAGGATCGCAAGGGAAAGCGTCGTGATTCAGGTCCAAATCGAGGTTGAGCTCGCGGCGATTCCGATTGCTACAAACACTGGCCGAGAAATCGCTGCAATCGCCTAAGTGATCGTCGAAATCATCGTCGTCGGGCGGTTGAGTGATGGAAATCTTTGAATCTGATCGCTCACTAATACGGGAAAGCACTCGGACCGGGAATCCGTAGCCAAGCCCGTCCCCCGTGCTCAAGGGCCAATGGCGATGGACACTGAACCGCGAATCGGGACCGTCGTCTTCTTCTAAATCGGGAGGATCAGGCAAACCATCGTCGTCTAGGAAATCTTCGAGTTGTTCTTCAGAAACGATTTGGTCTTCTAGGCTCGTTGAACTCAAGGTATCTTGTCGGTGGATTTCAAATTCCGCGTCGTCATTTGTAGGTGATTCTCCTGAAACTATTGATTCACCTTCGATTTCCTGATCGTCAATGTACGGCAAAGGCCATTCTTCATTCTCAAACTCCTCTAAATCTTCTTTCTCGGACACTTTTGTACCGGGTTCTGATTCTCGTGATTCAACGACCCGATTCCCGTCTTCGGCTATGGAATCAAAGTTTTCTCGGCACGATTCCATGGATAGAGCTTCTTCATAAGGCGAAGAGGTTGATTCAGTAATGACGGTACTAAGAATCGCCAGATTCACACACTGATTCTCTGAGACTTTCTCCAAGGCTGATTTCAACAATGAATCTTCTGTAGAACCATTGGACCCGGCCGACACACTAGGATCTTCTGCCTGCAGAACCACTGTGATCGGATACGATGGCGAATCAAGGCGACTCGAATCGACATCGATTCTACTCAAAGAATCCTGCTCGCAACAGTCAAGCGTGTCGTCATGGCTCGAATACGCCGTGGGCGGGGGCAAATCTTGGAACGCAACGAATTCTACTGATTTGGGTCGCATCAGGCTCCTCGCAAACAACGATCCTACAACGATTTCCGGCTGATCCTTTCTATGAAAATGCCTAAAACTACGACTTCGCTGAGGATTTGGTGACGATCTCGGATTCGCATAGAGATTCTCACAAGACTTCGATAGAATCGTACCACTCGCCGGATTCAGTGCCCAATCTTCACCAAAATCCTCCGGTGGTGGCACGACTAGTATCATTTCAGATCCTTCCGCTACATTGTATCGATGCAAAATATACGGAATCGCTTCCTCACTCTTCCGATTCTCTGCAGATTGTACCTTAGAATCGCCGCATTCATTTTCGTCATCTTGGGACAATAGATCCCCGGAATCAATGGAACACGTCCGTGTTCCCATCTTCCTATGATTCTCGTCTTCCTCTGCCAATAAATCGTAAGAATCGTGCGACTCAGTGGCTCCATCCGTTGACGGTGCTCTAACAAAAGTCCGCACTGGCGTAGAAGGCGTGAGTTCGGTCTCTTCGCTCATTAAACTCTCTCGTGAACAGAAAGGGGGTTGGCTGGGCTCACTTTCCTCCCACGCAATCACATTATTCACACATTCCTTCATTTTCCCTACATCCTCCGCTGAAATCACGATGCAACTCTCTTCCTTTTCCTCCTCCTCCTCTTCTTCGCAGACAGACACGCCCACTTGGCTTAGGCGTGGCTTTTGAGAGTTAAGGACAGTGAGAGCAAAGTTATGACGCTGGGAGGAAACATGCATGAGAGGAGACTGATTCGGCACCGATTCTAGAGTTAATAAGCAGCCCTGACTCCGACTGGAAGAAAAATTAACCTGCTGACCTGGATTGTTGCTGTTGGCACGCCCACCGGAGGGCATCCGAGGCAAAGAACCGTAGCCTGGTTGAGGGGGCGGGCCTGGGTGCTGAGGACTCGACGTAGCCGACGCACTCGACGTCACGGATGGTCCCATTGAAGGAGAACGGGAACGCGCCAACGAAGCATGGCCAACGTCCTCACTTCCGCCCCGCGTAAGGGTGATTTCGTGCACGTCCACTGTTTCCGTACGTTCCGGTGAGGGAAGGGACGAATGGCGGCCTGAATGGGCATGGGAAGCGAAAGACAACGACGTGGGCGTCCCTAATTTTTGTAAAAAAAAAGAAACGTAGCTTAATGAGCTAGAATGCAAAAGTTACCCACATAGTCGACATTTGACTTTCCAACTTTCCAGACCCACTGATTTAGATACGGTACATTTAATTTCATTCCTTTCATTTTTCAAACTCAATAAATCGTTTCGTAAGTAGACACTAAGAATTCAAGCTCCACAATTTATGAGCTAATGCAAATGCCAAAAGCGGAGAAGGATTAAATAGATGAAGAAATAGCAAAGGGATTTACCAGCTACGTTGTCGGCGACGGGCAGTAATGGCTGCGCTGATACGCTCGTTCCCACGCCGGTGGAATGCAGAGGGCTCGTGTGTCGAAACGATTGGGACCTGAAAAAAAAAAAAGAGATAGCATTACTAACAAGCTCTGGAAAATGTTTAGAGAGGGCCTTGGACCCATGAATAAGCAAAAAGAAGCCGATTTTTTACAGAATACGTGCATAAATATGAAGGAGAAAGATAAAAAGAACACAAACGAAACGAAAAACGAAAAAACAAACAAACGAAAAATAAAACTAAGTAATAAATGTTGAATACCTCTGGAAGGATTGACGTTTGACATAATTCTCACGCACATATTCAATGACTTGCTTCTGCGTGCGGCCAGTGTATCTGGTGAAATTGAAAGGAATGGTATAATCACAAAAGGGCTTCTCCCAACACAGGAAATCAAGGTTGTAATGGTTATGTATGGTTATAAATATGGGTGACTCATCTCCCGTTATACCTGAAGGACGAACCGCGAGCCATAACGCGAGGTTTAGGCTTGGCGTCCTTTTTCACAAAAGCGCACCGGAAAAAGCCATGGTGTTCCACGCATTTCTTCCAGAAATTTTTGCAAGCGTCCCGGTGATCAAACACGAACTCCACGGTGTCCTTATAATAGCCCTGTTAAAAATGCACAAGACCATGTTTAATTCATTCGTTCCTTCGTCAGAATTGTTTGCTCCCAAATTAGAATAATCCCACGCATTACTAGCGTTTCTTAAGAGAAAAAGAACGAAAACATGGAACTCAGGCTTACAGTTTGACTCACATAGCCCTCCGGGTGTAATTTAATAAGGAATTTCTTCCGTTTGAAAGATAATTTTCGTATCTTTGCCCAGGAGAAGGTATTGATTTTCGTGAAATTCTGGAAGACGAGAATTCCCATACTGGCCACTGCCAGGTTCAGCGGTACGCCCTCATGGTCCTATAATACCCCATCAAAGAGAATAAACAAAAACATGTCTAAGAAATATGAATAAAAACAAAAATCAATGCTCGTCAGAAGACATACAAGAACGACAATCGATCCTTCAAAAGTCTGTCGTAGGAATATGAATATTTATACACATGTATATAGAAAAATTGGCCTACTTTGGCTGGATGCATACGGCAACCGTAAAGCTCACATCTCCGAGCCGTTTCAAGCAAATTAACGTCCGCCTCAGCCGGAGTTTGTCCCACGTGCTTCTTATGGTTTTCCATAATTCGTCTTTCAAGTTCTACATCTTGGTGAGGTACAAATTTGTACGTCGACAGATAGGTGTGATCGGGGTAATCTTCCTCCACGAAATCTCCACATTCCGCTATTCAGAATAAAAACAAGAAATTAGGAAATGAAATGAAAAGAGAAGTCAATAACTTCTATCTCGCTGGAAAGATGTAGCGGGTTTAAGTACACTTACATTGAACGATGTACGAGGCAAGTAATGCTGCTGTATTGTCATTACACTGGAGCCAGCCGTTGGCCAAATCGCGTTTAATTTGCAAACAGAACAAATATCTTGTAAACTCTTCTTCTAATTGTGCAGGATCTGGGGTATAGAATTTGATAGCAAACCGCAGCAATGGATTCACTAAGGACAAGCCCATCTGGCGCCCAATCGGCTTCTCCAAGTCGAGCCAATACTGAAATATTCGATAGTTTAATCGATAACGTTGTAAACTTGAAATTAATCTTTAACTAGCATAGTCAAAAATATGAATCGATTGTTTGGTTTTAAATGATACCGAATGAAATAACACATACTGCAATAACCGGATACTTATTACGGATTAACGATACTAATGAGTTATAAAAACCAAATACACCAAATAATGACTGAATAATTAACTGAATTAAATAACAAAATATAAGCTAAATATGAGCAAGGGATTCTAAAATACGGCGCAAGTACAGCAAATATGAACACTTAACTTATCTAACACTAGCAATCGGCACTGTGTAATAAATATTGGTAAAACAAAAAACAAAAAAAGTAAAATTCCTGAATACAAATGAAGGGAAAAGGTTATACCTTGTTATCCGCCGAGTCGTCGTACTCCAATCCGAAGTAATCCGATTCCAATAAATTCAGTTGCTTGCAAACTTGGTCAAACAGCACACGCGCAATAGCTTTAACCTACAAACCAAGAAAAATTTATACTAATAAACCATACCACCCTTTTTGAACCACTTTTAAATATATTTTTTCCTGTTCTCTTTTTAAGAAGCCGCAATAAAAAACGCGAACATAAGAGAAAAGTACTAATCAATAAAAACCATCGTTTCATATCTCCTAATATGTTCCGCTTCGGCCTGTTTTCCCCTCCAATCTTCCCTTTTCACCAGCCTTTTCTTTCAAGACATTCAGCGGCTTTGCAGCAATTCTCCCCTTACCCCCCAACGCGTCTCACACACATTCACACGCAATCTATTTTTACATTTCAACGTCGTATGCAAAATAGCCATACAGCCTCACGTCATCGTGCCGGGAAGGCAAGCTTTTTTACTTTTTTATACAAAAAGTAAAAAAGAGAAAAGAAAAGAGAACATAAAACTCACTTGGACACGGAAAGTAGAGACGGAATCGTCCACCATTTGCACACGAATATCCACCATTTTCCCGCTTTTCGTGGGCCCAACGTTGGGTGTGCTGGTACTATTGGTAGGCGTGGTATGATTTGCATAAAGTCCAGCTTGGTCGACTCCAGCTGGGGACGAATGGGAGTGGCTTAATTTCCCAGAATTGCTTTCAGTAGCCATTGTTGGCTATTGTCCCGCAATTTCACCGGGAGATGAATCGCAAAAGGAAGCTGAGCAATGTGTAATTGGAGAATTTCTTCACTTCCGGGACATTGCAGACGATACCAGCTAGCCCACAGTTTTTGAGAACCGGGTTAGGTAATGATGGTGGAAACTTCTCCAGCTGCGACTTTGGTTCCAAAGCCCTCCGAAATATTCCTGCAGGAAGACAAAATTGTTAGGAAGTGGAAGAAATAGGCGCTTTGGATGAGAAAACAGGATAAATCTTAAATTCTAATCCTCTTAGAACGCCAACAATGTGAGACGAAACACTACATGTGACTAGATTGGCACAGGATGGTTTGCTTAAAGTTTTCCTGGCTGTTAAATCCATCAGCATAGACTTTCGCTCATTCAATTAACCACTTAACAGCGTCTTGACATGGGAGATGAATAGTTACTGAGATCTTTTGAGGTTGCGAAGCAGAGGGGAGTCATACCGCGGGTTCAAGAACGCAACAAAATGGGGAGAAGCAGGTTTTCAAGCTAAGCTAACAGGGATTTAAGTATTGTATCTGCTGGTTTCTCTATCTCTGCTTATTCTCTATGGCTTCTCTATAAGTTCCCGTTATTCTAAAATCTTTCACGAAGTTGAAATGTTTGGGCTAAACAAACTTCTGTTCCCAACTATTTACTTCAATTAGCGTAAAAGAGAGCCTAAAATTGCTAGAGAATCCGTCAAGAACTAAATGTTGCATGTTTATAAAGGCAACTGTGAACCAAGGATTCTTCTTTTCTCTTTTTGCCACGTTCACAAGAAGATGAAAGAAAGACAGAATTGTAAAACAAGGAAATATTTACCTGAATATTGCTTGGGTTGCGGAAATTCTGGGACACAAAAACTATGCGCAAATCACCGTGGCGTGTATCGTATCAAATAGAAATACGGTTGGAAGAGACGGCAAGGAACCGCCCACACATGGGAAGAGGGCTTCAGACCACACCGACACAGATGCTTGTTCTCAATCCAATTTATGCGTCACCCGCACGCTTTTAGC
Organism: Lepidurus apus apus; assembly: GCA_022832285.1. Taxonomy (NCBI): domain Eukaryota; kingdom Metazoa; phylum Arthropoda; class Branchiopoda; order Notostraca; family Triopsidae; genus Lepidurus; species Lepidurus apus. The sequence continues at coordinate 147,722 of JAGJRO010000173.1, forward strand.
TGCCTCCAAGAGCTGCAATAGTTGCGTAAACGTACAAGAACTTGAGTTAATATCTTTTTGAGCAACACTCGTAATCCAGAAACAAAAATTTAGTCCATTTTTGATCACAATATTGACAGCCCCCGTCACCGGCCGAACCCGACTGACACAACTACTTCTTACATTAGCTTAACTGCTCTACCGCTAGGTAACGCGCATGGCTCTCGACTAATGAATAACAATTAATACGGAGTCAGGCCGTGATCGTTCACCAGGGAGAAAAGGTTTTCGTTTGCGCTGCCCAGGCTTGTCATAAAATGTGTCGTGTCGTGCATGTTGATGGCAATAAGAAGGTGTATAAAGGGCTTTTTTTTTCCTGACGAGGAAGTTGTAAGTTTGATGCCACAATAAATAACTTGAGTCAAAAACGTTCAACACGTTCTTCGAAAAACAGTTACAAAAGGGTGTCCTTTAAGCCGGTGTTGAAAACTGACACTAATGTGTCGTTTGTCCCTTTGTGCTATACGAAAAAGCGGGCAAATTCGGTAAGACGTCGGGCGTTTTCGAGATCAATTACTATTATAAAAGGGTCAGACTTGCTAAAAAACGATAAATCATACATATCGGAGGCTTTTTTGAGTACACATGAGCTTAAAAAAGTTAGTTTTGTTCAGATGGGGAAACCGTGTTACTTGTCCCTTTGTACTATACGCTCCTAGGGCGTTTTTAAGATCAATTACTATTATAAAATGGTCAGACTTGCTATAAGACAGTAAAGTTAAGAGTATTGGAGGCCTTTTGGAGTACACAGCTTGAAACAGTTAAAAGATCGGGGAAACTGTCACTTGTCCCTTCGTACTACACGCAAAGGCGGGCCAAGATATACATGCGAGGAAAGTTCGAAAATTTCAAAGTGTATGGTCTACGAGCAAAACAATAATGTAGAGAATAATTGGAAGATGAAGTCATAATAGTAAGTATCACTTAAGCTAACACTTATTCAATAAAGCTTAAGAATGCTTTATTTATAATTGGTTCACACATTGGTTCACTTCGTTACTCCCAGACTTCGTTACTTCGTTATCTTCCCATTCGAATTCTATCATCTATTGTAGAATAAAAAACAATCAAGACTAACGTCTACTGTGGTTCAATTGGATCTTACCACAATCTCCTCTTGTGTGTCTTGGGCTCTTTCGAGAATCTCACCGGCTGACGGGCTTATAACCTGTAAATTACTCTGAAACGAGGAAACAATAAATCGGAAAGAAGATAAAACACTAGAAGGCAAAGCAACAAAATAATGGAAACATTACTTCGGTCGATGGGGCAACGGTGTGGATCTGCTTCAGCTGGTCATTCGTCCGCCCGGTCACTCGTCCGTCAGGAAATCCAACCACCTAATATTTCACGGAAAAAAATATATTTTCCTTGTGTCAGAAATCCGATGACCTTTAATTACTCAATTTAGCATAAATATATTCAATAGAGTACTTACCACATTAAGATCAGGTTCAAGTTCTTGGTTATCTTTGACCAAATGGATTGCTGGTGAAATAGGCAGCTGTCTTCTTCTAGTCTTCTGAAATGTGTCAATGATGAAACAAATGCTGAGACTAATTTGTGAATAGCTGTACTTGGTTGCTTTGCGCTTCCGCCTTCTTCGTTCTTTTGGCTTCGTTCTCTAATTAATTCTATAAGTAAGTATAAGCAATTACTTATAAAAGGCAACATTTACTTGAACGCGTCTCGAGATCTTTAGCCTTCCTCGCTTTTGTGCGTTTTTTCTTCTCCGTTTTAGTAACACTAGATGTATTAGTAGACTCTTTTCCGTGGGTTACATCAATTGGGAGTTCCTCTACGTCTTCCTACATTTTTAACATTAAAGCGCTCAAATATGTTACTACAGAGTTACCTTGTCAGCCGTATGATCTTCGTCAGCCGAGACTTCCGCTGCTTCCATGGCTTCCGCTGAATCAGGAAGCGGTTGTGAATCCTCCCTGAAAGTAATGAAGACTTAACATCTTATAATAGTGTTTATAGAGCATAAATGGCATTACAAAGAATAGACTATGCGAATGCCTGTTAAATTTTTGTGACTAAACTTGAGAGTGTACTTGTCAACTGCAGAAATGTACTCCTCCTTCAGGAAGGTAAGGATATGATGGCCTCGTAGGCTTACATCCCTTTGCCCGCAGCTTTTCTCTTCCATAAACATTTTTTCAATAGTTTCGTTATACGTTAGGAAACTTGACCTGTAGCTAGGCTTTCGCCCTATAATAAGCAAGACGCTTGCGTAACCGACACCTTCTAATTTTGCCATCTGTAAAATAGTTTTTATTTTCATAATTTATGCACACATAGTCTATGTATGGAGGAAAAGTCTTACTTGTTTGAAAATAGACTGCTTAATGCGCATTAATGAGTTCGACTGTAAGGAAGCCTTCTGACCTTTCTCAAAACTTTCTCGCAGCTTTCCATTTCGCTTTTCGTTTGTCACTTCTTTAAAATTGGTGGGCTTCTTACATTCTGAACAAGTTTTTCTTAAGTAATGTAGTGGCTCACTGCAATGCGGGCAAGGCTTTTTATTGCTAATATTCCTTTTATTCATTTCCAGTTAACTACCAATTTTCAAATACTGTACCAATGTTTGTAAACACAAGCCAGTTGAAAGGACAACAGCGCTCCGAGTGGCGATGTCCCTAAGCTTCCGCCCACGGGTATATAGCAAATTCTTCTGACATGTGACACACTAGTGTCAGTTTCGACCAGCGGGATACGTTACACCTCTTCGTCAGTGTTTACCGGAGAACCTGTTGCAGATTGCACCTCATCGACAAAACCATTCAGTCCGGAAATGCAACGTACCCATTCTTCAAATGCGTCCTTAAATGCGATTTGGGAGATTACCTACACGAAAAGAGGTTCAAGAGAAATAGACTATAAGTCGTAATTGTTATGCAATCAACAAGTGCAATACTTACGCGTGCATCTAAGTCTTCTGAGAGACGTTGAAGGGAAGCAAGAAACGCTCTTACTGAGAGTTGAGGACTGTCCATTTTTAAAAAGAAGAACGTGCGTAGTGTTTCGGTCGAGAATATATAGCATCCTTTAATGTAAGAGTAGAAAAAAGTTAGACAGCCATTCTTTAAAGGTCCCGTTTACCTCCGTAAATACTGGACGAACCAGCGAAATAGTTAGAAGCAACGAGATTTTCCCAATCGACTTTATGAATGGAAGTGCATGAATGGCATTTCACGGCCGGAAGGAATACATCTTGTTGACCTAAGGGGAAAGGAAAAATAAATGCAAGTGATAAGACATTACTACTTCTCTGAAGACTACCTCGAACGGACACGAATATGCAGGGGATATCAATAATGCATTCGACTTCTCCAGAGCCGCAGTTTTTACAATTGCTTTGAAGTCTTACCGGGATTGCACGATCTAACACAGACGAAAGAGTTTAATTTATTTTCTCATCGATATATTAAGAACATACCATCGTTGCCCAGGGAGTATGATCCATCCTGCTGTAAAACTAAAGTCTGACAAGGTTTAAGGGTCGTCTTAAAGTCAACAACCCAGGTATGACGAATATGCGTAGCTAAGAATTTGTGTTTTAATGCGTCACATGTGACACACAAAGCCCCACAGCCGTCTTCACACCTGTAATGTTTCACTAATTAAAATACTAGAAGCATTTACAAATTTACCTCATAATCGCCGGATTTGAGTTGCAATTAACACAATTCTCATTAGTGAACGGAGGAGATTCTTCTTTAAAAAAAGCAGTGAATATTTCCGGCCTTCTTGCTTCCCACCCTGAAGACCTCTTGTCTCTCCTTTCAGTCCGAGTCCGAGAAGGAGGTGAATTTGGTTGTCCTTCAGTGAATGTAATTTTATCCATAACTTTCCTGAGCCTCATTTGCTCAACTCGATTACCTGTAATAATAAAAAATTTAACCAACGAGGACAAATAATCTAACTTAGCTTCCTTACACGCTTGGGGAATTTCTGGAGCTTCGGACTCAAAACACTTTCCAGAGGTCGACGCACCATCGTTAAGTGCTTTCGGTTTGCCAGTGGTCTTAGTTTTGGAAATACGCGATGGCGATGGTCGGTTTGAGGATTGCACTATTGTTCCGGCTTTTGTGTGTACGTACAGTTCCCCACCTTTCCCGGCAAGTTTTTTATTCTCCTTCTTCGTTGCGTTTTCAGCAACCCCTTTTCTTTTGTGTACAGCTTCATACCGTTCTTTAATCATTTCACCAAACGCCGCTGCCAACTCCTTTTCGTTCTTCCTTTTGTCCCCGGCAAGTTTAATCTTCTCCCTCTTCCTTGCGTTTTCAGCGTCCTTTTTTCTTTTCTGTGCAGCTTCATACCGTTCTTTAATCATTTCACCAAACGCCGCCGCCAGCTCCTTTTCTTTCGTCCTTTTATTCATTTCTAATTCAAATATTCAAACACCAATTTTTAACCACCAATGTTTGTAAACAAAATCCATTGAAAGAACAACAGCCCTCCAAGTGGCGATGTCCGTAAGCTTTCGCCCAGAGGTATATAGGAAATTCTTATGACGCATTACTGTCATGTTTAGTCATCGGGATACGTTATACCGGCTTTTCACTTTTTACCCGAGAACGTGTTGCAAGTTTTAACGATTCTCATCAACAAAAGTTAAGAATCGTTAACCTAACCTAACCTAAGTTCAGCTAACATAAACTAATCTAATCGAACCTATTTAACATTTATTTCCAATCCAACTACCAAAGTTTCATCTCGAATTTTCAACTAAGGTTATCCGGTAAAAACCAGCAGTGCAATACACGACACCTGTTTGTCAGTTTCTCCGGAGTACGAGGTTCTCCAGTAAGAACCCGGTGGTCGACAACTGCCACTTATGTGTCATAGTGTTGCAACACGTTTTCCGGAAAAAACTGACTCAACATACACGTCTCACGTATCGCGCTGCTGATTTTGTCATGTAGCCCATCTATGTCTGCAATAAACCAAGTAAACGTAATCAACGGAACATTAAAACTTAAAAAGAATGCATTAGCAAAAATACGTCGCATTTTAGGATCAAAATTTCAAATGCATGTATAGTTACTTTTCCATACAAAAAGAAATGGTAATAACGAGCTAAATTTAAGCATTTGTCATTTGAGCATCTCATGATCTTTGTAATTAATATGCAAGATTTCCAATTTCCAAAAAGAGGACTCGAACAAAAAGTGTTCATCATCTTCAAATTCATACTCACTGCATTAGTCCTTGGGAAACCATAAACTGAGTTATTAATTCGGCCAAGACTCGGCGCTTAAATCGCAACGATTCTTCAATGACACCTTGGATAAATGCCACTTTTATATCCGTGCTGCCTTGCACGCTCCCAAGGTCCGTAAACAAGCTTTTATAATCTGCAAACAACAACACCACCGTTTATAAACGATCTCCCTCGACACATTACATGCATTTTATTCGTATCAAGTAAAGTACCTTTGCCTGGCCTCCGGATAGCCTTGTAGATGGACATTTTCAAGCTCGCATTATGTTCGCGGATCTCTGCAATCTCGACTTTGCTAGAAACAATACTCCCATTAAGGCGAGGGGCGGGGTGTTCCGCAATACCATTAAAGTTGCCTTCATTGGCTTCTCTTTCTCGATGGAGCGCCAGGCCGTTTGGTAATCTGGGTAAGCCTTGTGCTAAACGATCCTCCGCGTCCGAGTCTACTGGCACATAATCTGAAGAGGGAACATACAAATTAAGTAATTCTTAATGTTAAAATCTTTGTCCAAAAATTAAAAATTACCTCCATTGACCAAAGGATAATCGGGAATTATCGATTCGCGGCTAATTTCATCCGCACTGAGAAGAAAAGGCGAAGAAAGGGGCGCAAAGGACTGTGAAGGACTGGGAATTACCAACGGAGGTATGAAAGGAGGGTCCGGGAGGACCACAGGCTGGATTATGGGCACTGGAGGGAGCGACACTGCAGGAACAGGATGCACGACTGGCGGAGGTGAGGGACTGGGCGAGACTATTACAGGAAGGGGAGAACTAGGTCGACGAATCACCAAATCTTTGGGTAAAGGCCCCGGTTTTCTTTTGCTGCTTCGGAGCCCGGATGGGGACATGGGATCAGCTGGACGTTTGATTCCGCGTATGGGACTACTTCCACCGCCCATGAGGTCAATATCTGCTTCATCCACCATCATTCGCTACGAAGAAAGAATAAATTACAAAAATTTCCTTTTTTTTTTAACTAAAAAACGTTGCAAAACCTTGTCGATTTTAAAAGGATTGCCGAACATGTGCTGTCGAACAGGCGTGGACTCAATTTCCCTAAGGGGTGGTGGGATCCGCTTGAGATATTCTTGGTAATTGCCCATTTGTGCTACGGGCATACTGTGTAATTGATCTGAAACGAATATTATTTAATTATCAGAAAATTATTTTGATTTTCTTCGTTGTTTTCTTTACCATCGTCTTGAAGTTTCGTGTGTGTTAATGAAGGTTGTAAGAAATTAGCGCGCATGCGCGCTACCTGGTCTAATAAAGTGGACCGCGGAATGTCATAAGGGTTGCGAAAACTTTGTGGTCGTACGTCTTTGTCTTTCATGGCTATCGCAAAACCAGGGAAGTCCGTCACTTGGTCCCTCAAGTGACTGAATTTACCTAAAGACAGGGCATTTTTGTTCAACGAGCACAAAAATCCATTAGGTTGAATATAAATAACCAAACAAAAAGAACGTACTTTGCAATTTAGGGTTAGAAATCAAGTCTCGCCTTAAGGGAAACCGTGGTACGACTTTCATGCCTTCCAGGCTAACCGGTCTCACTCTTCCAACGTCATTGCACAGTTTATCAAACTCCGTTTTGGCTTGATTCTTTAAACGTTTCAGATAATTCACGACGCTATAGCTTAAGCTGTTATCCAACGTCTCGGGAATCAAGGAAGTTGCCAGATTGGGTGCTCCCATTCTTGTCAACGCTCTTCTCAATGGCTACAAAATCAAAATCAACGTTATTTTATCGCTTTAGATCAGAAAAGTGAATCTACCGCAGCGTAATAAGGTGGCATGGTTCGTAAATAATTTGCGAATTGCTGTCGCCACTCTACTGTGGGTTTTAAACGCAACAGTTTAAACAACTCATCCAAAAGTGGTAACAAAGCAGGGTAATTGTAAGGCATAACAAACAGATTCACGGTTTGCAAATTCGTGGACGCTTTCAAATACCCAAAGGGGTGTCCCAGGTCCCCTGCCTTATGGCTACTGGGCACGAACACCTAAGATAATATAATAGAAATTACTACCAGATATCGTAAAATTATATCAGATAATATCACAGAAATGACTTGAATGTGATATTTTAATTAATATGTGCTATTTTACTAAAAGATTTTAGTTTGAAATAATTTTTTTTTTTAATTTTAATTTTGATTATTTTATTTCATATATATTTTACCTGCCAACAGGTGGTAGCTTGCTTTCGGGACAAAATAAACTGCGTGAGAGGGCAAGGTTCAACCTCGTATTTGTCAAAAGGAAGATTTTCGATCACCATAGGCTCTTGGTTGGTACATGTGAATTTAATTAAGGGATGAGCTGTCCTCGGGGGCTACAACACAAACTTTTACTGTTACTTTTCGCTATTAATATCTAAATCAATAGGTTTACCAAGGCTGGAGCGTTCATATCGGGCCAGAAAGCTTCTGGAATGGGCCAGAATCCCACGGCAAAGCCTTTCTGAGCTGATCGGGGGACCAAAATCATCCGTCTACAGGTCTGCCAGGCTGAAGGCATGGTAGAGTTCAGATTAATTGGGGTGGGAGTGTGCGGACGGCTCGAGGAGTTGTTATCAAAGGGTTTGATCTCGTTTTCCATGTAAATATCCGTGTCGGATTTCACTAGAATTAAGAAAAAGGGTTTCAGAATACGCAGGAGGAAAACAACAGCTATTTAATTACATTCGTTGCCCATTGGAGGAGGATCGGGTCCTACTTTCTCGAAATGGATCACTACGCCGCTTTGGATCTTCTGAACCAAGCTTTCAACGCACTGCATTAGCATTCGATGGGAAGTAATGGCATACGAGCGACCTAGAAAACAACTACATTATGATGGGAAATGGCTTTTCAAGCTTAGCGTTACCTCCCGTAACCTCACACATGGAATCGATAGGCGAATGGTCACTAGGAACTATTCCTATGCCATCTCGTTCCGAAGGAGGCGTGCCAGTCAAGCGAAGAACGAGGCTAAAGAGCCTCTGATCCCAGCGAAATGGTTCTCGAGTCAATTCCGAGCCTGGGATGGTTGAATTCATGGGCAGATTCAGCTTTAAAAAATGAAATTTTGTTAGGAAACAAAACAGAGAGGTGAAGCGGAGGTTTCTTTTTACCTCTTCCTGGACACCTCCATTGTAGGCCAATCTACCTCCATCTGTGATGCAAACGATCACGGCAGGCTCTAAATAGAAGGGATATCTTCCTTGACCATACATGTCAATCCCAGTCTGCATCCGATTGACATTTAGAAGATCAAACGCGCTTTTTAAGGCCGAACCCATGGTTGTTAATCCGGTGGCTTGTAAGTTCTTCAATTCATTCATGAACGTGGCTAAATTTTCCTTCCATCCAGCCTATTAATACGAATCACCGTAAATATTCCATAAATATTCACTCATAAACAGTAAAGGATATAGGAATTAAAGGGTGATGTATAGCTATACTTTAATATTGAAAGGCGGGTCTTCAAACGTAAGCAACATGTAGCGATCTCCACGGCTTTCCTGTGAACGCTGGCGAATCTGAAAGGAACAAATGACTTGATTATGAGTGAAAGGATACGAAAAGCATATTCGTTTGTTTCTTTACTTTGACGAATGTTTCCACCGCGCCTTTTCCGACGTCCAATAAACTAGGTCTGCCACCGAAAAAGGCTCGCTGGTTCATAGACGCTGATGTGTCCAGCAGAAATACGATTATAGTCATTTTTGAGAGATTTTATTACCACTTTTAAGTAATCACTTTTATTTGCACATTCTCTACCGCTTTTGATAGCTAGGGGTAGGACCAATTAAAAGTAACTTTCCCACTCCACAGCAGTGAGGTTTACACGAACGCTAACTTGACAGATGAACGGATTGGTATTGGTTTATTTGTAGCGTGGCAGATGGCGTCGTCTATTGTTAGTTTTATATACAGATTACCAGATGGCGCCAAACTTATACTTTTAAGTAGAAAATCACTCTTTAAAACTTGCGTAATTTAAAAAGAAACGTACTATATTCCATGACTTTCCGCTACAAGTACAGCAAAATCGATTCGTAAAATGCGGTATAAAGAAAAATCTGCATGTATACAGAAAAATATAACACAGGCCAAAGCGATACGTTTTCCACTTTCCAAATCTATCTAGTCTATTCATTTCTTCCTGTTTCCACCTCCAGCTAAAATGGTGGCAATACGGATGAATATATTGATCGTGTCCATGTAAATCGAAATTGACCTAAACAATAACTCGTTAAAAGCCCCCACTTCTTCACCTTGACGAAATTCAAACTCACGCATTGACGGGATCAAATGGTCGCATAGAATAATTAGGTACGCTTTCAGCTGCTTTAATTATGCGTTGAGTATCGTGAAGTAGGAGGCCAGAAAACAAAACCAAACCTCCATAAAGCATCACGGAGTACAATCCAGCCCCTAAGGCCGTCGTCGGCGGTAAAAACATGCTTCCTAGAGTAAAACAGTAGGTTTTAAATTCTTACAAAACGAGTTTTAAAAATTACCCAATGACGCCATGAATACAACACCCAAGCCAATTGCCAAGGGACCTCCCATATTTAAAAACTTCTCACTGGGAGCGCAAACAGCGATGGTAGAAAGGCCTCCCACCACTCCAGCAGTGTACCAGGCAGCTCTGGTAAGAAGAGCTCCTCCTAAAATGCACATAGGTGCCACGACTACTCCTATAACGGCTGCGTGCAAGGCCCAGGCTGCTTGTTTTGTTCCCAAACCTTCTTGGTAAGGAATACTGCGCACCATGGCTCCAGTAGCAAGCATTGCCGCCAAAGAACCAAACAAGGTCTAGAACAGTTTGAGATACGAGTCAAATTCAAAAGAAATTTGCTAAACATCTTACTATATAGGGGCTGGTAGCCATAAAACGCATCAACGCTTGGCTTCTAAAGGCGGCTGCGGCGGATGCCGCTGTGATGGCCAAAGAGCCTCCAAAGTAGGCGTACGTGCTGTGGATTCGTTGTTTAACATACTCAGGCCATATCCTATCAAAAAGTACGGTGAAGTTGTATCGAAATTAGTACTTAAGATTCCACGATAAAACATGACGTTTATAGTCGATCCGCGCCATCTAACGAGTGCATTGTCGAATTCCACGATAAGAAGAATAGGCTTACATAGAGCGATCAATGGCTCCAGCTTCGGAAGATAAACCTAGTCCATAGAAACATAAGGCTCCTAAACCAAGAACGGAAGCTCCAGCAACGATTCCTCGGCCTACAGCGAACGCTGGAAAAGGAAAAAAAAAGAAATAAACCAACTTTGTAGGGTTTATATTAACAGTAGGATGAACTTGCAAGACGATCCTGCAGGAGACAGAACGGTTTCTCTCAATGTTCTTCGACGTGCCAAGCGACTGGCAACAGATTCGCGACTTCCATTAGCCGAATTACGCACTTGAGGCAAAACTGCAGGCTGACGAGCCAAAAGAAACCTGGCTGGAGTCTTGCAAGCAGACTGTGCGACGAATTTCGATGCACCAGCTCGTATAACACACGACAACATTTTCCGTATGTTAAAAAGTGACGTTATGTGATGACCACTGCTTATTAAAAATTTTGAATGGAACTTATATAATTTAGTTGTGAAACACTTCAGTGACGACTGTTTTCCTTAAAAGCACTCGATCGACTGCCAACAAGTTACGAAACCAAAACACGGACGTTTCTAGCGGTTTCTAGAGCCTACGCTAAAGAAATGCGAATAGCAAGGGTTCCGGGTTGTGAATTGCGAACCATGTAAAAACTTTCAAAGGGTTCAACGGGGGAAGGTGCAAAAAAGGGACGTAGACACAAGGACTACGGTGTACCCGACACAAGGACTTCGGATCCCGACACAGGGACTACGGTTCCTTAATCGCCCAAACCACCAATAGCATTTCGAGTTCAAGAAGTCTCTGCTCATTGGTTACGCGCCAACGAGATTAAAGGGCAATAGCCAACGACATAGCATATTGATATTTGGATGAATTCTTATTGTACACATTATTCTAAGAACAATAAATTTTGTTTCAAATTTTTATGACTAGCCGTTCCCGAGTTATTGACTTACGAAGTTTTGTCATTTTTCCCGCCGCGAAAACCGTGACGTCAAGGTAGGGAACAGCCATAGAGGTGTGGCTTACTGGCGCTTTGCTATGCACTGG
>JAGJRO010000084.1:0-157105 GCA_022832285.1 Lepidurus apus apus
TCGGAAAAAGTCCACTTTCCGAAAATGAACAACACGGATGTGAAAGAAAGATGGTTATAACAAACTATTTTTCAGAATGTACTACTTATCTATATTATACCTTTACAAATCGGGAAACGGCTTATTAATGAAACTATAGCTTTTTATTGATTGTCTCTCCTATTTCTCGCTAATCTTTTGCGCAAGATGAGCAGCTGGACGAGACTTAAAGTTTCTCCAAGAAAACTTGGTAAAACAAATTCACTTGTCAAAGGTGTAAAGCGGAAGCACGTCCATCGTTTGCGGTTCAAAATACTTTCTGATAGGAAATAAGCGACAGGAGAAATAATGTTTGTCAGAAAAGTGTTTAAATATGTGAAGGTGTAGCCTTAAGCATAGGCTTAAGCTTAATGAAAGTGAACTTTCAGTTTGTCGTCTGGACACTCATGAACTATTCCCCGTTCTGGGACGAGTTGAGCAACATTAAGAGTTAATGATATTTAGCGTCCCGTCTAGCCTAGGTATAAGCGTAGAAGTAGGCTTCAAATATGACAGGATTCGTCTAAAAAACGGATAAGCAATGTGAAGGTCAATTTGGAAAGTCCATGTAGCAATCAGTAAGTTCGTCACTGTACGTATAAGTACGAATTATGCGGATTTGTAGTTATTTTTCTTCGGAAAGTTTTCTTCGCAATGAAAACTATAGTAATTCAGTTAAAGAAGCAACGCAACTAGTTCCTTATACGTATAACGTGGTTGGCGTTTGGTACCTATAGAAACCTTATATACTTACTGAATTTCGGTGGGTAAATTTTACTGCAGTTGCTATAAAAAGACGAAATTCTTTTAGAATAATTACGTGGCTCGACGAGCTAAACGCCCCCGTGGCCTAACGGATAAGGCATCGGCCTCCTAAGCCGGGGATTGCGGGTTCGAGTCCCGCCGGGGGTAATTTTTTGTTTAAAAAAAAAAGTTCGAAATTCTTTCCTGGGTGAAGTTCAGTTGTCTAACTGCATTTAGCTTGCATTAGTTCACTAGGTTGTGAACTACATATCTTGACTTATTTATGGTTTGTAAATTGGTTTAATGACTTATTTTTGTACGCTTATGCAAATTTACCGCTTTGTCAGAAAGAAGAAAACTTCGGGATTGACTTTTATTCCCCACCCCCCTCACAAATCCTTTCGACTTATCAGTTTGTGGTATCATGCTCAAGAAATACAACTGCTTAAAGAAGTCGGTCATTCGTACAGTGTCGGTTGCGAACTCAAGTCAGCAAAATCCTCTCGTAATTTTCATTTTCATTCCAGTTTAAAGCTCCACAAGTGAAATAAACAATCGCTTGTCAGGAGACGGAAAACTAGTCTTGTCCGCGACTGGATTTCGAATTCAGCATGGATAACCCTTCATATGTCTCTGAAAAGCCAGTAACTGAAAATGACAGCGTTTTAACGAACTATCAAGGTAAACAAAAATAACTTCCATTGCGCTAATTCCTATTTATCGCTTTGAAAGTGGGCGCTAAATGTTTTTTTTTCTTCTATTTTTTTGCTTATTTCTGTGTTTTTAATTCAGTTAACTGAATTAAAAACACAACACTCAAGTGTGTGTATCTAATCCTCCGCATTGGAAAAATAGGCATCTACGGGAAGTAGAAACTCAAATTTAAAATACTAGACGTGTTCCATTGAGAATTCAGTTGCACGTTTCAATTGTTCGTGTCGTAACTCGATCCTAACGACTTCACGTATACAGTTTACAGTCTTTTCTTTTTTTTAAAATGTATTGTTAGTGTGAATTGTTTCGGTCCTTGAGAGCTGTAAAGTCGCCATCACGTACATTCCATTGATGGAATCCAGTTAATAATTTGTCTTTCTTTATTGGGCAAGGCGATTTTTTTTCCATTCCAGTTTTATTTAGCTAAGCTAGTTTCTAATCTAAAATAGCAGGGCTGGTTCGGCGCCAAGCTGATGGTCCAAGCTGACTACGCCTTTTCTGACTTTTTTTTTAATAAATAGGAAATGAAAAGTTAAGCATACCGTCAATTTGAAAAACTTTGAATGGCTTGCATATGGTTCGGTTTTACGTTCAGGAAGTCGTGTGCTCCGACACGTTAATAACATCAGTGATTTCTATGAGCTGTTGCGGTTGGACTTATGTATTACTCCTAAATAGCGACCCCTAAGAAAAGTCAACGAGTCTTCCGTGACTCTTAACACGGCGTTTTCGGCGTGCGATGCGCACGACGCCCCAAACTGTAGCATCACGGCGTCTTCGCCGTCGTTTAATCCTCCCGACAACCGCGGAGTCGATGTACTGGCGACGGCGCTGTTAGTACACAAGTTTGTCTCGTGAGAAATGGTTCAGTATGACACCTCTTTGCTTTCAGGTAAAACGAAAACCTTGCATCACCCCACACAAATTTGCGAAGTTTAAACACCTTGGTGACTTTCCGTTCCTCAGGTTGTAAACATGTATACGTGCAGGTGCCAAGTATTGGGAGCGTTTATTTATCTGTTTATCATTAAGTTTTTGTTCTTCGCCCTTTTGGCCAATGAAGGTTTTTGCGAGCTCGATTCCCTCATGTGGCTCATGTGGCTCGTTTTTGTATAGTGGACTTGGCCCTGAGCGTAAAGATGCAGCGTTTTTCTGGGATGTATAGTAGCCCAACCTTTTTGGCTGTGGTCTTGGTAAACTGTTTTAGGCTTGCCCGTGTCCTCGTTCCCCGAGTCCATATTTAGCTCGTTTGGTCTGTTTCCATTCCTTCCTTCTCCCCGCAATGTAGAAGAGCTCACGTGGTGGCGATATATCTCTGTGTGCTTTTTACGAAGGCTGAGACGACGTGCAAAAGACGCCACTGAGTCGGGGTTGCAAATTCCGTTGCTTTTGTTTTCAACCTCTTTTTTCTTCAAGGGTTGACTTCAAAGTCCGTTTTGCGAACTTGGCGTTGGCATTGTATGTATCTAATCCTCCGCATTTAATGAGAACGTTAACGTTAAGCATGTTCACATGTATACATGTTTTCATTCATTCACGTAACCCTATTTATAGAATAGCCAAGTCTCGACTCTTATTTTTTTCTGGCAGCTGTGCCAAAATAATAATGGCCCTTAATGAGCTTTACGGGAGAGCTCACAGGAAGAAATACGTCACAAAAAACAAGTCGTTCTTTTCGAATCACAGAAATAACGTGAGGAATTGAGGCGAGGCTGCTAGTTTGGGAAATGCGATTCTGTTGCTATTCGCTCGCATTGCGCAGGTCTGTTCGTAATGTAGCCTTCGCAAACACACTTGTATACCTTCTCGGTCGATCAATAACTTCGGTTGAATCGCATTGACTTCGCAGGGGGCCAAATCCTTGTAAGCCAATTAATCTCGCTTTATTTGTGGTAAAAAACAGAAATTCAATATTGAAACAGAGTCTTGTTGTTGAATTGTTTACTTGTTCACTTACTGCTTATTCTTTTCGATAGGAGGCCGGAAACGTTCGACCCCCAATAATCGAAATCACAATGGCAATGATGCCGACAAAGTGGGCGGAGCCTCCGCGCTATCTTTGTCATCCAGCTCGTTGTCGCCGCGGAACTCCGGTAGCTCTGGGTCCGGGGACAAGATGGAGAGGGGCGGAGCAACGGCGAATGACGCTGTTCACCTCGAGAGACGGGTGGGACTCGTCAGTGGGGTGGCTTTAATTGTGGGTACCATGATTGGGTCCGGCATCTTCGTGTCACCCTCTGACTTACTCATCCGCACCCGTTCTCCAGGCTTGTTTCTGGTCACGTGGGTCGCCTGCGGAATCCTTTCTATGCTAGGTATTTAAAAATTCTATAATTTCTGCCAACTCCTCAAAGCTGCAAGATTTCATTGGAGGCATAATTTTCATGTGAATAATTCATAAAACAAAAGGCGCCTTGGGCTATGCGGAACTGGGTACCATGATTACGCAGTCAGGGGCCGAGTACGCGTACTTTATGGAAGCATTTGGTGATCTGCCGGGTTTCTTATTCTGCTGGGTATCCACTTTATTGCTGAAACCATCCCAGCTGGCCATCATAACTTTATCATTCGCGAAATACACAGTCGAGGCCTTTGTCACGGAATGCGAACCGCCACCTGTGGTTATTAAGCTCGTCTGCGCGGCCACTATCGGTATTCATTGTTGATACGCAGAGTATTGGCATGGCGAACGGAAAGCGTAGTGTAGAGCGAGTGACAGCGAATGCCTCAATCGTATATATTTCTATTTTTAACTGCATGGTTTTAGGGCGTTTCGTGCTACAGTTTGGTTGATTTGCTTGACCCAAAAGGGATTACTTTTATGTTTGTTGTTGTTTGTATTTTGTAGGATCTTTGGCCTTTGCCGAACTGGGGACATTGATTCCCAAGTCCGGCGGCGAATATGCTTACTTTTTGGATGCGTTTGGACCCATGCATGGATTCTGGGGTCCTATGCCTGCCTTTTTGTTTTCTTGGGTGACGGTTTTACTTTTGAAACCAGCTTCCTTGGCTATTATTTCCTTAAGTTTTGCAAAGTACTCCCTCAGACCTGTAATGGAACGCGTGGGGTTTTGCGGTAATCTATTTGAATCCGAACTGGCATTCAAACTCCTGGCGGTTGCGTGCATGTGTAAGCTTTTTGGATCAAGTTTTTATCTAAGCTTGCTGTGTGTTATTTATATGCGTTACTTTTAAGCCTTAAACTCTTGCTAGACTAATCCTTGTTTATTTTCTGGATTTTTTTTTGCCTGGAATGGGAAATCCAGGTTTGATTACCTTTATCAACTGCTTCAGCGTGAACCTGGCAACGAAAGTACAGAACGTTTTCACTGCTGCGAAATTGATAGCAGTAGCCATCATTGTTGCAGGAGGACTTTACATGATTGGCATTGGTGAGTATAATCGTTCTAATTCTTATCTTCATGCGAGGTTTTTTCTTGTTTAGACTTCTTGCGAGACTCGGTTTTCATGTACGTTTTCTGGACTAGGCAATACCCAATATTTGGCTCAAGGATTCCAAGGATCCACGACTTCGTATGGCGACATTGCAACAGCTTTTTATAGTGGGCTTTGGGCATATGATGGATGGTAACAAATATTTGGGGAACATGTCGTGATATAATTCCGTTTTATTGAAATAATATAAAAAACATTAAATATATTGTAGGAACAACCTCAATTACGTAACTGAGGAACTCAAAAACCCTTTCGTGTAAGCCATTTTTTATTGTTTTGACGTTTTCCGATTACGATATATTTGGAAAAAATAGCTCAAAAAGGGGCGCTTTTTACTTTTAGAAACTTACCGAGATCTATTCTCATTGGAATACCTTTAGTCACGGTATGTTACCTAATGGTCAACGTGGCTTATCTTGCCGTTCTCTCTCCGGATGAGATGATGGCTTCTGAAGCTGTTGCTGTGGTAAGTTTGTATGCCTCGTGTTTTCCTTTTCTTTTTAAAGAGATTGTCAAGATTGTTATGGAACGCATGCCATTTAGATCACTTAGAATTTTAATTTGCACGCTGTTGTGATTGATTTCACCGATTTGGCATGTAGGATTGGGGCGATAGAGTGCTCGGACCCGTAGCTTTTTTGATTCCTCTAGCGGTAGCCATGTCCACTTTCGGAGCTGCTAACGGGTCTCAGTTTACCGCTGGAAGGTTCGATTGGCACATTTTTATCACTGTATTGCTTTCTTCGTCATTCTGGCTTTTTGCTTGCGTTTCGGTGGCGTGTTCTATTATACCCCATGTGTGCAGTTTTTTGTGTGTGCAATTTCTGTCAGGTGACATAAGAGTAATGTGATCGCTTATAACGTATGTCGTTCTGTCATTTTCGTGTCTTTTTGTTGTCTCTTGTTTCGGGAAACAGACGTTTGGAAATCGAACTTTGGGTGTCATGGCCTGGCTTATACCCTTAGCCGTGTGTATTTCCACATTCGGAGCTGCTAACGGAACCCTCTTCGTGGGCGGAAGGTAGCTGTAACCCATTTTTCTTACGCTTATATGAGTTTTTGTGTGCCTTCACTATCTATACTTCGCGTGCGGTGGGCGGTCTTAAAACTCCGACGCTGGTATTGACGAGGAGAGGCGAAGTCGCGGTGCGTGTTCATTCCTAAACATTGCGAAACACACCACCAGAACTACCCTAGTCCTTCTTGCCAACCTGCGCCTCCATGCGTAAACCATCATCCTAAGATCATCTCTCGCACACATGGACTGTAAGAATTTATTATAATGTTTCCTATGACCATATCCCTTTAGACTCTGCTACGTGGCTAGTCGAGAAGGACATTTGGTGGATATTTTATCTTATGTCAACGTCAAGCGCCTCACACCTTCACCTGCATTACTCTTTAATGTAAGAACATCATTCATACCGATGAATGATTATATAATTGAAAAATGCAACTTCGAAGATTCTAATTCGAGACTTTCCCACCCTTCTTTTAATAAAGACATTGATTGCAGTGGCCATGATCATTCCGGGTGATATTGCAAGTCTTATTAATTTCTTCAGCTTCACGGCGTGGATCTTTTACGGTGGGGCTATGTTAGCACTCATTGTCATGCGTTTCACACGGAAAGACACTCCTAGACCTTATAAGGTGCCCATCATAATCCCATTTATAGTTCTCATTGCCTCCATCTATTTGGTGATTGCACCAATTATTGACGAGCCCAAGCTAGAGTAAGAACCCCCAAAAAATGGACTTGGGATTTCCTGGAATTAACAGAATTATTTTCCTTGTAACAGGTACCTTTACGCATCGATGTTCATTGCAGCCGGACTGATATTTTATGTCCCATTTGTCCACTATAAGCTGGTGCTTCCGGGCATGGGTAAAAAATCTATATTTTGTTTTCCACATTTTTACGCGGTGTTAATAACCGGAATTTGGGTATTGTCACCCATCAGGCGCGATCACCACATTTCTGCAGTTACTGCTGGAAGTTGCTCCAAGTTCAGTGATGCCGGATGAGTAACAAAACGTTGGTTTAGGACTCCCATACGGTTGTGACCGCAGGTATGTTTACTAAGTTTTGTTAAGGCCACGGTGTATTAAAGTAGGCGTACACCACGGTGTACTTCGGTACACCATGCAAGTAGTTCATATCTTTTGGCAACGGATGGCACTGATATTATACTTATTAAACTGTAGTTTATTATACTTATGGCACCGATATAGCAATTCTCATGATATAGGGTATGACATCAGTGCCATCTTTTGACAAAAAAGATATCATGAGAATTATTCAACTTGTACTACACTGTGGCTTTAAAGGGGTAAAACAATATGATGGTGAATTAATGAACTCTAAATCTCAGGTTGTTTTGGGTTTCTTTTGGTTTGTTGTGAGAGGTTTATTGCGTTGTCTTGCAAGCCAACAAAGGAACAGCGCCCTGCCCCTTATGGATTCTTATTCATGAGTTTGGTGTAATGCCCCCTTAGCCTGAATCACGTTGTATATGAACCTATTTTTTAACAACCAGTAGAGAAAGAGAGATGACGTAATTAATTGTTTGATAAATCATTCACTGCAACGGTGGCTGCAGTACTTAATCGCCGTTGATTGCCATGCAATCATCGACAAAGCCAAATCCCATGGTTTCAAAAAATGGCGGTTTTACTAAAAACGTGAAAAACCTAGTAAGTGATGAAAGGCCCTTGGCTTAATAAAACGCCGAGATTATTATCATACATGTACTGCAATCGATTCAATCTTTAGTGAAAAAAAAAACACTCATTCAGGCATCCAAGTTGGATAAATTATAACCATCCATGTCATCGTCATCCAATTCCATGACGTCGTGACTTTCCACTTTGGAAGTACTCGCTTGAGATTGCATGGGCGTGTGCATAACGGCTCGTATGGTTTTTACGTTCTCCGAGGCAACTCCTATAGCAACATGGTGAAATAACGAGACTTTATTGAGTTATTGTATACGGATATTACTTGGCTCCGGTTTCACTCCACTTGTTCGGAGTTTTTGACTTTCTTGGAAGTATTGATTCGGATGGTGAAGACCACCTTGCAAGGGTTGACCGTGCGTTTCCTCGAAATATCTTTGGCACGCAATTTGATAATGACCTCCTCTGGTCAATTCCAAGATTTCCTAAAGATCACAATCAATTAGGTTATAACCAGGGGCAAAATAATCCCAGGATTCTACTTTTACAGCTCCTGGGCGTGTGATATTGGATGCCAATAGCTTTTCAGCAAGAACATTTGCATCCATGTGACGATAGGGGCAACCGTGTTGATCGCCAGGACCAACGTTGCTATTAATTATTTTCATACAAGAGTAAGGTGTGTAGTTAACATGTTTTCCTTCTTTGCCGTAATTGTGGCGAATATTGTAGGCGTATTGCTTTTCAAACTAAAACACAGACATTTACTTTTTGATCCCTCATAGGGGGGACAGAAGTGTTATTTAAATACCTTATCGGAATCCATAGTTTTCGAAAATTCGCCCCGCCAGAACTTAAGTGATTCTTCCAGAGGGACACCGATGCCTTTGATAAACAGGCCGTATTGCATGCGCCCAGCATGGCGCAAATGGTGCTGCGTGCGCACAGACTCGTGCAAAAACTTCATACACAATGGAAACGACGTTTTAGAAAGCTAAAAAGAAAAAACAAGGTTGCAAAACTTTGTGTTTTCATTGCATTAGTGGTTTAAATGTACCCCTTCAAGCATATCAGCACTAATAACGCCTTTAGCATCTGACTTGAGGAATGATTGGGAATCTTGACCAGTATAACGTTTATCAAAGTCCTGTAGAATGCGTTTCAGACGCTCGTCTTCGTCTAATTGTGGTATGGCCCTCGCGGTTAACTAGAGATGATGCACAATTATAAAAATAAATTAGAAAAAAAAAGATTTTGACGCTTACAGCCAACACGTGAGACATGTGAGTACGGAAAGCTGCGCCAATGATTGAGCCCAGCTCGAATTCAGGGATGTAAGCAAAGCCTCCTTTTAGGAACACCCTTCGTGTACGAACTAGGTCTACAGCTTGGGTAAACCGCACCCGATAGATGTTGGTAGTATCTAGTCTAGCTGCGGAAAACATTGGAGACGCGGCTGTTAGGAAGCTGCAAAGCTTAACCTTTTCCTTATCTCCAACCTAAGGATAAACGTATTATCGTTTTTACTTAACCGAACAAATGTGTTGATATTTACGAGGTCCAAGTCCATGTTGTTGGCTTTGAGGAATTCGCGTATGTTTTCAGACGACGCTAAGCTGAATCTAAATCGGAAAAGGTCTGTTTCATGGGAAACAAACCAACGACGCAATTCTTCTGTACGACAGAGTCCCAACCGAAGTAAAAAGTGCGACAAATAGTCCTCCCGACGAGCTTTTATCATGTTGTCTTGCTGTTCGTCAGTATTGGTGCTGCGATGCTAAACATAGTTTGTTTGATGGCCGTATTTACGATTGAATACTTTTTGATTACCAAGTTGATAAAATGCTCAAGCTTTTGTTTCCTCAAGTCGGTCCGAAATGCTTCAGCCCATTCCTTTGAAAACTTAATATGTTTGCCCAGATTTATTCTTTCCACAGACCTTAGCACTAATAAAAAAAATTAAAGGAAATAACAATATTCATAAGGATTACCAGCTAGCCTGTCCGTGGCAAGTTTCTCGAATTCTTCAAGAGCAACGCTTTCGGAAGGGGGTTTGACGTAAAATTGTAAACTTGGACCTTCCAAATAATGAGGGATACCTTCCAACTTCAAAAGTCTTGTTCGTCTTTGACGTGACGGGCGATTTTTGGGTGAAAATTCCATTTTGGTTGTAATTAATTAAGGTATGCAAAAATCGAGTGTTTTTGTTGTTTGGGTTCCCACGGAGGATTTGGCGGGAAATTGTCGGAAGTGGGAGGGGAGTAAAGGAGGCTGATCCTTTGAACGTCGTTCGGGAGGTATTCGCTAACGTTCCGTGTACAGAAAGTTTTTATAACGTTAGGTAGTCCGACCCTTTTGAAAGCAGCAAGCGCATAAAAGCGGATTCATGCTGCAGGTGGCGCCTCTCGGAATTTGAGCAACCGCATTAAAACCAGCGACGGTTTACGTGGTCTATTTTTTCTCCCCGGCTTTGCCGCTGTTTACCCCAGGCAGTGCTTTGAACCATAAGAATTACCTAACCTAACCAACAAATTCTAACCTAATCAAACCTAGCCTAACCTACCAACCAAATCTAACTTAACTTAACCTAACCTAACGTAAGCTACCGTAATTCTAACATACCTTGTATTCTACCTAACAACCCTAATTTAGTATAATCTAATAACTTAACCTAGCGTAATCTGAACTAAAATGCCCCGCCTGGAGCAAAATAAGGCTCTGGTATGGTTTGCTGCGGATCGCTACTCGCCTATCTCAACATAGCTGAATCCGGTTTTATGCGTTTGCTTCTTTCAGATATAAGCAAGAAAGGGTCCGGCTAGCCAATGTTGTTTTTAGAGAAAGAAGGGGAGAGTCTATTTTGGAACCCGCCTTTGTTTTTGTTCGAATTGGCGGGACAGGCAGCACGTTGCTCAGTGGTACGGGTGTAATTAACGTAATTTCGGGGCTAAATCATGGGAATTCAAGGTTTATTACCATTTGTTAAAAAGTCTACCAAACAAGCGCATGTTCGTGAGTTCAAAGGCTGCACTGTGGGAGTAGACGCGTATGTCTGGCTTCATAAAGGAGCTTTTGCTTGTGCTGAAAAACTAGCTAAAGGAGAAAAGACAAATCAGTATACCCTTCTACATTTATCCTTAATTTATTATTACTATCAATTAACATGCGTTATTGGTTTAGGTATGTAACGTATTGCATGAAGTATGTTGGGATGCTAATTTCCCATGGGATTAAGCCAATTTTGGTATTTGATGGCCAGAGGTTACCTTCGAAGTCTTCTACGGAACGAAAACGGCGCGAGTAAGTTTTTTTCTTATATTTATATGTATTTACATTTTTCATGTAATTAACCTCCTTTTTATTCAACAAGGAATCGCTCGAAAAACCGCATTAAAGCAAAGGAGTTTTTGAGAGAAGGGAAGTTGAAAGAAGCAAGGGAATGTTTTCAGCGATGTGTGGATGTGACGTCAGCCATGGCCTTAGATCTCATCAAAGCTTGTAGGGCCTGTAATGTCGACTGCATTGTGGCACCTTATGAGGCAGACGCTCAACTGGCGTACCTGAATCTTAAAGGTGTAATAGACCTTGTGATTACAGAAGATTCTGATCTCTTGGCCTTTGGATGCAATAGAGTAAGCCTTTTCTCGATAATTTCTAGAACGATATTTTCACATTTCGAATCTTCTGTTAGGTCTTATTTAAAATGGATGTAGTCGGGAACGGTTTTCTGGTGGAGCAAGCCAAATTAGGTCTTTCGTTACAAGGACAAGCTCATAGTTTCTCAGCAGAAAAGTTTCGGCGTATGTGTATCATGTCTGGCTGTGATTATTTGCCGTCTTTGCCTGGAATTGGGCTTGGGAAAGCCTTCAAATTTTTTAGCAGCGTAACTAATCCTAACCTCACCCAGGTAAAAGTTAGTTTTTATAATTGTTTCATGTTTATTTATTTTTTATTTAAGATTTTGTACAAAATCCCGTCCTATCTCAAAATGCCCCAGCTGGAAGTCACGTCAGAATACGTGCAGTCATTCCTGGAGGCGGACAATACTTTCGTGTATCAGTTGGTCTACGATCCGTTACAAAGACAATTGATTCCCCTGACACCGTACCCGCCTGGTACTAGTGCAACAGCAATGCCCTATGCTGGAGCTGTTTTAGAACCTGTAACTGCTTTTCAACTCGCCATTGGTAATTTGGACGTGAATACTTTAGAAAGAATGGATAGTTTTGATCCGGATCTAACCGTAAGTGAATGAGTACCAGTTTTTTATTATTTAAATTAACTTGCAGAATTTAGATTCAATCAAGATCTGGGAATCGCCATAGCATTTGGTCAAGATCGTATGAAAAGACGCCCCTGCTTATTGAACTATCTGTGAGTAAGGATATGAGCATAAGTAAATCCGTGAACACAGTTATAAGTGTCAGTTTGAGCAAAACTGTCAATACTGTGAAGAGAAAACGGGAGGAAGGTATACCAATTGTCTTTTGTACTTATATGCGTTTAAATGTGAGAATATTTCTTCGTTCTAGTACTGGAAGAGATTGCAAATGTGGAGTTAACTGCTTCCGAGCTTTGCACACAGTATTTACAAGCGAGCAATAAGTCCCCGGTCTTGAAGAGACGTTCTTATCAAGAAAAATCTGAAACAGTTATTACTGCGCCAGTAGGCAGACGATGCAATCCTTTTGCTAAATCAGTGCAGAAAATCGAGGTTGAAGGAACCAACTGTGTTGTTGTCAGTCCGTGAGTAATTTCTTTTTTGCTTTTATAATACTGAATGTGTTTTCGTATTTTTCTAGGTATTTTGCTAGCAAATCAAGTCGGGGTGATCAGAGCGAGAAGAAAGTTGAATGGTTAGATAAACTGGATGTAAGCGAACAATTGAGTGATCTGTGTCCGGCGAATTACGAACTCCTCGAAGACTGCGGTATTAAATACGATGTCGCAGAGGAAACGTTGAAAGCTAAGTCGCTTGAAAACGAAGAAAATGTTGACGTAATCAACATTCAAATTGCCCCAAGTCCGGTCAAAGAGGTTAAGCAAACACGCTTAGGAACTTTGAAAAGCAAATTTTCGTTCTCGACGGGCAAAGAACTTTACCCTATTACCGCATCTCCTTTAACTCTGCAGCCCTTCAAGTGCGTTGTGCCAAAATCAAACGTTGCGGAGACCGTGACAAATCTGGATTACGCTCCAGTTTCTTCAGTTGAGCTGGTACATCTAGTAATTAAATGCAAAGAACTCACTTTTTTAATATTTTTCTTCTTCTACCCCATTAGTTGACACCTCCGGCAACTCAATCTAAGCCAATTGCTGAAAAAGAAGGCGGCTTTTGTAAGTCTCCCATGCAACTATCCAAGTCGGTAACTAAAAGTAGCAAACGGCAGCTTAACTTGAAAGACATGTTTTCCTTCCGCCGAAGTGAATCCGTAAACGTGCGGATTGACTAAATTAACATTTGGTTGGGGTAAATTAAACGTGCGTTTTGAGGGTTTTGAAGGATTGGAACTAGAAAGACTTAGCACGAAATGCAAACGGTTCCCGTAGAAAGTTGTGAGTGACGGTGACTGTTTCGGGTAAGAAATATACTTCGTAGGTTTCGTAAAAATTATCTCGAAAAGTTCGAATAAGAATTACTGTTGCAACCTTTTTCTGGGAACTTAATATTAATTGCTGTCTTTTAAAGATTCTGAAAGACTCCTAAAGAAAGCTGGGACACATGCGTTTGTCGAATTTATGCCTAGCGCTCAGTTTTCCCAATTGTTTCTTGTGTCTTTTGTTAGCTCCAAAAATTGGATTCCAAAATTATTAAATGAGATTTTTGCTCTCTCTCCCCCCCCCCGAAATGCCTTATTTGCTTTTTAGATGTACCCAAAATGTTCCCCGTAAAATATATTTTCTAAAAATGTCGTTTGTTGTACGATTTCTAATTCTTGAAATTAAAAACGAAAGTTTGGGGAATTTTTCCGAAATTTCCCCCCCAAAAATTGCTAAAGGGGGCGTGGCCTCGGCAAAAAACGACGAATCCTATTGGTGGATTGGACCAAAAAGGGGGCGTGGTCTCTTTTCGAGCTGGAAAGGCTTTTTCAGGGCTTTTCTCCATAAGGAATAATGCTGTATCAAGGCCTTCAAAAATCGTCAAAAATTTAGAGCCTCGCCCCTTTCCCTGTTCCCAACTCCCCTGCTCGGTTTCCCATTCCCGATATTCGAGCTCGTAATGCCAAAGCTTCACAATTTCGAATATGGGAATAGGAACCTTGCCGGGAAGGCATAAAGTTTGCTGCGGATCGCTAGGCTCCTCCTCCAACATGGCTGAATCCGCTTTGTACAATTTGCTGATTTCAGATGTAAACAAGAAACGGTCGGGCTAGCCAGTGCTCTCAAAACAAAAATGCCGCCAGCAACAGACGGCAAATATGAAAGAAAATATAAAGTGTTACATAAAATCGTCAAAGGCCTAGCCTATGTAAGTTAAAACTACTTCAACTATTAATAATAATATACATTCATTTGTAAAAATTGTTTCCCTTTTACTTCCAGGAAAATGCAGCATTGTGTGATAGAGCGGCTCAGCTCCAACGCCAGTTAATAATCGCCCAAGAAGAACGTAAATACCTACTAAGAAAACTTTTAACACTTCAACAATCGCCAGGTAAAATTACTACTTAATCTCTACCCAGTTCAGCTTAATTCGAGAGCGCTCCCCCGAATCTTCTACAGAGCCTCCAGAAGGTCTGAACAAATCTTCTACATCAGCGGCTTTGTCTTTGGCTGCTCCAACACCGGATGCCTTAGCTAAGAAGAAACCTACCGTCAAACGGCCTGCTTCCAAACTACCGCTCCCGGAAGATGTTAAATCAGAAATTGGCGGACGAAGAAGCGCCCAGGGTCGCGCTAAGGCTAAAAAAATGGTCCAGGCTGTTCCGTTGGACGCATTGGGCCGTCCAGTTTTACCTTTGACCCTTGGAGACCTAACAATCCACAGTCTGGGAGAGGTCATGTCTGACAAAGCGAGCTACCATGACGAACAATTCATTTACACGTCTGGCTTTTGCTCCACTCGAGCTTACGCCGGCGTAAAGAACCCTCACGTAGCCTGTGAATACACCTGCAAAATCTTCGACAAGGATGGACAACCGCATTTTGAAATCTCCACCGATTCCGAGCCCGGCTTGACGATATCCGCTCCCACCGCTGACGAGTGTCACGCATCGCTACTCAAGAAGGTTTACTACGCGCTAGGATTGGGCAGTTTACCACCTCCGCAATGCAAAGGAGCGGAATTCTTTGGATATGGGCACCCTACTGGCCACTACCTGATTCAAAGTTTGCTGGGATCCAAAAAGCTTGCAAAATATAAATGGCAGAAGTTCGAAGTAAATTATCTTGGTTCACCGTTTCTGGTCAACTAATCTAATTTACCTATTTTAGGTATGCAAAAACCCTTTGCAAACATCTGATATGCAGCAAAGTGAAACCGCTGATCCTTCGCTGAGTGTAACGGCATTGCGTCGAAGTTTGGGCTTAGAACCGGCTACAAGCGCTCCCCCGAATCTTGAAGAACAATGAAATGTACCAAAACTCGTAATACATTGTGTCGTCTCTACAAAGCATAATGGAATTTTCTGGGTTACATAGGATTTTAAGTTTCACATGGCCGAACAGGCACACTTTTTAGATAGGAAGCATTAATAAAAACCACCTCCAAAATTGTCCCGTCTACCTCCACCCTGTCCTCCCCGACCCCCCCTTCGTCCTCCACCGCCCCCTCCAAATCCTCCGCCTCTCCCTCCAAAATCATCGTCTCTTCTACCAAACCTACCCATATCTGCCGCATTCTTTACACGCTCGGCTTCCTTTCGCTCCTTGTACGCTCCAAAACGTTCAGCCATTTTAAGCAATTCCTGAGGCACTTCCTATAAAAACCATACGATTTAGATAATTTTTTTAAGGAAATGTGTTTTATACTTGGCCGGCTTCTTGGAGTATCCCAATTAAATCTTCAGCTTTGGACCAATCTTCACGAGCTACGAGACTAATGGCGATTCCTTTGCTTCCAGCTCTTCCAGTACGTCCCACACGATGCACGTACTCCTCCATATGACGAGGGAAATCGAAATTGAAGATATGCCTGTTCCAAAAATAGTTTTGATCAGTATAAATTTTGCATGCTAAACCGAAACTATTCAATTTACGTGACGTCTTTGATGTCAATGCCACGTGACGCAACATCAGTTGCGATTAAGATACGGACACTTCCAGATCGTAGATCTTCTAATGCCTTAAATAAAAAAAATGAAATAAATAAATAAAATATTAATAAATAATAATAAAAAAAGTTATATTCTTCTTTTTAACATTGCCCAAAGTTTGGTCAAACATGAAATTATTCAATACAGAAGCGGTAACGAGCTCTGCTCACACCGATTTCATATTAAAAAATAAAAATAAAAAGAACTTATCCAGTTTTGACTTACTTGTTCCCGATCGACTTGTTCACGATCCCCATGAATACACTGGCAAATAACATCCTTGAGACTCAAATCACTAGCTAAATCATCTGCACGGGACTTCTTGCCCACGAATACTATCACCTTATCATCCTCCGCCAACCCCTCTACAAATTCGTACAACTAAAAAAATCGAATTAAATTCAGAATTTTAAATGAGATCATTACAAATTACCCTGTCACGTTTGTCATCTTCTTCGACAAACTCAATTATTTGCGTAACGGAATGCACAGCTGCCAGATCTAAGGTACCGACACAGATTTGCATAGGATTGTCCATGTAATTTTTCGCTAATCGTCGAACTCCTTCAGGCCAAGTTGCACTATTCAAAGTATTATTATATTATTATTATTATTATAATTAATAAGTATTATTAATATGTATTAAGTATTCAAAGAAGTTTAGGCATTTCAATTTTCTTAAGAAAAAAATTAATAAAATTACCTTGTCATAACAGTTTGGCGATCAGGCCGAACATCAATCAAAACTTTGCGAATCTGAGGTTCAAACCCGAGATCCAACATACGATCAGCTTCGTCCAATACGACGTACGTCACGGAACTCAAATTCAGAGCTCCTATACGAAACGATTGTCACGAATCTTGTAAGAAACTTCCAAAATAAATCTAATTTATAACGCACCTGCTTGAACCAAGTCCAACAAACGCCCTGGAGTAGCAATGACGATCTCTACACCTTTAGCAACAACGCTAATCTGCTCTCTCCTATTCCCTCCTCCATAAACACACACCCTGTGAAAGAAGAGTCGTGTCACAATAAATTTTTAAGTTTTTCTTTCTATACACTTACGCTTTTATACCACGATAGTGGTACTTTTTCGCCTCACGTTCAATTTGTTGAGCAAGTTCACGCGTAGGTGCCATAATCAAGACAGACGGTCCAGCACGAGACTCTCGGGGAGTTGGTTGACAGTCCAAATGAATCAACGCAGGAAGCAGAAAAGCCAACGTTTTACCTACAAGTAAGTGATATGTATAGCCAATGTATGTTCCCTAAATAAAAAATGGATACAGTGGTAACTAGTAGCTTATGGGAAACCATAGTAGCTTATTGGAAACGGCGTCCCGCATAACGAACGTCGTCCTGGAACGGATTGTTTTCGTTATGCGAGGCACCACTGGCTTCTATCGAACGTAAACGATCTACCTGTTCCTGTCTGAGCAATGCCAATGAGATCAATCCCTTTTAGGAGAATGGGCCATGCCTGACACTGAACCGGACTTGGATATTCGAAGGCCTGTGCGCGAATTTCATCCAGGATTTCTGGATAATGTGCAAAGGCTTGCTCGAAACTTTTAACCGGATTAGGGAAGCGACGAGTATCTTCTGCATTGTGGTGAGTTACCATGATATTGTTTTGGGAAAGCCTAAGACAATTCGAAGAAATTGAAAAAGAAAATACTTTGGGAGTTTAATACAATTAATATAATTTACCTAAACTGTCGTGCGTCTTCTGGGTGCATGCCTGCCACTTCAGGGTCTTCAAAGTAAAAATCCTTTTTGACAGGAGCCGCATTAAGCCACTTGGTTTTCATGCGCTCATCCTAAGGTGCAACCCAATAATACAAATACAAACATAGTCTATTTTTAAGGTAATTACCGCTTCGTTGATTAGTCCAGCCCAATCTACTGGCTGGTAATCGTCCACTGCTGGTGCACTTTCTGTTTGGAATTTTTGATTTCCAAAATCTGGTTGAGACCTCGAATTGCCACCGTATGAACGGGAATCGCGTGGCTCAAGCAGTTCCTTGATCAACTGATCCGCTTTATCAATGGCTTCTTGTGGTCCCGATAAAAGTACCGTGGATTCACCGCTAGAATCTGGCTCTGAACCATCGTCTTTCAATACCTAGTACAGGAAATATCCGCAATTATCTTCAAACGTGCTGTTTATTCTAAATTTCCTTACTTTAATGCGAGCCCCACTTTGTTCTTCCAGCTCCCTAATCTTGGCCCCACCTCGGCCAATAATGCGCCCTACGTCTGACGAAGGGACCTTAAGTTTGGTACTTTGACGTGAAGATCTGTCAGCAAACTCGCCAGTTCCACCGTCCCTGTTCGTATTTCTCCAATCTACGTCTCTGTCACCAGTTGACGTGAAACCTCTACCCCTTCTGCCTCGTTGCGGACCTCCAAAATTGTTGGATCTTTCAGAACCTGGTGCCGACCTCCTAAATTCTGTGCTTCGTCCATTCCAAGATGCGTCTTGTGCAGGGAAAGAATTGCTGTTGGTTGTATTGGTACTTCCATTTCCAAAGTCACCCCATCCCCAGTCTTCTGACATAGTCTAAAAAAAACTTACTATACTATTTTTTACACAAAAGGAAAAGTATACATTTCTTAAGTATAAGTAAACTAAAAAGAAATCATTTTTACCTTTCCACTTGTCCCTTACAAGTAAGAAAAAGTTGATAAAGAGCTAGCCGGCTAAAAAAATACAAAACACTTCCACGCTCTTTCACACTTTTCTCCGTCTGACTATTGACATCAAATTTCTTTCCCAGAATCGAATCATCAGAATTTAGTTATCGATTTACAACATTGTAACCGAACCGCGAAATGCGAATGCGTCTCAATTGCGAACACGCTGCAAACGATCGCTTGGCTACGTACATTGAGTACGATTTTGGTTCTGCAACTACGCTTTTATTGTAGTTGTATTTAGATTCAAAGGTATTTCACATGAATAAGACCTTTAATATTAACATTGCACTTTACCTTTTTAGTTTTCGAGCTTCAGTCTTTGATACTTCGATATAATTATAATTTTCTTTTAAATGCCCGAATATAATTTTCCATTTTAATTCATTTCGTAATACGTTTTGCATCTCACCCATTTCGTTTGGCATTTTAGCATTTGGCATCATATTTCATATTTTAAATACACCAATTTCACATTCCGATTTCACATGGCGCTTCGAATTTTAGTCATACTCAGTACAATGAAACTACGAATTGCGAACTGAAAAGTTTTCAGTGAAAACACGAGTACTTGAGTTGTTAGAAAAAAGTTGTTGCCGGCTGCAGCATTTCCCCAAATCTAGTTGAGTAGGTTTTTCTTTCAGTTAATGCTAAAACACTAGAAAATACTCGTTTGGCATCATGAGCTCTGGATTTGTAACTGAAACTGAATTGGAAGAGCAACGCAAGCTGCGCCAAGCCGATTGGGATCGAGTGAGGACTGCAGAGCAACCATTGGGTAAAAAGTTTTAACAAAGCTTTAGTAATGTTCAAGATACATACGTACTTAAAATTTGGCAACCACAACGTGACGGCACGGTCTAGACGCACCGGAGCCTGAATATGATCCTAGGTCACTCTACGAGCGCCTAAAAGAGCAGAAGGACAAGAAAGATGACGAATGGGAAGAATCTCGCAAACTAAGTATGCGTTTTTTGTTTTTTAAATTAATATCCCTCACGTATATTCTAATTTTACGTAGAAAACTTGGTACGAGGTCTGGACGATGATGAAGTCGGCTTCTTGGATTTGGTCGACAAATCCAAGATGGAAGAAGAATCGAGACGGCAAAAGGAGGAACGAGAGGCTTTGGAAGAATACAGGCGAGCTGTTGCATCCATGGCTGAACAAGCCGTTGACGAGCGAGTGAAAGCAGAACTGAAAAAGCCTCTTGACGCTAAGCAAGTTGTCGCTTCACGAGACAAGTTTACATCCATTGGCGCTCAGAAGAAATCGCAAGGACAGCTACTCGCTGGAGTAATTAAGCGTAAGAATTCTGAAGAGCATCCTCGGGACACTAAACGCCGTACGTCATCCGTTTCGGAAACTGAATCTGAAGATCCTAACAATAGTTTTAATTCGGAAAAAGACAAATCCCTATCCACCGCTTCACCAGAACTGCTCTCCCCTGTACCCAAACCAGCTCTAATCACTGCTGTTCACCGTCCTTCTGCTCTGGAATGTGTAGCGATCCTGCCCGGCATTGGGAACTACGAGACGAGCGACAGCGACAACAGTTCGGATTCTTCTGACATCAAACTGGACACGTGCGTTAAATATGACCTTTGCGGACGACCAATTCCAAAAAAGTGTGGCGATTCTGACTAAATTTTTCCACGTTGTAAAACCTTCAAGCTAAATAAATGTGATAAATAAATGGAGTACGTTGTTTCCGTGAATTCGTGTTGTACCGAGGGTTACTGTGGGGAAGTACAGGTAGTGTTTAACAAACTAAACAACTACAGGATAGGTAAATTGATAGGAGACACAAAAAGATGAAAGATTGAGGGGGAAAATTGAATAGCTCAGGTCGGCATAAGCTTAAATATTTTTGATGGATTAACGTTAACACGACCGCTATGCATCGCGTTCAATCTACCTTCAGCAGCTCCACATCGAATACCAAAGTAGAGTTGGGAGGGATAGTGCAGTGGAGTTAAGGAAAATTTTTCATTAGGTTTTCTGTCATATACTTCTTTAAATACAGTATATGGAAAAGTACCGAAACTTCTACTGGCGTTTTCAGCTTTCATTTATGGAAGACAAACGGTTCATTAATTTAATTACTCGGCAATTGAAACCTCTGATCACCTCTGATCATTTAAAAATGAACAAAAATTTCCATTTTCAATGCAGAAAATAGAAATTATGCTTGGAGCTACTTATGTAGCAATTTGTAGCTTGAAACCTTGCTAAAAACCATGGAAGTTTTAGCAAGATAACAAGACGGAAGATTAAGACGGTATTCCGTATACTTGCCCAAGATTAATTTAGAATATAAAAGGATATACGCCAGGGTGTCCCCGAGATCCATAGGCGTAGTCAGGAGAACAAATCAACCGAGCCCTTTGACCAACGCTCATCTGGACAGAACAGAACGAAAGATTAGGTTTATGTAAGTAATACTGAAACAATAAAGTTGCTATCTAGCGTATACCTGAGCTACTCCCTCATCCCATCCTTTAATGACTTCACCACGACCAATGCGGAATTTAAAGGGAGTTCCTCGATCCCTGGACGAATCAAACTTGGACCCATCTTCAAAAGTTCCAGTGTAATGTACACTTACTGTCTGTCCATTCTTGGGGAAAGTTTGCCCTTCAAAGAGACCAAAATCAAGTCAATTTTAAGCTAGTTAGAAATCCTTCCGCGTTCCGGTATACCGTGACGTATGCATACACGAAATAACTACAAGCTACACGACGACAACCGTTTTTAATTACTGCTTGTCAAGCTTACCATCACCAGGAGAAATAGTTTCCACACGTACACCCATGATACCTCTCAAATTCAACCAAGAAACACTCCAAAATTATCCAGTCACGCCCGAATCTCCGAACCAACGTCGCCCCACGCTAGCGTACAATTCGATCTGAGCGCTCCTTGATCGAAACGTTTATTACAGGCAACAATGAATGCTAGGGCGGCAAACATAAAAATAGAACTCAGCACAAATACTTAAACAAAAATGTCACTCAACTTTATGATAATTTATATATTTCTCTGATTTTTGTTGTTGTTTTTACGATGAAACTACCCAATTGATGCCACTACATCTAGAATCATGGGACTTATACCTTTCAAACAAAATATAATACAATAAGTTACTTGCAAGGTATAATAAAAAAATCTAGTCAATCAACAAACATAGGAGTGGCTATTACCAGAGTAAACCAAGTATTATGCTACAATTTAAACTTCGTGATGCAAACCATCTAGATAAGGAAAAAAACTAACGGTGTTTTTCCTGTGTCAAACAGAAAAGGTGTTTACGAGGGGAAAAGGTAGCAGATTTTCAATTTGTACATAAAATAGACAGTAGATTACACAGGAACCCGTGCGAAAGACATGCCTTGGTTCAGAAAAAAAAGATCATCACGAACCCCCAATTTCCCATTGTAACAATTACTCTTGGCCAAATCCCTCCGTTTCTTCAATGGCAAATGTCAATTTCTCCGCCAGCTGTTCATAGCTTTTATAGGGCGGTAAGTCCAAACGATTAAAACAAGTATGCGATCTGGGCAACCACGTTTCCTTGCCCACTTTTTCGATACAGAATCGCTGAGGACCGTTACTCCCTATAAATAAACAACTCATTATAAATAAAAGCATAGGCAACAATAATTTGCAAAGGAAAACGAACCCATTAGCTCTGCAAATCCTCCCACTGGGACTCGGCACGTTCCACATACAAACTGGAGCAGTCTGGCACGTTTCTCATTATCCATTTGCTTTACAAACTAAACAAAAAAGTTTTGTTTTAAAACCAGGAAATCAAGAAAATATGCCCCAAATTACCTGCCAGAACCACACCACTTGTTTGGAAGTTCTTGTATAGTGTCGATATACCGTGTTCCGCTGCCAATCTTCGATGTCAATTTCCTGCATGCCACACAGCATCAGTTCCAACTCCCGTTCGTCAAAATATTGCAACCATTCTAACGGCACGACTTCATTAAAGCCGTCTAAAAATGCCCGTGTTTGGTCCTCAATGCCACGCGTCATTCGCCATTCAGTCATTAACCTGTGAACCAGCCTTTTTTTGTAAACGTCTGTATAACTGGAGATTCAAATTACTTGACATATTCTTCTTTATTCTCTTCGGTGGCTCGTATTTTATCGCCTCCTGGTAACAGGTCATGCTGGGAAACTTGCCCAAGAACTTCAAAGTCCACGCTAAAGTACAGCTCTAGGCCGCATTCGTCTATGTTGTTGTCACGCACCCAGACTAGGGAATTGTAAAACTCGGGATCAATCGACTCGATGTCTTTGGTGGTAAGCTTTTTGCTTAACATCCGCTTATAAAAGGGCATAGTGAATCCTGAGTATATAAATCTCCCATGGTACAAGGCCTATTATTAGTAAATACAGGTGTAAAGAGCAAGATTTCGATTTTTATAGTAAGAATCTGTGCTTACCATAGCGATAAATCGTCCAATAAACTTGAAATAGTGAAGATGGTCAGGATTGACATGCGACGCCGGATTAATCTGCAAACTGTAGTTGTTTTTGTTGGCATACTCGAAAAGGCAGTACATGGGATTGAGAACTTCGTGAGAAAGTAGCAAAAACCACTCCCTACAATGAAAAAATTAGCTTTAATCAGCCATTTTTCTCTTGAATAGATACAATACCTAGCCACGCCTCCATAGTCCAATCCTTCTTCGCCTCTGAAGATGATATAAAGCCGTCTTCGCAGTTCATAGGCCGGTAAACGCATAATCTGATGGAAGGAATCTTCAAACAGCGTTTGCCGGCTTAGCGTAATTTTGATATGCGAGGGCAGAGCATTACTCTGGCACAAGTAACGGAATTGGGACAGTTTCCAGCGGAAACTACGTTCGTATGCAATGGGAACTCCATATGCGCCTTTGGGCCTACGAAATAAACGCAAAAAATACAATAATAATAATAATATTTTCTTTATTTGAACGTGCATCCCACCCTTTGGCTGCTCCAGGTCTTGGATCTTGAAACGTCGTGGTCCGCGTGGTATGATCCACGAAATACCGTACTCCATCATCCGTGATACGCATTTCCCATCCTGGAGGTAATGGATCTTCTTGGTTCATCCTGCCGAAGTAGGAAAGGAAAAGTTTGAGTAATCTCTTAATATCAAGTTAATCAAGTTATAATGCAAATGTTACCCTTGCGTGCGTGGATCTTCCCATTGCGTGGTTCTGTTTTTGTGGTTGACAAAATATACACGCCCATTAGGTTCCACGCGCT
Organism: Lepidurus apus apus; assembly: GCA_022832285.1. Lineage (NCBI taxonomy): Eukaryota > Metazoa > Arthropoda > Branchiopoda > Notostraca > Triopsidae > Lepidurus > Lepidurus apus. The sequence goes on from JAGJRO010000084.1 coordinate 23,836, forward strand.
TTTCCCATCCATCAGGCAAGGGACCCAAAGGATCTTCATCCTCGGCAACAGTGGCGGCCTGCGGATACAAGAAACGTTGGGATCCTTGTTGTACTACGAAAGCTCGTTGTCCTTGCCAGTGCTCAAAATGCTGCAATCTTTCCACATTGGGGCGCTGCCACGTCGTACTGTCATAAAAACACAGATTTATACATTCGTGCTCCATTCACCTTTCCTAGTTTCTTGTTTCATCGCAAACAGACTCATTTAGTTTTTTTATGGAAACATATAAACGTACGCAATAAACAGCCCCATAATTAATATAACTGCTTTGAAAAAATGTGTCATTCTTAAATTAGGATTCATACACAGTAGATGCTGCTTGTTGTGATCACGTTTGCCACGAGAATATTAATCCTATTAAACGGAAATTTTAATAAACGATAACTTGAAATATGTAATAGAATGGTACGATTAATCGGCGCGTGAAACGAACTGGCTTGTTTAAACCAAAGAATAAAGCATCGTCTACTTTTTGTCACTTTCCCACACGTTTTCTTTTCTAGATTCACTACACCCACTACTGTTTATTTTGTAATGATTTTTAAACAATTTTGATAGAGATGATTGAGGAATTCCTAACTTAACGGCCGCTTCCCTTTGTGGCAAATCTTTTAAATTTACCTTGTCATAAGTTTTAATAAGCCACAATTTCTCTTTTACATTTAAATCAACTCTTTTTCTAGTTCGTCGCCATTTTTTATATAACCACAAGTCTAAACGGGAAGTAGACACAAGGACCACTCGACAAAAGAACTCCGTGGACCCGACACAAAGACGTCGGGCCCCGACAAAAGGACGCCGGGCCCCGACAGAAGGGCGCCAGGCTCAAAATCTTTTAAGGGGCCAATCGAATTTCGCGTTTAAAATGTCTCTGCTCATTTGTTAAGCGCCAACAAGATTAGAAAGTGCTTAAACCGTGATAAAAAAAATACGTCACAAGGACTACGGACCCCGACAGAAGGATGCCTAACCTAACCTTGTGACATATTTTGTAATACGTCCCAAGGTTAGGTTAAATTGGCTAGAAATCTTGTGACAATCATTAAATACTAGCTCGCAGTTTTGCCTACACACGAGTTCCAGCTTCCCCTTGCTTTTGGCCTGTACGGAGATAATATGACGACGTCTTACGTAAGTAAGATAAGATAATTCAACCCAGAAATTAAAAATTACATTAAAAATACGAAAAGCAATAAACACAGCAATATACACGAGCAAAAGGCAATAGCGACATAACAGTAATAACTAAAATATACCTTCTCGTATTATGATCCACATAATAAACTCTTCCTCTATCATCTCTTCGCATTTCCCATCCAGAAGGTAAAGGCTGAGGGCGTTCCCATGTGGTACTTCGCGTGTTATGATCCACGTAATACTTTCTTCCGTATTTGTCATAACGCAATTCCCACCTATGCATAAAAAAGTTAATTATTCAGCATAAACTAGACAGCATACGAGAAAAAAAGGCCGCCAAAAGACTTGGACGCACGTCCACTGAGAACGTATTTTTAGAAACTAAAATGAAATCTTACCCTGTCGGTAAAGGTTCCTCTTCAGCAGGTACACTACCAGGTGCCGCAGCTTCCACAGGCAGAGGACCAGCCCCAGCCGCACCAGCCACAGTGCCAGGCGTGACACTTAGTCGAGGTAAAGGTCGAGTCACGGCGCCATTTATTGGTCCGTGATTGCCATTCGCTGTGGCTGTGTACGCAGGAGAAGCTGAATTACTGGCGAATGTAGCAGCAGCTCCAGCCGCCGAAGAGGACGAAGGCTGAACCGCTTCCTGTGCTGCAGAATTAGACGAGCCGTTGGTTATGGGCGGAACAATATCAGCTCCCGTGGAACGTGCTCGAGGGCGGACGCCACCACTAGCTGCTGAGTTCCGACTTTCTGGTGTTCCTCCGCCTGAACTAGCTCCATTAACCATTGTAGCACTCGCTGGAGCCAGGGAAGTTGCACTTCCATTTGGTCGAGGTGCAGTGCCATTAGGAAGACTTAGCCGGGACCTTTTGTATAAGAAAGTCTCATAAAATTAAAGAAAAAATGGAAAGAAATAGAAAGAAAGTTACCGTGAAGTAGCTGGACCAGAATTGGCGGCCCCTTCTTCGTCAGATGCAGTAGATGTAGGTCCGTTTGTTACTCTTGGACTGGCTCTACTAGTTGGGGGAGGAACCCGAGACATGTCAATACGCAATCCATCCAACACAATGACCAGCTCTCCAACTTTGACTCGACTTGTGCCATGGGAGCCTGTGGCTAATTTAACGTCGCCTTTTAGGTCCAATAAGACGTTGCTCTTGTCAAAACGACCAGCGTCCATGCACAGCATTTTGTACAAATCCAATTTGACTTCGCCTAGTAATACATCTCGCCGAAAAGTGCAATGATTGAATACCCGAAACTGGAGTTTGGAGTAAGGTGTCACAAGCCTTTATTAGAAAAAAAAATGAAAAGGGGTTTTGTAACGATTTTTTAAAACACAGAAGGGTTCTTACACCGTAAAATTCTCGTTCCATTTTGGTTGATGAGTCCCTCTGACTACATCCGTTTTGCGGGGACTTTTTGTATCTACTAAGATCTCGACATACGTAGACGGTTTGCGAGGGAAAGTTGCAGGATCCAAGTTAACACTTGTGACTAACAATTGTGAATAGCAACGAAACAAAAACGGTTTAGAAGCAATTCTTATTAGTGGATTTAATGACTATGTTACCTAAGACGTTTAGTTGATGAAAACCTCCAACAGGAACGACTGACGATGATGACGGCGTTGCAGGAGAACCACTTGCCATTGCTGGAATGATCTTGCATCGCCCAAATCTTGTTAAAGAACGAAAGACAACTTTAGTTTTCGGTGACTAGCAAACTTCTAACCCTTTTCACTAGCTAGAAAATTTCAACTATGAAAGCGTTATGAAAAACTCTGACGTAAGAAGACACTTGTCCTTCCCTGTTCCGATCGGCCCAAATCTGATAAGACTGATAAAGTAAACCACAATCAAATATTCTGCTTTCTTACCAAAACTTTACATTATGCGTCTTTTTCTACTAACTTTAACAAGCACACAGTAAAAAAATAGTAAGAAACAATTGGTAGTCCCAATACATCTGGAACTAAAAGAACGTAAATGGTCAACGTAAACTCTTGACTGCAACCTACGACCAAAACAACCTTGCAAACGCAATTCACAATAAGAAAAATATTACCCACACATGCCATAGTTTTAACTCCGATATGGGAATGCAAAAGGCAACTTACTCAGCTTAGAAAACAAATGCACCACGAACCGAATTCTTGAAAAAAACTATTTGAATCAAATGAGTTATTTCTCATCAGTCATCGCAGATGCCATTAGATTTGTACAACATTAGCGCCTCTCACGGTTTCCAAAGAAACTTTTACTCCAACGCGGGGTTTTCGAAAGCAACCTGTTTCGCCTGTCGTCTTCGTAACAAGAAGGAAGAAACCTGACGACAGGCCATTCAGTATTCCTTACAGCAGCTGTTTATGTATTGAACATCAGCGAGTAAGGTTTCCTTCCTTACAAGTTACAATCTTTCATATCCCACCTTTTCATGTATATAACAGGAAAACGAAAATTAAGACCATTACCGAAATTCTTCCTCACTGTAAAGATGCATCTCAGAATATCTAAATAATATACAAAAGATAAGAAATGAGCAGTAATTTGCAATACACGAAAATAAGTGTACCTTGGTAACCACCCCGGCGGCTATCGTGCTTCCTGTAGACCGCAACATAAACCTTCCCAATTCACGAAAATCTCTATATAATTCCATACAAACAGGTCTACCCACTTCCAACTCGATAATAGCAGACGTATTTTTGAGGAGGCACCTTGGGCGGGACTTTACAATTTCCCCAGTACCTTTATGAATTTCGGCTTTGATTTTCTTAACGAATGCGGGTTCAGACAAAGACTGATAGTGCAAAACGACCTGTAAACAAAAATGAAATATAATGAACGAAAATTATCCCAAGCACGATTGTGATTGTAACCAAATCATACCGGATACCCCTTCGTGATTGGAATTTCTATGTTAAAGAGGACAATCCTGGCTTCAATCCGCGTAGTTGTCTTAATCGGATGACTGGGATCACATAACACCCCGCCCACATTGATAGCTAGTGGATCTACTCCAGCAATGGTGAGTACAACTTGATCGCCTGCAAAAGCAGTTAACGAGCTCAAGTCGTGAACCAGGAGACTCTTTATTATCGCTGTTTCGCCTTGAGGCATTAAGGCTAATTTGTCGCCTGCGGCTATTCGTCCGCTTTCGAGTCGTCCAGCGACACACACACCTCCTGTGCCCGCCCCTTTGAAGGAGTCACTGATCACAAGTCGGACTGGCTTGGTGAAGGCGCGTTCAGGAGCCCGGAACTGGTCAATAACCTCGACGAGGGTGGGGCCTTTATACCAACTGGTTAAACCGGGTTCCGTGGGCGGGTTCGTGAGATTTTCCCCTGTGAGGCCACTGACAGGAACGTATGTGATGTCAGCTTCTCTAAAGCCAACTTGCTTCAGGAAATTTTTAAGCCTGGATATTATTTCCTTGAAGCGCCCTTCTGACCAATTGCAAGTATCTAACTTGTTGACAGCCACACCCAATTGGCTTACACCTATAAAAGAAATAAAACAGATTTGATAAACCAAGACTGACAGAGAAAAAAAAATTAAGAAAATGTGCCAATGCCAAGTCTCCATTACAAACGTACCTAACGAACGTACCAAAATTGCGTGTTCCCGAGTTTGGCCCCCAAATTCGAACCCGGTTTCGAACTCCCCACTTGTCGCATCCACTACTAACATGGCTACATCGGCTTGCGCGGCGCCAGTAATCATGTTAGGAATGAAATCTTTGTGTCCGGGTGCGTCCAGTAGCGTCACTCTTTTGGAATTTGTATGGAATTCAGTTTGAGCCACATCCATAGTGATTCCTCTTGACCTTAACATACCAAAAAAATATATTTAAAAATAACAGTTAGTAATACAAACAATACAACAGCTGATAATCATAAGAGCAGAACTCAAAAGTTCTTAAACTACGATAACAAGTAATTTAATTTAAAGTTAATTAAGTGATCCCAGGCAAGATTTAACTTATATATATATGATTTAAGTACTCTCTTACGTGGTTTAAATTTGCAAAATTATGTAAGTTTGTAAATTTCAATTTTGAAGATTTATGTTTTGATCAATTGCTCCATTTTTTAAAGAAACTAGACAGAACTCAGCTATCTAATGGTGGTGCATGTTTAAAGTCATGTCAGAATTTATTATTCTGTCCACAGTATAAAGGTTTACAAAAAATATTTAAACCTGTACGCTATGATTCGGTTCATAAATATGCTAAATAGCGACGCAACGTCAAGCCGGAGCAACAGGACGAACCCCGGTTACGAACAACTTTCGTTCGAGTTACGTTTAATTATTCGAAAGTTCTAAGTATAAAAACTGATTCAAGAATGGAAGCAATTAACTGCCCCACAGAACAAAACAATAATTTGCTATTGAAATCCATACTCGAAAAACGAACAATTCGTAAATTGCTTATTTTCATCAAGCACCGCCCCATGGGTGGAGCATCTGTTAACTTAAGCTTATAACCGTTCGTTTTGGACTTAAGACTTCCGTAAACTTTCAAAGTTTAGGCTAAAACGAACGCTTATAAGCGTAAGTCACGGACGTTGGGCTAGTCTAAGCTTAAGTCGAACGTACAAAACGAAAGCGGCTTAACACTTACGAGCTCCTGCCTAACCTTATGAGAAAAGCAGTTTTTACCTTAGACACATTACTCCCACTAAGGGTAACAATATTTAAACAAACTTACCGTTCTTCGCCAGTTTCGTCAAGAACCCAAGCGTACATAAAGGATTGTTTTCCAAGCTTTTTCGATTCTTGCTCGTATTTGTGCATCATTTTCTTGCTAACTTGGCCCAGCCGATATAATAAGTGGCCCATCATAGTGGATTTTCCCGCATCTACATGTCCCACGACTACCATATTAAGTAACTGTTTTCCTCCTCCCCTTTCGCGCTCGTATTCTGCTTCCACATCCAAAGCGGGCTTTTCTCGCTTATTACTACTCTTACTGGGAGTGTCTGCCCCCACAAAGGAAGGCGAAGTTGAACGCGACGCGGAAACTGAAGGAGCAGGAGAAACATCTTAAAAAAAGATACATAGGTTAAACTCATAACTATTTAACGGAGTTGACTCGATATGTACCAGTGGAAGCTGTAGGAGAAGAAGGTGCTAAAGAATCTTGTGAAGGTGGCAGCAAAAACCCTGTTTTCACAGCCGGCTTAGCATTGGCTTGTACCGTCTTGATAGGAGTGACAATTTTGGGCAGTTCCAGAACTACACGCCCCGCTGAAATAAAAGCATAAGAGAAATGAAGGGTACTGAGCAACATTTGTTTTCTTTCCAATTCTGTTTTCCTATAGAAATAGTACAATATGAAATTTACATCAAGAATTTCAACGGCCAGGAATCTGACTGCGTTTCGCAAGAACCAAATCATCTGGCGAAGGAGAGTTAAAATTGAACGGGACAATTGAAGTCTGTTTGGAAGTAACGGAGGGGTATTCGACAACTGGACGTTCACGAGGGGACGAGATTGAGGCCACGGTATAAAAAACACGCGCTAAGGCAGAGGGTGGAGGGCTTGGAATGAATTTTTCTATTCTTAAACGTTCGAACAAGGGTGGGTTTGTCTCCGAACGCTCTCTAACCTCCGCAGAAAGTCTGTTAGCGGAATTCTGTGAAGCTATTCTGAATTTAGCCAGATCACCCAGTTTTAAATTGGGCGGAGGCAAAGGTTTGGGGATTGAAATTTGGTCTTTATGTGCTTCGAGCGATGATTGAGGAGTATTTTTTTCCAATCGCAATTTGGACAAGTCAGAAAGCTTCACACTGGGCGTCGGGGACTTTTGGGGAGCAAAAGTAAGGTTTTGAGAATTTAAAGGTAACAGTTTCGTTAATGAGCCACTTTCTTGTGTTTGTAGTAATGCTTTAGGGATCGTCTCCTTCCCCTGAAGTCGCAACTTGGACAATTCAGAAAGTTTCAGATTAGACGGTGGGACATCTATCTTTAGGCTTTGGTCTGAAGGAAGACTCTGAGCTAGGACATTCAAATTAAACGTTTTCCCTATTTGAACTGAAGGCTTTTGGGGAGGTTTTAAGCGTGACTTGGCCAATTCGCCTAAGGTTAACTGACGAGCAGGTTCAGCGTTGGTGGAAAGGCTGGAATTTTGTCGGAGTTTAATCAAATCGCTTAGGGGAACAGGCCGCGGATCTTACCTTCCGGAAAAAGGCGCGAATTCAAACAAAACCGCAAGAAAAAAGCAGCCAACAGAAAACATAAATCAATCCATTAGCACCAACCAAGGAAAATTTTTATTATTTTTTTTAATACTATTCTTACCTTTCTTCTGTAACGGAAAGATTGGCTCTTCTGCCAAAGGCCGTATCGTTGCGGAAGCTTCTAACAGGTTGTCGATTTTCGTCGGAGGATCTTTGGCAGCAGGCATATCAAGCAAAGCAGACATGACAGCAGCGGTATCGAAGTTGTGGACGATGATCGACTTGATTATCTGGCCCTCCGGTATACTGTCACCCATGATATCTCGTATGTGATCTAGACACGACAGAAGTCGAGCTTGGTCTGCCTCTGATAAAGATTCTTTGGCTTTCTCGGCCTACGAGGAACACAGATTAATTTAGTTTCCTTTTTTAAATAAACAGATATACCTGTTCTGGTTCTTCTTCTTCCATGATATCGGCTTCGGTTGTAAGGAACGAGGACATTTGTTGCTCTCGATCCCGGTCATACAGAAAATGTTCTACACCAAAAAGCAAAATGGGGGGAACGTTAATTTATGAATATACAAAAATGTTCTAATACAGTATTCTCACCCATGCTAGGTGAAGTCGCAAAGTCATCTTCAACCGAATGTCCATACACGTCGTCGTATCCCTCATATTCTTTAAATAAATAAATAAAAATGTTAAATTAATCACAGTACACAGTGGGAAAAGTACAGTCTGTCGCACAACTAACCTTCATCATAATTCATGCTTCGCACATTCCTGTGACGTGACATCTTTTCGCTGGATATGCAATAGCATAGGGCTAATTTACTAAAACCAGATCAAGTGCAATGACTTTCTTATTAAATTTATCAAACTCTTGACGGGAGATCTCCTTCGGCGCCATATGCATTTCCGTATGGGTATTACTGGGATTCGAAATCGAAAACGCGAAAACCTAGGCGAACCCAGGAGAAAGTACAAAAATGCGAACCGAAAGCTCGAAAGTCTAGCTTAATCATTATTAAATTATTTTTATATAATTTAACATAATACATTCCTTAATTAGATAAATTTATATATAAATTAAAGACTGTTTTGTATGTGGCAACCTCAAAGTGAATAAAAAATCACATTTTTGCTATCAGTAAAATGAGAAACGGCTAATTTGAGTCCAACGCCGTCAACAAATGAGAGAGCTTTCTCGACATTCCCATTCGCATTTCACGATTTTCGGATCTCGCGTGTTATTCATACTCTTTCAAAACAACGGAATTTCCGATATTCCGTCATTCCGATCCACTCAAGGGAAATCTTCGTTAAATCGAAGTCGCATTTCTGAAAAAAATAGTTGTCCCCATCATCTAAACGTTAGTATGGCCAGCAACTTTTCGGGCGTTTTGCAGTTAACCGACTTGGACGATTTTATAACGCCTTCGCAAGTAAGATAAACAAAAAACGGAAAATGTTTTTAATTTTTAAAAATTATATTTTTTTACATAAATTAAATTAAAAAATATCTCACAGGATTGCATTAAACCTGTCAAAATAGAAAAGACCTCGAAAGTACCAATCTCCTCTGCGCGAATCCAGATCGAAACAGATGGATCCTATGTTCAATTTCAAGAAGTAATTTTCATCACTTTCAGTAACGAATTAATAGGGTAACATAACTTTTTTTTATTACCTTTATAGTCTGGTGAAAAGCAAACGTTAAAGAAAGCCTCTATATCACTAAGCGATTGCTTGGCCTGCAGTGGGTGCATAACTTCCGCGGAAGGGGTCCTTATTGGGCAACAAAACCACACACAAGTCCTTCGGATGTTAAAAGAGACTCAAAGTGTAATGTGCACCTAATTTTCTATGACTCTTTAAAAACTAAAGATTATTGTAGGAAAGTTCTGATGGATTCTCCCAAGTCGCTGTTACATTATCTCCACAAATTGTGCTCTCAATTGCCGCAAAATATAACATGGAAACTTCAGAATGTCTAACTAAAGTGGCAGGATTGTTCCGGAAATACGGAGCCTCTTTTGTGTTTGATATTGGCGTAGCAAACCAATTAAACTTATGGGAGAGCGCACAAGAATTCGTCGAGCGGTGGAAAACAAAACGTTCTACCAAAAAGTCCGCTCCGGTCTTAGCTTCATCCTGTCCTGGTAATCCTATTATCTCGTTTAAAAAGCCCTTTTGTGACTGTTTCTAAAGGTTGGGTATGCTATGCCGAGAAGACTCATGGAGAATGGATTCTACCTTTTGTAAGCCAAATCAAATCCGGACAACAGTTAGCAGGCGCCATCATAAAACAGGAGTTGTCTCGAAAACTCGGACTTGAGCCCAAACGCGTGGGCCACATTACAGTCATGTCTTGTTTCGATAAGAAGCTGGAAGCTTCCCGAGATGACTTCTATGACGAAACCACCGAGTCTCGAGAAGTCGACATTGTAATTACGCCAGGTAGAAAGTAATGGTGTCCTTTTCGAAGTAGTATGTCAGACGTATTTTACAATTTCTAGTGGAAATCGAGCAATGGATGGAAGAAGAGAAACTGACGTGGAGTGACATAACACCCACTGCTCTCGATCCTATGCCTTGTACCTACAGGGAATGCACGCGGGATGAAAAATTAACAAAGCTAATGGTCGCACCAGGCTCAGGTTCTGGTGGTTACGCCGAGTTCATCTTTCGGTTTGCTGCTCAAGCCTTGTTTGGCGTAAGTGTTCCAGAAGTTGAATTTAAACCGCTCAAGTAATAAAAACAAAAGTAAAAATAATTGGGCCTTCACTTTGTAACTTTGTACAGGAATCACGACATGCTGGAAGCTATTTTGGAGAAGGACGGTGAAGTACTCTTACGTGTAGCCATTGCGAATGGTTTTAGAAACATCCAGAATCTAGTTCAACGCTTGAAACGCAACAAATGCACATTCGATTACATAGAAGTTATGGCTTGTCCATCAGGTACTTAAAATAAGTTCTTCTCATAAGGACTTGACGTAAAAAAATTACTTTTTTGACTAAAGGCTGTTTGAATGGTGGTGCCCAGGTTCGCTCGGAATCCGCTTTAGATAACAAAGCACTCTTAGCCAAAGTAGAAGATTTGTTCGCAAAACTACCACGCCAGGAAGTGGAAAATTCAGCCGAGCTGAACGAACTGTTTGAACAATGGTTACAAGGCAAACGGCATTCCGAAGACGCAGATTTTCGTGCCAGAGAACAACGTCTTACTAGGACCGAGTTCCATGCAGTGCCTAAGAACGTAAACGCGCTAAGTGTGAAATGGTGAGGAAGATTTATTACTTTTATAGATTCCGTGATACCAGGAATAAAATAAAATATAAAAAAATAATAGTAAATAAATAAAGGAGAAAATTATCTGAAAAAAAGTTTATTTAACTGACTCACAACCACGGCGAAATATAACGTAGATAATATCTCGGAAGCGAGGGACTTACCACACCAAAATAACAAGCATTTTCGTAGGAGGTATTTTTGTAATCTTATCATTTTGGGGGAAAGACAGTATCAATATTCTCGCTCGCTCATCGATTAAGAAGATCGCTATAAATCTATCAGGGGAAAAGAAAAATATTTTTACAAAATAATTTCAGAAACGGTAGAAAAATCTCTTTACCACTGAGTTTACTTTAGAAATCTCTGAAGTAGTTGAGAAACGCTTTGACCAACGGGGGCAAGGGCAATTCCTGTAGTTTTAAACGCATGAAGTACGAGTAGTCCTCTCTGGTGGCCACTTGCGTCAAATCTGGTTCTTCCGAAGTCTCCTTGGGTGCCGGCTCTTTCTTCGGTGGCGTAGTCTCGTCAGCTCCACGACTTTCAAATACGATTAAAGTTCCTTCATTGCCAAACGCTCTGGAAGACACGAAACGGATTGGCCGTCTCTGATCCCGTCCTCCTGCTCGGCGCTGTTCTCCCTCTTGGACCGTACTATCCGCCATGGCCAGATGGGGATGTTGTCGGAAATCTTCTTCAGAATCTGTCTCGGATTCATGCTCCTCCACGTGCATTTCCTGGGCGTCCTCGACGGGTGAATCGACGGGTGAATCGCGATCTGAACTGTCTACCATTCCGCTGTCTAACTTCTCGCGCCTGGGGTTGCTTTCATCTGCTGCTTGGCCGTTAGGCAAGTTGGACGTAGACGCTAAGGGCCCGGAGGTGGGTTCCGAATGTTGGGAACACTTGGGTTCGCTGGCGCCATTGACAAGATCCTTCTCAATGCCATCACTGGACTCGGAAGATGAACACGATGCCGATAAAGGTGGTCCCAAGGATTGGTTTGCTGAAGATGTCGCTTCAGTTGATCTGGCTGCCTCCGTCCTGCGGAATCGTTCTGGACCCTCGGACGGTTCGTCGTGAAGTGACTCTCGGTCCCGATCTAGGTATTGATCAGGTAAAGATGCAGTATCAGAATCCGAATCTCCGAAGACGGGCCAAACAACGCGGCGCATAGTAGGCGTCTGGCGCTTGCTGCGAGGGTGTTTTCGACTCTTTTGCCAAAGCCCCAGGTGTTCGGAATCGATACTTTCCCTCAAAAGAGAACGAATCTTTGCACGACAGAGACACTGCAAGGATAGCGGACTCCACGGTGCTACAAAAAGTCTGTTTATAGAATAGTTAAAAAGAAAATTTCCTTAAAAAAGGCTTACGAAGTTGAACTTCTTCATGCGATTCAGGCCTGGGTAGGATCAATGAGGCGAAAGAAACAGGTAACACAGGACGGACATCAAACTCAGTTTCAGACAATCTCCTGACTTGGAGAAGCTGTTCATTCATGGGCATAACAAGAATACCGTCCACCGCCAACAACGACCTTATTTGAGTGTCGAAAGCTTCTGGACAACCCGCTCCGCAATACACTCTATCGTACCTTGGACCATCCAGGCGCAATTCCAAACAATTACCTTTACAAAGTTTTTTGTTATATTTGTGAATTGCTAGCTAAAGGAAAAGCACCTTCAACGAACTTGGGTTCACAAAAGTCATATTCATCAATAGCCGAGGAAGTCTTAAAAAACTCGGCCACCTTGACTTGAGAGTACTCCACAACATCCTTATGGTACTCAATCCCATGATTAATTCCCTTGGAACCTTGAAACGAAATGTCCGAGTTTGGTGAAACAAATAAATACATATATAAATAAATAAACAATTAATAAATAAAAAAAAGCTATTTATTTACCAATAATTAAACCGACCATTGTGCTCAAATAGCCAGTACCGCTTCCCAAGTTTAAAAAGCTGACTCCTGGCTTGAGCTCCAGACTATCCATAACCTGAGCATATATGCATGGTGCTGAAAGGTGTAAGTTTCCATGTTTCCACGCCAAATCGCGGTAAGCTGAATCCCGCGATTCTTCTACATAATAAGCCGCCCGATCTACTGCTCTGAAGACCCTTTCCATTTCATGGTTCTTGATATAGTCTGCTTCAAGCAGGTTGTCGATCAACGCATCGTTGTTTTCGCCTGAACTCACGGCGCCTCCCATGATTATTTCTTCGGAAAATAACAGATATATAATATGTTTATTAACTATAACTTTAATTGCTTATTAATATAAAGGAATTTACCGGCAAATTTAACAGCTTTGGGACAAAAATAGTATAACCTTGCTAGCGTCACAACAAGTCACAACAACAAACTTCGGAAATCGAAACTGAACAAACAGCTGATCTTCCAAGGTTAACGTCGCACGTTGGCATTCCGAAGGGAACGAAACTACACAATTTCATCGTTCGATCCAAGAATTAAACATTTTTAGTTTTTTTTGCGTATTTACGACATTAATTACCCCTGTCTTTCTTATCATCCATAATTAAAATTATTATGTCGTTAAAATATATATATAAAAAAAGCAAATGAAGTAAAGTATCATAAAGGGAAATTAAAATTCATGCGTCCGATAACAGTTCCAAGAAAGGGACGTTCACAAACGTTGGATGTAGTTGCGATGATTGTCATGTTGAAACTGTCCGTATAATAGAGGGTTTGGGGTTAATCTAGATTAAAACGAGTGAAGAAATTCCGTAGCTTTTACACGATACGGATTTCGACCTTCGATATAAATTGCATATATTGTTAATAAACTAGTAAGCTATAATAAGGTTGTAAAAAAATTGGAAGGTCAAAATTCGTACTGAAACACAGGAATACTGGGAAATTAGGGCATTGCACCTGCTCTTCAAATCATGCCGATGGCTAACATGGGTTCGCCGAAGCGTTACTATTTTCGTTGCCCTCTTAGTACACGTATTTCCACGAAGTTAGTTCGAACCCAGCTCTAATACGAGAAGTTAAGCTTATTTACAATGAAGACACAACTGCTAAAAAGCCAATGTTTTGCGTGGTGTATTTTAATTTTCGGCAACTTTTGGGTGTTTTTTACTCGGTTACTACCTACTCTAAACGCAAACCTTGCCAACTTTGACGACATTTTCTGTAGCGAAGATTTCGGCGAAATCGAGCAAGTCTCCGAAGTACTCCGTACCTTAGGGGATGTAGATCGCTCAACACTTAATGTAACTGCTAAACATGGAAGATTGTTAGTCTATAACTCGCTTCCTGTCAGTGGAAGTCCCCGGCTAAAGAAACTCATTCGCGATATGGGTGCTAAACATAAGTTCCATGTCGAAGAACCGCCCATAGTACAAACTTTCGCAACTTTGAATTATTTTTACAAAAATACTTTTCTCCCGAAATAGTTCCCACCATACTTCAAACCTGAGTTACCAGAAGACGCTTTGACTCAAATCCGGCTTAAAAACACCGAATTTGTACATTCTACTTGGGCTTATGTAAGAGAAATGCATTTCTACAACTTCGATGACGCCACGTAGGTCCTAAGTTTTAACCATGTAAAAAACACTCCACTCACTTTCACTCCTAGGACCCACTCTGAATCAGTTTACATTACCATGATTCGCGATCCAGTTGAGCGTCTAGTGTCGGATTTCTACAGAAAGCGACACGGTGCTTGGCCAGTCGCACACTTTATGGAAAAATTACAAAACAAATTCTCCGCATGGAAAGAGAAAGTAACCCTTAACTGGAGTAAACTGAGGAAATCGGATATCATTTTAGTCATTAGGATTGGAATACCTGCATTATGGAAAATGATCCAGAATGCCCAACACGAAATGGTGAATTGAACGATTTTCTCAATGTGCCCTTCTTATGCGGCCACCATCCAAACTGCAGGTATGAATCTCTTATGAGTTATAAGAGTTCAAAACACAAATTGGATTTTAAATGGCACAGCATTATCGGTAATGAATGGGCACTAGAAAGAGCAAAAGAAAATGTCCTCCAGAGCTATGCGGTAGTGGGTGTGGCAGAGTTATGGGAGCATACGCTCATTACACTGCAATACTACGTTCCCAGATTCTTCGCGGACGCTTACAAGCACTATACTGAAACGCACAGTAAGATATTTTTAATCTTAAGGGAAAAAATAGCAATTAATGGCTTTTGGTTTGTGAAGGGACCTCCGACATGGTATTTAGCGAATGGTATTTTTACAAAAACGCTTCACAACAAGTCCGCCACTATGTTCGCGAGCAACTGCCACTTGAGATGGAATTGTACGACTTCGTAAGGCAAAAATTATGGGACAAATATGAAGCAATCTTTCTGGAGTTTGTTGGAACCAAAACAAAATGAACACTACCAAATAAAGAGAATTTAGATTTATTAGCTTGACGTATTTAACTTCGTACCTTATAAACCCCTTAAATTTAATGCTTTTTATCCTTGTCTTTCTCCTTGGTTTCTTCCTTTTTCTCTTCCTTCTTGGAATCCTTGTCTTTCTCGTCTTTCCGTCTCTCAGCATCCCGGTTTGCCAATTTGTTGTTGATGAGGTTGTGCAAGGCGATGATGGAACGTGTTAAAGAGGCCAAGTAAACCACCAAAAGCTGGTCGTTCGTACGAGTGTGCAAGGCTTTGACGAAGGTCGGATGGGTCACGTCAGGTATTAAGTTGAAGATGTCTTGCAATTTATAGACAATCGCATGATTTACCGGTAATTTTCCAGCAACTACCTAACAATTTCAAAGTTTGCATTAATAAAGAAACGAAGTACTAAATTTTTAAATAGTAATCAAGAAACTTACTTGATCGAGATACTCATGAATATGCTTAACTTGCTTCAACAAGCCATGTAAGCCTAATAACTGACCAGTAATGCGTTGAGCTAAAGATCCAGCAGTGGTATCTTTTACATCTCTGAGTAAATGTTCGACGCCAACTTCCTCGGCTTCTTCGGCTCCGATTTCGCTGGGGAGATGCTCAAAGGTTTTGCTCGTGGGCGTGCCATCCTAAACCATAAATGATTTAAGAGACGCAGATAATACTCAGTGTTTAGGTAACTTTTTAGCCTTACGTCATGGACTTCTTCCACAGCTCTGTAAGCTTCGGTGGGTAATCCCATGTCTCGAGGTTCTGCATCTACAACCACTAATACAGAATTCGGACAATAACGGCGAATCAGTTCATTGACAGCTACATCATTGGGGTGGAGTTTGGGGCCTGTGTGGTACCAGCCCACGACTTTCTCTTTAGCTAATGAAACAAACAGGAATTATTACATATTTTTATTAGTAATTTTAAAGGAAGAGTAACTAATGCCTTACCATTAACTTTCTTGAACATGGTAGCCATATGTTCTAAGTAGTCATGGTCGAGAAACCAAACGGACTTGTCTTTGTCATCTTCATCGAAGGGAACTGTCAGAATAAAAGGGAATAAATAATGAACTATGGACATTATGCATATATTTATATTACCAGCAAAGCTGTTTGATATGTCCAATACTCCTTTACCGCGCATACAGCCCAGTAAAACGCCGACGACTCTTTTCTGATTGCCGACTTTGCCCATACGTGTAAAATGGTCTACTACACTGAGCAAAACAAGCGGGTGTACTACCACGCTTGTAATGGGGTTCTCTTGCTTAGACATGATCAATTTTAACCCTGAAAGAAAAATCGGATCGTACATTTAGAAATTAATTAACACTCCAATTCACCTCGCGCTTCCTGAAATGAGACAGCGGTTTTCCAAGCGCACAGTTTCACGTTTACTCACAAGATGACTATCGATATCGTCAAAATTGCAATTCAAATCGTGTCTTTTTCGATACAAATTACTGTGAAAAGGGTGTTACTGAAAACGCAAAATGCGAATAGAAGAAACGTCTACAATGGGAAGAATGTTTCCGTAGTCGGGGTTCGCCATCCTTGTGACATAATTCTTAATACGGCTTAAACGCCGTTAATTTTTTTGGCGCTTAACCAATGAGCAGAGACTTTTTAAACTCGAAATGCTATTGGTCCTTGAAAGATTATGGAACCGTCGTCCTTCTGTCGGGGTCCGTAGCCTTTTTGTCGAGTCGCCCTTGTGTCGCGTTGCCTTTCACACCAAGGACCAAGTGCGACATACGGAACGGTAAAATGCGAAAGGAAGACTGGAAAATGGCCTTAAGTAGGTTAAAACACTCCCATTTTTGCTCTGTTAGTATAACGTGAAACGGTTCTTTTGAGTACAATGCCATCAACTAATGAAAGAGCTGTTTCGGTGTCCGTTTCTAATCCTACCATGTCGTGTTTCGCGTTCACTATTTCGCTTCCTAACCATTTACCCTTTCGCCTCTCGCATGTTATCAATACCCTAATGTTGTTTGCAGTTCCGATCGCATACTGATACGTCAACAACCGTGACTTTTGCAGGTAGATAAGACTTTGTAGTAATTCGGCACGTTAATAAACATTATTTTTCTTGCAGAAAATCATGAAGAAACTCAGCTTCGGCAGCTTAAAAGCCGAATTCTTGAAAAGGGATTGGCGGCGGCGAGAATCGAGCAGTTCTAGTTGTCTGGACCTAGCCCCCACACATCCATTTCAAGGCCAAACACAACCACCTCCTTTACTTACAAGTACGCATAAATTTCCAGGGAAAATATCTACATTTATCACGTAATCTTCTCTATAGCAAGTGCGTGTGGATGGGCATCGGAGACGCAATTAGCTCCAAACATGGACGGCTGTTATTCGAGAAGCATTTCCGACTTGAGGAGCGACTCGGGTGTCCCGGAAAGACTGCGCTTTCCGGATATCTGGCGAGTCAAGCGCAGCACGAGTGTCAACGAAAACCCCAATCCCAATAACAAGGAAACCAGCCTACCCCGAGTTAATCCGGAAAAGCCCTCCAAACCTGGTATCTTCGACACCCTGAAAAGGAAGTTCAAAGGCAATTTTAAAATCGCATCTAACGAACGAGCTAAATTAAAGCAGCTTTCGAACAAGCAAAAGCGCAATAGCATATCCTTTTCCATTTCTTCCATAGCCGAAGAGCCCCATACCTCCTCCTGTATTAATCCCTTATGCTCTGCCAGCCAATGTCACTGCCGCCTTAACGTGCGAAGAGGTTCCAGTCCAGACGGTTTAGGAGTTCCCTTACGAGGTGCTGCAGGCGAAGACAATATAGTTTTAGCCACGCCTAGCATTCCAAGTCCGTCCCTCACTGTAATTTCCACAGATCAACTGCAGCGGTCAGGTGAAAGCTGCAGTTCCACCCATGCATTGAGGCTCCACACGAATCCGAACAACAATAATAGCGATTTGGCATGGGAACTCTTCAAATTGGACAAGTTCGGCTGGTACTGGGGCCGATTAACCAGACACGAAGCTGAGCAGAAGTTGGCCGACCAGCCGGACGGGGCATTCCTTGTCCGGGACTCTTCCGACGACTGCCATTTACTCAGCCTAAGTTTTCGTTGCTACGGCAAAACCTTGCACACGCGGATTGAGCACACCAATGGAGGTTTTAGCTTTTACGCGTACAAAGAAGCCGAGTATCACGGCACGGTCAGTGAGCTCATTGAGCATTTGATGGCGTGCTCAAGAACCGGTGTGTTTTGCTACTCCAAATCTCGGTTACCAGGCTCACCTTCGCTTCCGGTTCGTTTAACCAAACCCATTTCGCGGTTTTCGGAGGTCCTGCCTTTGCAGTGCCTCTGTCGATTTGTAATCCGCCAGTACGTGAGAATGGATCACGTCGGAGCTTTGCCCTTACCTGAACGCCTTAAGGAGTACATTGTTGCGGGAAGCTCTTGAAAGACTTTCCTAATTAAAAAATAAACACCATGGTGATAAGTATACCACTTGAAGACAAACTTCATGTAGAAACGTACTTTTTTCAACAAGGATAGGAA
Source organism: Lepidurus apus apus (assembly GCA_022832285.1). Lineage (NCBI taxonomy): Eukaryota > Metazoa > Arthropoda > Branchiopoda > Notostraca > Triopsidae > Lepidurus > Lepidurus apus. Next base: position 42,433 of record JAGJRO010000084.1, read on the forward strand.
TCTCCTTGATTTCTGTGATGATTCTCAGTAGCTTCATTAGTTATTTCCTTAAAAGTTATTTGTTTGTGGTCCTTGTAGTGTATAGCTCTAAATTTTGTCAATTGGATGTGATTTATCCCTGAAATATTTTGGTGCCTATACCCCTGCCCCATGAAGAAAATTATACCAAAATATTTTTTTAATGTTTCTTCTTGTGGTGACAAACTTTTCCCCTTGCGTTCCTTCATTTTTGCACTCAAACTGGTTCCTTTTTTTATATAATACTACATATAAATCCAGCATAGCAATATATTCTTTGGGAAACCGCCGTTTCTTTTTGTCCTTTTTATGTTTCGAACGAGATATGATACATCTTTATAACTAAGTACTTGCCAAAACGGGATTAGGACGCGGAAGGTCTTGGTTTTAAAATTAGCTTGCCAGTATCATCGCAAGACATGTTAAAATCGTTTAAAACTTGTCGAGCACGAGAGGCTATAATTGAAGGTGCCACAACACGTTGGTGAATGCCCATCACAAAAAGTAGCACTAATAGAAAGACATTATAAAATTTAAAAGAACTTTGGATTCTTTAATTTGTAGGTTTACTTAAAGTTACGGAGGCAATGGTGAAGAATAGATGATTATACAGAGAATGAAGAAAGGAGACCTGCATTGTGTTAGGGTCGAACAACCAATGCCATGCTCCAATTGCGGTACATATTGATACTAATGCCAACAAAACTGAAACGATAACACAAAATGGATATTTAATTAAAAAATATTAGCCGATAAAATAAATTATAACTTTAGTTTACTGTTTAGCAAATACCTCTCCATCGAGTTGTAGAAGGTTGTAAACAACAAATAACTTCAGTCAATCGCCGCTCAAATGCTTTCAGATCTATACATGTATAATAAAATTAAAAACGGTTTGATACAAAAATCTACCCTGCTAATTAAATTGCTATTGAGTTACTGTTTACCTTCACACGTTGTTTGCTCTCGCGACATTCTTTTATCATGAAAACATCCGCACAAACCTGTTTTGTTTTCTGACGATCGTCACTACCAATGGCCTCTGACAGGTACATTCGGAAATAAACTTACGAGGCACAAGCCGCTAGATGACGTTTGCTTGTCGGTTTCAAAAAGAATTAGGTATCTCGATGCATGCTCCTCCTCCTTGGCACTTCGATGCACTATAGCGAAAGTGTGTTGAGCGTTTGATCGTTGTGGCAGAACGTTGTTTTTAAAAAGCGCAGAAGGGAAAGTTACTACAGGAAATAGATTTCAAACTTTCGCTTCCTTATTAGCACTTTAACACACACTTTCGCGTCAATTTGTACTCTAGTTAGCCCTGCGCGAAATCCATTAGTTGTTGTCTGGTGGTAGCAAAGCAAAGAAGTTGAACTGAAGAAAGGCTGTGTTTTTATTCGCGATTTCAAAGCGGACTCGGGAAAAATTTATCATTAAAAGAAGGTAAACACTTTTACTTATCCTAGCGTGAACTTTACTTGCAAGTTACTCTAACTTTATTTTATGTTTTGTTTAAAAAATACCTACATTACAGGCGTTCGAACATCATGTGGCTCACAGGAAAAGTTGACCAAAGCAGCCAGAAAGAATCCTTATTTTCGGAATTATATCAAGAATGCAAATTAGCTGCTCCTGGGGCCAGACTTTCCTATTCTATCCGAAATCGCTTAGAACGTTTCCAGCGGGACGAACGCATGGAAATAGCATGCAAAATGAAAGATGGCTGTGCCCCCCTATTCGTAGCTTGCAAGAAAGGTAACGTAGAAATCGTCGAATATTTGCTGGATACATGCGCAGCGGAGGTGGAACAGCGGGGCCGGTACGAAGTTCCCGACGATCGCTCCGTGCACAACGTCACACCTTTGTGGTGCGCCGCGGTCGCTGGGCGCCTGAGCGTCGTTAAATGCCTCGTTCAGCACAGAGCTAATGTTAATAGCATGTCCGACACGGGATCCACCCCAGTCCGAAGTGCGTGCTTTATGACCAACCTAGAAATCGTCAGGTAAAACTATTACATCTACGTTAAAGCCATTTTAATTTAAATAAGTCCCACCTCCTAGATTTCTGGTAGAAAGTGGCGCAGATATCCTCAAGCCTAATTACAATGGAGGAACTTGCCTAATTAACTCGGTACAGAGTGTCCCTTTGTGCGAGTTTCTCTTACAGCATGGTGCCGAGGTCAACGCCACCGATATCCAAAGCAAAACTGCCCTGCATTACGCAATTCAAGTACTTGTGTTTAAACTTGCTTCGAGATTTTGCGAAGATTATATGTTTGTTTTGTTTTGAAAATCCTTAGGAACACCGTTTGGAGACCACCAAATTGTTATTGACTTTCCAAGCAGATCCTTTCGTACAAAGCCGATATGGAGACGATGCCTTGCAGACTGCTTGTTTGAAAGGCGCCACGCACATCTATGACCTGCTTATCAGCACAGTACCTTACTCGCTGGAGCGAGTGGCCGATGCCCAGGAGCTGATGGGCAGCACTTTCCTTGATGACCATCACGATATTCAAATGGCGCTGCATTTCTGGCGCAGTGCAGTACAGATCAGACAACGCGATCCTGACAATCCTATTTTGAAACCCCTAGCACCAGCTGTCAGAGCCTTCCAGGTAGTTTTTTACGCTTCCTGAAGCTCGTCAAACCTGGCAGGTTTTCTAACGTTTTCAATCGTCCATCCGTTAGGGCGCTAGGGAGTTCCAAACTTTAGAAGAACTGGAAGCCATCTCACTCGATCTGGACGAACTTCGCATTCAATCCTTGTTAATCTGTCACAGAGTTCTCGGCCCCGGCCATAAAGACACCATCTTCCGGCTCATGTACCGAGGAGCTGCCTATGCAGATGCCTTACAGTACCAACTCTGCATTGATCTGTGGCGTTATGCATTGGAACTCCGCGTACTCAAAGACAGTATCCTCTTCCATGAAACGTGTTTCACAGTCCAAGCCATGGTGCGCCTCTTCCTGGATTTGCACGAGAAGCAAACAGCTGGCGTTTTAAGGGACCAGTTGAATGTCGAAGTAAATTATTTGAATTAAAGACATTTAAAACCGAGTTCGAAAGAAACTATAAATTTACGTATTTCTTAAAAAACAGGACGTATCTGCCACTGTGGGCTTGTTAGCTGGGCAACTTGAACCTTGCCAGAAGCTGCTCCACGTCCAACCCGTCTTTAGAAAGCAGCAAGAGAACTTCGACCGAATCCTCAAGTGTATAAGCCATTTGTTCCTACTATTAACTTCCTTACCCATGCACGCACGTCAGATGGATAAAATCCACCGCCAGGTACACGAAAGCACTCTGGTTTTAGACCGTAAATTGATTTATTTATGATTTATCTACTTTTCTAGGTACAAAAAATCGTTAGCTTAAATCTCGTGACATCACACGGTGAATCTCTGCTGCACTTGGCCGTATCCAAATCTAACACCATCAAATCCAACGCCTATGCTACTGAAGAATCCAGCAATTCCTTCTTCCCGAGTGCGAAAGTAGTGACATTGCTCTTGGCATGTGGAGCGGATGTTGGCGCCTTGGACCTCAAGTCGTCTACGCCCCTACACGTGGCTTGTCGACCGTCAAACTTCAAATTGGCGGTAAAAGATTATTGCCGTAGAATTCAATTCAATTTTTCTAGAGGTTAAACGATTTTTTCCCCCCCGTAGGTCATAGAAGCTTTATTGAGCGCAGGAGCTCATATTGATCAGCGGAATGCTGAAGGTGAACGACCGTCTTCATTGCTTAGCAAACTTGCAGCTTGCACTATCCATCCGTTACAGTTTACAACGCTGCGCTGCTTAGCAGCACGAGTGATCATAGACCACGATATTACGTATGTAGGGGAAGTCCCGGCCAGTTTGGAGCCTTTCATTGCTGTGCATTAGGCTCATAAAAAAAAAAATACTGCGTGAAGGAGTTACGGGGGTTTCCTCTTTGTGGTTGAAAAATTTGATAGATCTAAGTCATAGTGCGACTAGGACAAGAATACTTTCAGCAGGATGCATGATACTGGGTTCATCTTGTTGCAGTGTGCTTGCCATACGTTCTTCACAGTTTAAACTACGTAAAAAGGGGTCTCTAGTGAAAATACGGATCAGGTTTTTCTTGAAACTACCCCACCAAATATTTTCTCTATCATAGAGCGTTTTTATCGCTTTCAGATGTATATATTTATGTAATTTTCCCATCGCAGATGTGATTAAAACAATAACTTTTACTGTTTCATTTTTGCACTTTTCAAGACCAAGTTTCTTGCTGATAGCGATCATTGCGTTCCATTTCTTTCAGATAGATCTCAGTGTCGACTTGGCTCCATTTTCCTTCGTTTTTCAAAATGGTGACTAAGGCTTGACGTACGTCTTCTGGCATTCGTTTCGCATTCCCCGCAACAAAGACTAACGCTTTTTCATCGTGGATTAATTGGTACACAAGACGAGATTGCTCGAGCAATTTGTCTTGTACATAACTACCCCCACCCCCCCAAAAAAAATATAAGTAGTTCATTAATGTCATATAAAAAAATCTTGAGCATGGGAGCTTACATTTTTTCAGCTTGATCCCTAGAAAAGGCGCAAAAAAGCGTCAAGTCGCCTGATTCGATGAGAGGCTTCCATTCCTCTTCGAAGAAAAAGTCTTGGCGCTCGGAGCGACAGCCGAAAAAAAGGACTAGTTTTCGTTTTGAGGCAGGGTTTTCTCTTCCCCGCTGCAATTGATCTTGGATATACGCCCGGAAGGGCGCACAGCCCGTTCCCGGGCCAATCATAATCACTGGACAGTGAACCTAACCCGATTACATGATTATATAACAAGGCAAGCTACTTTTTGCTTGGGTTTCGATCAATCAATGCGTTTTTACTTGAGCGGAAGGAAGCTTGAAAGCGCCTTTCTTGACCCATAAAGAAACTTTGTCTCCGGACGCGAGTTTAGCCAACCAATTAGAGCAAAGGCCCAATCTGGGTTGAACTAGGATAGTCTTGAATTCCACTACAGCTACCAGTAGCTGTAATTCCTCCTTTTGCGACGGCTAAATTTTATGAAACGAAAAGCGAAGGAAAAATTTACTAAGGTCCTGTTTTTCAGGCTCCCGTATACCTTAGCTTATCGATGCGAAACAGTCACAGATGGCACTGATGTTTGTTATTGTTTTGCCGAAGCCTTGCGTAGGAAAGTAAAAAAAAGTACTATAATGTCCAAAAAAATAACCCAATGGATACCCAAATACCCAATAGATTTTTCAAAATTATTCTTCGCTTGACAGTGAAATGCGTGTGAAAGTATGAGAAATCTTGGCTTAATCTGAACACGATTTAGGAGTTCGGTTTGGTTTGGACACGAAAGAAGAGAATGAAAGAGAAATTTAAAAACATCTGCATTGGTTGTGCGCTACCTGTTAGCAAGCTCAGGGTTACAGTCAAAGAATCATGAAAATGTACTGGTTTCATGAAATGTACTGGTTTTCTCAAAAAGTTGTTCCGAAATTTCCCGTGCTAACCGTCTTTACCGAGCTAAGATATACGGCGCCTTAAATTCCTGTTTCTAAAAGAAAAAGTTTTAGAGTCTGAACTTACGGATTGACTGGATGCGATGGAAAAGGCGCGCGGTTTAATGGCGGGGATAAGATCGAAAAGGTATTCGGGAGGAACTTGTGCTCTCGTTTCACGAAAATCATGAAGGACTTCTAAAATGTTGCGCTTTGGTCGGTTACAGTAGCTGTAGAGATCTTGTTGGCCTGCTGCGCTAGCGAATTCATCTAAGCGTTCTTTTTCGATGCTCCCAGCTGGACTGAAATGAGCCAGTAGTTCGAAGAAAGAGCGCCTGGGAATGGATCGTAAATCGAAGTAATTGCGAGCGCATGTTTCCCAACTGCACGGCTGCGGGAGCAGCCAGCGAAGCGGCAGATTGCGTCCCTCTTCATTAGGGGCGAGATGAAAGTTTGCGGAGCGATCAAGTTGGGGGAAGAGGTCAAAGAAGGCCCCCAAGGTTTCTTCTGAATTGCGAGGTTGAATTATGGCTACATCGCCCGGCTGGAACCGAAAGTTGGATTGGGAAATGTTGAAAGTTATTAGGCGTACGTCTTGGAAATGACCCGAACCCGTAACACGCTTATTCGCTTCAACAATCGCTGGATAGGGGTTTTTGGCGCCGTAACCACTGGGAGCTACAGGGGGAAGGTGTAAGTTTCCTCCTGAGACAAGAACGGCTTCTGGGACCTTTCCAAAGGGCACAATTCTAAACTTTGGCATGAGGACAGCACTAGCGGGTAGTGGCTCGGTATTGGCCGGTAAAGGGTGCAGTAGCTTTATTTGATCCCATAATTCATCCAGCCATGGATTGACGACAGCGTCAGGACCTAAATCATGTTGATCGTCCGCCAAACCAACTCCTAAAAGCGCTCGGGCGCTCAACTGGAGAAGTCGTTTGTGGAGTTTTTTGCTCACGAAATTAAATTTGGGGTACGAGGAGTCGCCAAGTCCCAAGACACCAAATTCCAAGTTCACCAAAGAGGTGTCGGGCAAGTCCCTGCGTAACAGAAAGCGCCAGAATGTTTTCATGTTATCCGGTTCCTCGCCTTGTCCAGTAGTTGAGCAAACAAATATCGCAAGCTGTTCTTGGATCAGCTGATGGATAGGGTATTCATCCATGGCACAGACGATACACTTAAAATGGTGCCTAATTATTATACAGATTAAAATTAGTTAGACATGTCCATATGTTTATGTTTAATGATAATGGTAATTGGTATAGCGCACCTTTTAGCTTCTTTTCCTATTCTTTCAGCCACATCTTGAGCAGTGCCTGTTTGGCTCCCATAAAGAACAACCAACTTCCGACTGTGATCAATCATATTTCAATTTGGAACTAATTAAATATTAAAATAACAATTAACATATGCTAAATGCAAATGTTTGAGTTTTGTTTACGGGTTTCGAATAGGGCGGGCACTTCACATCACATGGGGCGAAGGCGGTGCTGTTGAAAGGTTAAAAATCTGAACTTTGACGTATCGACTTGTAGCAAAGAACAAATCGATTTAATTTTCCAACGAAAAGGATCCGGTAGCTCCTGCCATCTAGTCCCATCTATCGTATCTTATCTGCTGTTCCACCCCACCCTAACCAGCTGGAGGGAGTTTACTTTTGCATACCGAGGTGAGATGGTTGTTTAATAGGAAGTTCACTGTTCTAGTTAAGGTTCCTGATTAACTATCAATTACGCATGCAGGTTTGGTCCCGGGATATGTGTTAGCGGCACTTTTTCACAGTGACCGCCTAGCTTGGTTGGGGGACAGGTCGGTTTTGAGATTGTCAAGCTGGAACTCATGGAGCTTGAGAATATTGTCGCCAACACCGTTTACCTCAAGGCTAGGGAAGGTAATACAAACATTTCAGTTCACCCCTCTTTATATTTCTCTCATCACTATTAGTCCTAATTACCATAATGAATAACATGTAATTGCCGCTTTCGTAGACCAAAATGATCTAATTTAAGCAGTGAGCAAATGTATATTTGCTCTTGAGTCTTGTATTTTTGCTAACTAATGTACATGCGTCTTTCACAGGTGGTGGTGACAGTAATAAAGGCAAAAGTAAGAAATGGAAAAAGATCCTCCAATTTCCGCACATCACGGAATGCATAGAACTAAAAAATGCCATAGGTAAAGTAGCCGTTTTTTTTTCTCTCTCCTTCCCAGTCTCACGCTTTTTCGGAAAGGGGGTACTTGGTATCGTTTGTCCCTGAGTGGAGTTCTTCCTTTATCACTCACCCAGTTACTATCTTCTCATCCATTTAGCTAGCTGCACACAAAAACAGATGGGTTATAACTGGCCAACTGCTCTGCTTCTCTTACTTATAAGCATAAGCAGGGCAGAAATCCGCCTGCTTTTACTTTAGAGTCTTTTGATTAAGCTTGATATAATCCCTCGCTCTTCAAGTTGCCCATTAACAATGCCTCCCGTTTTACTCCAGACGTCTCTTATGGTTACGTGGTGGAGCAACAGCCCATCGGTCGTTTATTATTCCGGAGGTTTTGCGAACTCTCCGTTCCTTGTGGTCGTTACAACGACTACCTCGATGCCATCGAAGGTTATGAGCTTGAAGGCAGTGAAGCCAGGATAGACCTCGCCAAGGTCATTTGTTCCAAATTCCTGGAAAAAGAGGTACGCACCGTTATAATGATTGAATGACCTGTTAAACTCTGAATAATAACTCAACCTTTCATATAGTCGCCCAATTACATCCCGCTGGTAAACGAGTCCGAAGTAGAGAGCATAATATCACGACTAGCTGCTGCCACCAAAGACTTGTTCAACGAGGTGACTTGCAAAGTGAAAAGCTACTTAGCAAACGATGTCTTTAGAGAATTTGAGGAATCCATGTATTTTCATAGATATTTACAGTTTAAGTGTCTAGAGAGGTAAGAAAAACTCGCAGTTCTTATGATGTCCGCGATTAACTTTTTGTTTCCGTTTAGACAACCGGTGACGTACAAAACTTTCCGTATGTATCGTGTGTTAGGGAAAGGAGGATTCGGGGAAGTATGTGCCTGCCAAGTACGAGCGACGGGCAAGATGTATGCGTGCAAGAAACTGGAGAAAAAGCGGATCAAGAAGCGAAAGGGCGAAGCCATGGTACTCAGTGAGAAACAGATTCTCCAAAAAATCAATTCACGATTTGTGGTAAGTTTCTCCCTGAGGGGGAAAAAAAACACGAGAAATCCAGAAAAAATGGGCAGCAAAATGGAGAACTTTTTCCTCTATTCTTTTTGCTTAAATCATTGGGGTTTTGTTTAGGTGAGTTTGGCATATGCTTATGAAACCAAGGACGCGTTATGTTTAGTGTTAACGATCATGAACGGGGGCGACTTAAAATTTCACATATACAATATGGGTGGTGAACCCGGATTCGAAATGGAACGAGCTCGGTTTTACGCTGCGGAAGTAACTATTTGATAACAATTATTTTCTCAATTTTTTCCTTGATTGGCGAAATGATAAAGTGTTGCCTTGGCTTTGCTTTGGGTAGATCCTTTGTGGTTTGGCTCATCTGCACTCGCAAGACATAGTGTATCGGGATTGTAAACCCGAGAATATCCTGCTTGACGACCACGGCCACGTCAGGATTTCTGATCTTGGACTTGCCGTGGAAATCCCCGAAGGGCAAATGGTCCGGGGCCGAGTAGGCACAGTTGGATACATGGGTATGACACTTAAGTAAATTGCCCTGACTGATATTCGAAAAATTCAACACTTTTTTTATATAATTGCCGACCCCCCGAAGCTCCCGAAGTGGTGGATAACGAGCGATACGCTTTTAGTCCTGACTGGTTTAGCTTCGGTTGTCTACTTTATGAAATGATCGAGGGCCAAGCGCCGTTCCGAGCCCGGAAAGAGAAAGTAATGTCCCTTTTTTGGGGAGGGGGGTAAATGGAAAGATGTTCTGCTGTGTTTTGTACATGTGCTGGATTCTTTCTTCTTTTTTTTTAATCAGGATAATAATCTTCTGTTCCGGACTTTTATGATTTATAGGTAAAGCGTGAGGAAGTGGATCGCCGCGTGCGAGAAATGACCGAATCGTATTCCTCCAAGTTTAGCGAGGAAGCAGCCAATCTGTGTTCGCAATTGCTCAAAAAGTCGCCCAAAGAACGATTAGGTTGTAAATTGGGTCGCTTTGGCGCCCGGGATGTAAAGCAACACGACTTTTTACGTGTCATCAATTGGAAGCGCTGTGAGTTAGGTATGATGGAGCCCCCTTTTGTTCCCGATCCCCACGCAGTCTATGCCAAAGATGTGCTGGATATCGAACAGTTCTCGACAGTGAAAGGCGTGAGTTTAGACGACGCGGACGACTCATTCTATGCCAAGTTTAGCACGGGCTGTGTGTCCATACCATGGCAGTGTGAAATTATTGAAACGGAATGCTTTAAAGAACTTAATGACTTTGGGCCCAATAACACCCCGTCCCAGGATTTGATGCTTGACCAGCCTCCTCCACCCCCGTCCACTGGTTGCTTCCCCTTCAGACGAAAAGTAAGTTGAAGTTTTTCTTTAACACGTTTACAACCAAAGCTTTGGAGGGAAGATGAAATAGTATGTTCTTAGCCTCTTTGGCTTTGGGTTCTTTTTAAACATTTGTTTATTTTCTACAACTGGAATAGTGCTGTTGCTGAGACTTGCCCCCTTACGAGGAAGAGTGCTGGCCTACTCATTCGCCAATGTAAACTTGCGCAACCGGTCTACGTAACTTGGGGGCCTGCGAGCTCAAAGTGTGAAGGTGGATTCTCTAAACAAACGCGTTGAAAGATAGAGAAAGTGTGGCACGAGGAGCAGAACCAGCATCCGTGGTTCGGAATATATTTTTTTCCGGAAAGGAAGCTGGGGACGTTGGCACAACAAAAAGGAAAATATGTGTGCCGTTCTTGAAGTGATAACTTTAATCCAGAGTTGACCAGATGAGTCTTAAAAAGAAAAGAAAAAAAACAGAAGTTGCTTTCATGACAATTCAGAAAACTTTGGGTTTGTAAACAAAAAAAGCGTAACGATTTGTTTCGACCGTTGTTGCGTCATGTTTGCACGCATTCATAATGAACATTCAGTTCAGTTTAGAATCATGTTTGTTCTTTCCAGCAGTTTTTGACCTAATTCATCCACAGATATATTATATATACTTTTTTGGCCTTGCTGTACAAGCCTGTAATTCCACGACACGTAACGTTTTTTCCTTCGTCTGTTTTGAGAACTTGTTTGAACGCCAGCAACAACTCTGCCAGGAAGAACAGTCAAAACAACCAATTATACCTGAATGACAAACAACAAGGGTCGTCCAGTATTTCCGTGTATCCCAGTACAAATCTATTTGCACTTCTTACAATATCTTCCCTCATCTGATGGATTGCACGCCATTTGCCTCCGTATTTAATTTGTGTTTCGTTTTTTTCTCGTTTTAATGCCTCAATAGGAAACTGTTAGCAAGTTTGGTTTGGAACTTAGTATTGCTTGAGGGTTTTGTAGCGTGCTATATGCTAACCCGAAACGCCAGAACAAAAAAAAGGAATAAGAATAACGTTTGCCTTGTTAGAAAAATAGTCGTGTGAAAGGCGAGGCAAACTTTTTTGAAACTTTTTCATTGTTGAGTGATCGGACAAATATTCAAGTGAAGGGCGTGGATAAGGTTTAGGAAGTTTATCTTGTATAGTTTTGTCCTGAAGGTTCTGGAAGGATGACATTTGAAAGTTATTAGCTTTATTGGCGTGGCCGTTTCGATAAGGCGAATGTTTTAAAGTGCGGTAGGATCTTGGTCAATGTGATAGCAGTGGACAAAAGTGAGGTCCCGTCAAGATTACTTGGTTTAATCTCTCCATTTTCTATACACCATGTGCCCGTTTTTTTCCAGATTGTTTAGACAAATTGTTCTCTTCAAATCTGTTGTCGAGTTGACATTCAAGGCTCAGAAGTCTTTAATTTTCCCGTACAACTCACTCGTTTGAAGCTGTAAGAAGATAAGCCCCCGCCCCCCTTATTTCCCATCACTTGGCCAGGAAGTGTCTGATCCGCTCAGATTATACAGTACAGACCAAGTCTGGCTCAATTACTCTCGTTTATCAGCCACTCCATTTTCCAATTGTTGTCTCTGATAGAAATCGCGCGACCTTAATTTTTCCTTTTTTGCATGCTTTTTACCGGAACGCACATGTATACTGTACACACACAGAAACTCAACTTTGAAATGCTTGTAGCCAATCTTAACAATCTAATGAATGGGTTTCGAGTCGTCATGGGAATATTGGTGCCAATCATGTTGATTTTTGTTTTTTTGGGGGGATCATGTACAATGGTGAAGTGGCCGAGTGCGATTATTTGGAATGTTTTTAGTAACTTATTGCTATTTGCTTTTAGGACAAACAACCCTCTTCCCCTAATCAACCTCATTGCTGCTGTAGGTTTTCGGCTGTGTCCTTTTGTTTAATGTTGGCTTCTGCCCGTCGAGGCTTTGACAAAGTTTATCTTTTATTCTTTGTTGGAAGGGGGGAAAAGTTAATTGTTGGAGGCCAGGAACTAGTCCCGTTTACCCAGACATCCCCAAACATCTACCATCCATAATCTCCATTTTTCCATTTCCCCCTGCTTGAACTATTCTTAATTGTGAATGGTGTTTTGTACTGTACATTTCTCCCCCCAAAGTTGTAAAACATGCAACATGATTCTTCTTCTCGAAAAACTTGTCCACCTGATATCCTAAAACGAAGATCGGTTGTTTATTTAGAAATTAAATTTCGGGTCATATTTATTTATGGGACATTAACACACATTCTAGTTTTGGGGTTCGAGGTAGTCTACTATCCTGTCTACATAAAAAAGTTGCCGAGCAAATTAAGGCCAAGTCGAAGCTTGCGTTACGAGTTCCGGTTCATGGTATCATCCGAAGCGGCTAATGTTTAATTATGCATTATTGCATCGTTGCGCATTACGAAGCCATACCGTTGTAAAGCTACGACTCTCGAATGATCATATGCTGTAAATTTTAATTTGGACGGGATAACACTTTAATAAGGTGAAGATTCTCAAAATGAATATCGTATACAATATAGTTGATGAACCGTAAGACGCAAGGACTACCCGACAAAAAGACTCCGGATCCATAATCAAGAGACTTTTTGGCTCTTGACAACCTAACCTAAGCACAGACTTTTTGAACTCGATGCTATTGGGAACCGTAGTCCTTTTGTCGGGTACACCCTAGTCCTTCTGTCGGGTACACCCTGTGGGTACGTACACCGTAGTCCTTTTGTCGGGTACATCGTACGTACTCCTTTTGTCGCGTTGCCAACGGCAGTCCCAGCCAAAGAAGAGCTTTTGAAGTTGGTGTTTTACAATGTGTTTTTCTATATTTTGGCCAGGTGGCGTCTATTTCCAAAATTCTAGACCGGTCGCACGTGGTTTTGACACGCTATTGTTGCGTTGGAAAGGAATCTATTTAATTGTTATTAGTGACAACCAGTAGTAATGCAGACTAATTATGAAGTCCGCCAAGATCTCGGCCGCAAGGTAAAAATAATCTTCAATAAACTGTTAATGGACTCTTAATTTACTTTAGGGTCGAAGTCTGTTCGCATGCCTAGATTTTAAGGCAGGCGACATTATTTTAGAAGAAGATCCTATCGTCTCCTGTCAGTTTTCTTGGAATACGGCATACGGTTATGCGGCTTGTGATTACTGTATGGCACCTTTGGAATCTGCTCAGGAGAATGTCAAGCGCTTATCTGGAAATAGTTCTTTAGTTTTGCCCTACCCTGAGTGTGACGAGGTTAAAAAAGAACGGCACGTAGTTTGTCCACATTGTGCGGTAGGCTTAGTAATAATTACGTTAAATCAGTATTTAATATTCTATACTGGGTCTTCAAGGTTGGGTATTGCTCAGAAGAATGTCGTGACAAAGCATGGGCTATCTACCATAAATTACTTTGCCCCCAATCAATGGCTTCCAACCCGTCTCATCCACTCGAACGGCTTAATGAAGCTTGGAAGTATGGAATAATTTGTTTAATAGACCCTTAATTATTCCTATAAGGATTTCGTCTTTTACAGGCCTATGCATTATCCACCGGAAACGGCCACAATAAACCTAATCGCAAGAATGATTGCAATTGTGAGACAGTCCCCTAATCCTAGTGCATCCAAAGCTCAGTTTCTGCAGGTAGAGTTCCCTTTTATTTAATTGATCGCTCATATAAAACAATTATTACAAGATGTGCCATGAAACTGTGAACGAGGAAGAAGAAATCGCGCATAAGCTTCTTGGAGCAACGTTTGTAACTCAGTTAGGAGTGCTACTGCAACTGACTTCGGAAGCTTTATTCGCCCCGGAAGTCGAAGACGTAAAACTCGCAGTTTTAAACTAGTAGTTTTTTAAAATGTAATCTTTTTTTAGTGGCTAACTCTAGGAGGGTTTCAATCCTTGCTGGCGTTAATTGGGCGCAATAGTCAAGGGGTGGGAACCAGTCCGTTTAGTAAGTGGGTGGAGAAGGTTTCTGAGCTCTCGTTGTCTGACGGTGACCGAGAACAAGTTGACAAGCTGATTGATGATATCTATGATGCTCTGGACGAAAAATCCGGTGAATTTCTAAACACAGAAGGCTCAGGTCTTTATGTCGTTCAGAGTAGCGCAAATCACAGCTGTTCTCCTAATGCCTCAGCTACATTTCCGTACTCAAACCACCGCGTGGTTCTAAAAGCGACCCGGGAAATCCAAGCTGGTGACGAGATTTGTATCAGTTACTTGAACGAGTGCGTTCTGGAGCGAAGCCGTCACTCGCGACAAAAAATGCTGAAAGAAAACTACCTCTTCTTGTGCGACTGCCCCAAATGCCTCGAAGAGGCCGATCAAGAAGATGTTACAAGTGAGGAAGAAATGGACGATGAAGACGAGGAAGAATCGTGATTAATAAGTAAAAGAAATATAAAACAGAAATAAGGCTAAAAGCGAAATACACGAATGTCTTAATGAATTGATTCAATTATTCTACAGTATTCGTTTTGCACATTAACTTGCTGGAAGCTGTTCCATTTTATCATTTCCGCGGTACACAAAACCTTCCCGATCAATCGCAAAGTTGTAATCCAGGGGATTAGCCAAAGCTTCCTCGATAGCGCGCTCGACTTTGTCGCGAGTAATGATCAGCTCGGCCAAGACGATTTCTTTCTTGACAAGTTCTTCGACTTCATCCAGACGTTTTCGACTTAGCATTCCTTCACTGACGAGTAACTGAGAAATATGCGTCTTCTCTTGCTCTCTTTGTCGAGCTAATCTGGCTTCTCGTATGGCAGCAGTTTTCTCATTTTCTAATCGATTTTCTTCCATTAATCGCAAATGCTCTTCTTGTTCTGATTTGGCTGCGTGAAGTGCAAAGTCGCCGGTGTCGGCTAGCTTCAATGACTCTTGAAAGAAGTAGTTCCTACGTGGGGAAACAAAAAAAGCTAGCTCGAAATCGAATTGTTCAGTAAGACAAGCGAGTATGAAGCGGACCTGACTGATTTCATCCCCGTGTTATAAATATTTCGTACGCGTCTCATTTCTTGGACTTCATCATCGGGATAACGCGGTTTCTGTGGTACTCGGAACAGCTTGCTTTTTGCTGTGGGTAAATGACGAGGCTTCCGATGCCATACTGATCTAGCCTGGGACAAAGAGAATGGTGTTTTGCTTGAAAGTATCTGAAATCCTTTGATAGGCAGCATCAAAGGAAATGCCATGTTAAAGTATCGGTTAGACTCTTTAGAACTGATAAATATGTCGAAAATTCGACACCTTCAACAACACAAATCTTCAAAATCAAAACAATTCGTTTTTTAATGGCAACTCTGCTTATATTTATCTTTAATCATATATACATACAATAGAAATGACGAAATGTACATACAATAGAAATGACGAAATTAAAAATAGCCTAAATTAAGTGAAATTAATAGTTAATCTTTATTGAAAGCTATTTTTAAAGAGAGTTTATTCATCTGGCAATTGCGTATAATCGCGGTTGCGCTTGGACAACAAATATGGCCGAAGTTGATAACGGGAATTCCCCATGACCCTGGCCTGGTTCTTTTTGTTTTCCGCAGAGAAATCCAGGACTCGGGTCTTTCTTTTCCCCCGTTGCTGCCTCCTCCTCCTCTGAATATTTCGTTTCATTTGCTTATTAGGTAGTGAGAAAAACTTGTCTTGTGTCTGACGACGTAAACGTCTATGTCAATGGGATTTTTGGAGCCTGGGTTCGTCATTATTGCATTCGATTCGTTCCACCCGTTCGTGTCGTTGGTGTGAATTTGTTGGAAGTTGGCTTTGTTTTCTAAGCTTCCATGGACTGAACTGAAGTGAAGTAAAATTGACTGTGGCCTACTTAGTGTTAACATTTATTCCTGAAAAATGAATTCTTTGCGCAAGTGGCTATACAAACCCAAAGTAAGTCGCTTATCTTTGAACATTTAGTCTAACTTAGTTTCTAGTAATACATGACGATCTGGTGATGCTCTTTGTAAATACTGGTTACTGCAATTTAATTGCCGAGTTATTAAGGACATTTCCTACTCTTTAACATCTTTATTCGACTCCTAACATCGATCACATCAGTCCGCTTTAATTTAAGAAATTCCCTTGGTTGGTGTGACAAAACAGTAATTTGTGTAATAAATAAGTTATTAAAAAAAATACACATTGACATAGAAGGGATGGTCTCATTGGCATTTCCACCTTAGTCACCAAAAAAAGCGTAGACAGGAAATACTTCCTGTTTTCTTACGTTGTTTTTAATTTTCCCTTACGGTCAAGGGAAAACCCTTTCAAAATTCCCAATACATTACGGGAGACGACTGAAGGCTAATAAATTGTTACTTTTTTTGCAGAGACATGATAGTTCGTTATTAGCCCAATTCTATTATGCTGATGAAGAGCTGAATTTGGTGGCTGCTGAATTGGACAGTTTCGATGGCCGAAAGGATCCAGAACGTTGCGCTGCCTTGGTTTATCAATTGCGCCAGTGCCAAGATAAAGTAATCACACACATTCATTGCTTTTTTTTTCAAGGATTTTCACTCTCAAACTTTGTGAACTTCACAGGTGCTTACAATCTGCGGGAAAATTATGGATGAGATAATCGCCAAGGACCGGGCATCTCGCGATTTTCGTGCCAAGTTTCCTGATGATGTTTTGCAAGAAAACTTGGCTGGTCAGTTGTGGTTTGGGGCTGAAGTATGTAAACCCTTTTTGTTTTGCGACAAATAATGTGGTCAAATTAACGGGTTTTGATCTTCAACAGTGCCTAGCAGCTGGATCCAACATTCTGCATAGAGAAGCTGAATCAGCCGCTATGAGACCGTTAGCCAAGGCACTTACCATAGCTTTGGAGCAAATGCGACAGTTGTTACGTGAGCATTGTTTCAAACAAACAAGCGAAATTCCCGACAAGCTCAAAGAGGCTCTCACAGTGTTTGATCGTCTCTTGGCCGAGTTTGAGCTCAACTATGTCAGCACTATGGTCCCTGTCAAAACGGCTCTGGAATATTCGCACCAACAAGACATCATTGTTTTATTCTCAGAAACGTTGCAAAGGTAGACACAACTCGAACCTAAATTTGACTTCCTTCAAAACGATATACTTTTAGGGCATTGAGGGTGCAATTGGTCAATCAAGAGCTCGTAGATGACTGTGATCCTGCGCTTATGTTTATGATTCCTCGTTTGGCTATTGTGGCTGGCTTGTTAATTTTCCCTGATGGACCATTGAGCTTAGACAGGCCGCATGGACACTTGTCCGAATTATTCCGACCGTTTAGGGTAAAAAAGTTAAAATTAAAAGTTATGCTCTTATTAAATTTTTTTTTTATTTATAGAATCTGCTATGCAAGATTCGGGAGTTGCTATGGACGTTGAGCAAAGCTGAACTGGAAGCTTTGGAAAACGCTTTGTGCTCGGTTGAAGAACCAGCAAATCTGCCTCCCTCGCCTGGTTCTACTTCATTGACCCCTTCCTCTTCCTCCTCGTCCCCCCCATCGTGTCAGGAACCACCCCCCCAGCCCCAATCTTTCGATGCTGATAGTTACATAGCCAAGTTCTACAGGGATTACCCCGTAACTAAAAAAATGGTGGGTCAACTGTTATTGAAGACGGACGCCAACGACTGCCGGGAGAAAGCCGGGACTAATAAGAAGCAGGGATTGGAAACGAGGCGAAAAGCCCGGACGGTTAAACGAAGAAGCCATCGAAACGAGGGCCCAGCGGTACCCGCCAGCAGCGAAAACCATAACTGCATAATTCGTACCACTTACTTGCAAGATAATCAAGACAATGGCGACAGTTTGCAGGAAGCTAGTATGAGAAACTCGTCTTCCGATGGAAGCGTAACAACAAGCCGGTGCTCATCTCCTAGGTAACACCCATTTTTTAACTATTATTATTATTATTTTATTTTTTTATTTTTTAAAAATTGAAACTACGTAGGCTTTCGCCTGTTGCCGTGTCTTGTATTTTTGGTTCTCTAGTAATGTATACTATTCAGTTTAGTTTAGAACAGAACAAGGCCTTATTATGTATTATTATTATTTATTATTTATTTATCATTTATGTAACTATATTTTACATTTTTTGCCGGCAAAATTATTAACCTATGGAATGAATTTTTTTGGCAGTCATTCTTCGGCCTCGTCGTCTACTTCCGAGTACACTTCGGATTGCCAAGAAGATGAAGAAATCGCGTTAGCTATGCAAGCGGCTGAAATTGCGTCGAGGAATCAAGTTCGAGCACGTTTTAAGTAAAAAGTTAGATGGAAAAGAAATGTTGAACCCCTAATACCGTATCAATATCTTGGTTGTGTTACAGGAGTAGTCGTGACTTGATTCAGCGTTTGTTTGTGTGCATTTCTGGGGTCGCGGACCAGCTCCAAACGAATTTTGCGGCTGATCTGCGCTCGATATTGAAGTCAGTTTTCCAACTGAACGCAACGGAGGTATCGCAAGATGAAGTTCCCATGACGAACCCGGTGGTCCAAGGCACCAATGATGACGTAGAAGAAGACGAAGCTGGAGACATAGTTGACACGATCGACTACAACCAACAAGTGATTGTCATTTTTTTTTTTTTAATTAAGATTGGCGTATAGGCATAAGCCTGTTGCCACAGTTTATTATTAAAACGTACGTTTTTTAAAATCGGGTAGGGGAAAAGGATATCACAGAACGTTATAGTGATTGTCATTATTTCTTTATTGTTATTATTTTTATTATTATAATTATTTTTTTATTATATTTATTATTATTATTTTTTAAATTATTTTATATTTATTATTATTTTCTGTATAAATCCCATTTTTTAACGCTCTGGTGGTTCGTTTTCACACACTAGGAGCCTTACTGGCACACGGACTTTATGTATGATCCCGCGTTGGGTTGGCCAGGAACCTCGTCGTACCCGCCCCCTTTTTCGTACGGTCCTCCGTCGCCCTATTCGCCGACACAAGGCACCTATGCTTACGTTACTGTGACGAACCCTTTCTGCTTCCGGAGCTCAAATGAGGCTACGCCTACTCGTATGGAAATCCAGCACAGTTCGGTTCAGATGACGCCCACATCTTTGTCTCAAGTGCCCCTCAACACCAGTCCGTCCTCTACGTCACCTAGCCAGACGAGTCCCTCAAGTCCCAACTCCACTCCTCAAGGACACGTTTCCCCTGTTCAGTCGAATGAAGCTTCGCCTCAATCCTTGTCCCCTGCATGCCCGTACTTGCGAGCTCCACCCCCGCTACCTCTCACCCAACAAAACACACGAGCACCTGCCTGGTTACCCGATGAGTGTGCACCTCAGTGTATGGCCTGTTGGGCCAATTTCAATGTAGTTCGCAGACGACACCATTGTCGGAATTGTGGCAAGGTGAGTCACGAATTTCGGTTTTTCTTTCTTTGGAGTATAAAAACTAACCTATGTGTTGTCATTCACAGGTGTTTTGCGGTCGGTGCAGTGCAAATGCCGTTCCCTTGCCCAAGTATGGACATGTGACGCCAGTCCGCGTTTGCAATCGTTGCTATTTTTTTCAAGTTACACATTTCACCATAACGGAAGCTTCCTTGTCGTAGTTTAGGAGCCGGTGGTTTCCGGTTAATTACACGGAAGGAAGGAACGTTTTTTTTAGGGTCAGCTCAATGAATGAGAAGTTTGTTTGCGTAAAATACTTGGAAATGATTGCATCAATCACACTGGTATTGAAAAAAGGCAAAAAAAATGGTTTCTTCTGGGTCCCTGAAAGGTTCAGAGTTAAATGTCTGGCTTGTCCGCCAGGGTGCCGGTTTATTTTCCTTTGCTAAGGTGTGTAGTTAGGGTGATGAGACGAATAAGGTGTAACAACATAGTGGGTTTTTTATAGGAAGCTTTTTCTTTTGGCCACTACAAAATTCATAATAGGAACAAGGAAGTTATATTGCAAGCCCAGTGAATCATCCGTAAAGTTGTGTCTCAAATGATGATACTCTGACTCGTCATGTGTTATGCTAGTGTGGAAGCGTTGAAAATTATTGAGAGAGCCATACCAAAACTGACATTTTCTACGTTTTGACCTGATTGACGAGTTGAAAAAAATAATTGAATGTGCATTTTTTGTTGGTCGTATATCCAAGCTCAGAGGAGAGTCCGTTAATGCTCTTTTCTTTGTACATACAAATTACCAATACAAGATCCTATAGACACCTAACCTAAATGATAGGATGATTTTATTCAGTGGGCGAGCTGCACGAACTATTAAGCTGCGTTTGTTTCATTTAGCCTGTGGCTGGAGAGTTTGGGTGGTTCAAAATGCAATGAAATTGTATTCTAATTGACTTCTTGTTCTTGCGCCCATGCTGCGCTGAAGGAAAAGTTTTGGACCAAGTTTTCTTTTAATTTGTTGCCTCTGCAGAGACGTTACATATGGAAGTCAATTAACGACGAGAGCTTTTGTAAGTAGGGTGGGCCGGGCAACAATAAGTCTAATCAAGGTTAGGTGAGGGAGCTATATCTTTAGACCCCAGACTCACTTTAGCGTCGCAAAGGCATAGGTTAATTGAATTAAGTGTGACTGATGCGCCCCAGCATGTCAATGTTGAGCATAGGAGACCTATAAAAGCTTTGACACCTGGGTCAAATTCCATCAGTTGGTCTTCATTGTTGGTCAGCTCTGGATACTATAAATTCCAAATCGAAGTAATATTTTAAATTTTTGAAAAGCGAAATCTTTCGAACATTTTGATTTTATTTGTTTATCTTGCAGGTTTCCCGGACCACAACCGCAAAACGAAATGCAGCTCACTCGAGGCTTCCGCACCGTGCAAATCTTTCTTCTTATCGCCCTACTGATGGGGACCTCCTGGGGTCAAACATTCCAGTACTCCCGGGGCTGGACAAATGGAAAGCGAAGTGCGACCATTCTCCACGAGTTACCCACCTTTTCGCGCAATGAAGTGCCGAAAAGCGATTTGGTTCGCCTGCTTCCTCCTTTGGTGCGGAGCTTCCGTGCTGATCTCGACGTTGTTCCTTTCTCCAACTATTATGACGCAGAGGTAATAGTAGTACGATTCTTTTAAAAGTGGGCTCCCTACAGCTTAGTCTTCTATGCCACGACAGCGTGCTGAAGGGAAAAACACTTTTATAGTAAAAAAAATCGTGCAATTTTTATTACATTTCTTAACAGTAATGTATGCAAGACGAATTCGTCGGGCAAGACAGTTTAACTTCATTTTTAACGTCAATAATTTGAAAAATGCAAGTTAATTCTTCACTTACTTGATGCGAATATAGAAAGTCACTCCCTAGACTTTACATTGTTCTATTGATTAAGAACATTTCATTCAAATTGAGTACGTGGTTATAACGTTTTCGTATTTGTCGCTTGATGCGCAGGAGCAATGCGCGTTCATAAGCACCCATGGAAAGCACTGCGCACCACCTGGCGGTAGCTTGAGTTACCAAGCTATGCTGTACGGGAGTCTTTTAATGGAATATTACATTCAATTTCTTTTTGTTTCTCAGGCGATGGATTATCCCAATTTAAACAAAGGTTCAAGTAGAGCAGCTCCAGGGCCTGCCGCTGAGACTGCGGAACGCACCAAATGGCAGTTCTAATAACGACTCCTGAAGCGGTGATTATGTTGGCTTTCCTTCATTTTCATTCCCTTGTTATTTTGCGCCACGATTGCCATGGCATACAAGTGATGCTCGTGCTTTTTTTCCGTTATGTAATCGGAGGTATAATTCCTTGAGCTCTTTTGTCCCTGGCTCTCTAACCTTGTACTAACACTTAACAACCTGACCGCCAATGCCTATACAAAAAAGCCCCCGCTTTTGCTTTGCACAGTAATGTATATGAAGTTATCATTCGCCGGCGTATACGTGTAAGCACACGGGGGTCGAAAGTGTGATGAGTCTTTGCCGTGAGAGGGAAATATCTCGTTTGACTCGTTATTCTCACAAGTTTTTGACACATTGACAAGTGTCTCTCACGTCTCAACTTGCAATTGCAAAGACTTCCAAGAAACACATTCTGTATATACCTCGCAGCCGTCTCACATTTGGCACTTGGTTGCAAGTTTTATTTCTTTGGAAAACTTACGAATGATTTCCCCCCTTCTCTCTCTTTCTCGAGAGAGCCTTTTGTTGCGAGCTCCAGCCCGTAAATTAACACCTCCCAGTCAGTTGCAAACTTGCTAGTGCTGTCACACATTTTCCCCTGCCCACATCATGATGCTGTGAATTTTAAGCTTCACTCCAAAGCCCGGAGCAATTGTCAAATTGAACCTATAGTCTGGACGTTTTCTGCCTTTTTTCTTTTTCTTCTTCTCCCACTTCGTCATTGACACCATTCAGGCAAAAGGGGGCTATTTGCTAAAGCAGGTGCCGACAGACTACCAAAGATGAACGGGAGACAAGGGTTATCATTTTCCAAACCGAAGACCAAATATACTTCGCTCTTCAAATAGTTTTTTTTTCTTTTTTTCCGGTCCAAGAAATGAAACCGTTAACCCACCTATGCGCAGTATATAACTTCGTAAGGAAAGATTATTTTTTTACGCCTTGGGTTATTGTTGAGGAACTTATTGCCTGGCGTTAACCTTAAGTTTAAGGGACTTAATTTACGCTTTCTTGCGTGCAAACTTGCGCACGGAAATGTCGGCGGCAAACAGCTTTTTTTTATCGTAAGCCCTTTTTTCTTTGAGTTTTTTATCTGTTCAACGACAAGTTTGAGAACACAAGTAGATCCATTTAAACAAGTCGCTCCTTTTGACTGTAATGTATGGAAATGACCAGTGTCTGACTTGTCTGTCTTATGGCTTTCTTGGCTATATGTGTGCTGTGTTATGTTACTGGCCCCAGCAAAAGCGTATTCTGTTCACTTTGCACGCATAGCCTTTCCACAAGCTTTTTTAAGTGTGCACCTAATCATAAAACTGACTAGGGGAAAAATGGGTTATCCGTAGCGGACTTGTCAGGTAACGACAAAGCCAGCGCTTCCGCCACTATCATTTACCCGTTTGCTGTAATAGCTGCCTTGTAAGATCCTCTTTATGCAAATATGCTTGGCTACTGGCGACGCACCTTCGCTCGGAAACCTAAAAAAATGAAAAAAATCCCTTATTCCCCTTTACTAGTATATGTTGTATAAAGACCCTCCCTCATTCCCTTTTACCTGTATATTGCATAAAGACCATCCCTGTTTTGTGACTAACTGGTTTACTAACATTTAAACTTTTCTTTCCCAGACACTTTCTTTTCTTAAATTAAATTTAAACCAAGCTTTTCAACGTTCAAAAGCTTCATTTTAAAATCGAGCGCTTTTCCCTATCTTAGACAGTGTTTGTTTTTTTCATACAATTGTCGTCTTGAGTGGGAAATTGGAAAATTATAAAGCTTTTTTGGAAATGGGAAGCATTCATAGTCAAATTAAATCATGCCGTTGGAAGTCATGGAAAAAGGAACGTAAATATTTTGCACCTTCCTGTCTTTGGTTAACGGAGTATTGCTTTTGTACCCTTTTTTAACATCGAGTAGCAACTTGCACAATTCGGCTGTAATTAACGTGCAATTTGCAACATTCTTTATTCCATTTTTTGGTGGGGGGCTGATATGTTTTCACAGTTTCTGAGTTTTAGGAATTTAAGTGCATGACGAGAAAGTCAAAGAAAAAGTGCAAATCTTACGCGGATGAGCGTGAAGTATATAGCGGCTAAGCGAACATGGGGATATTTTTGAGCAATATAAAGTGAGCTGGGTTGTAGTAACTGCATGTTTTCCCTTTGTTCTTTTTCTCGTATTGGATTGTTTTTTATTTGACATGCCATAAGTGAGTGGTTGGAGCAGCAGCAGCGAGGTTTGCGTGCAGTGCGTCCTTTTACTCCCTTCCTCCCGCCAGAAGTGTTATTAATGCCGACAATGGGTAACGCCGGCGGAGGTCATTGATGCGGATGTGTCGGGTTAATTAGCATGACAAGAGAAGTGGGTGCCGAAAGGCGGCACGTTCAAAGGACCTAAAACGAGAGGGTCATAACTGCATTGTCGATTCTTCGGGAGCTGTTTGGTTTGGTGTGCGGGGAGACACAGGTATTTGACAAGTCCCCATAACCTGTATGTGTTTATATATGTGAATGCTCAAGTAATATTTACTACTATATGCCCTGCGGGTGACACGCTGGAATTGCTAAATCCCGTTTGTCACCAAAAACGGTCCTCATCAACATTTCTCCCTTGGGAAAAAGTTTTCCTACATTTGTATTAAAACACCATGTTCTTCTTAGACATTTAAAACCCATATAAGATATAACCTACTGAAATCTACATAACTCTGCTTTTTAAAATTTGTTTACGTTTGACACAGCTAAGGTGAAACGTCAAACAAGTATACGGTACTTTTCGTTAGTGATATCTTGGTCGTTTATTGTGGACATGTCGAGATTTGGATTAATGCTTTGTAGTCTACATTCTTCTAAGAACGATAAAATGTGACTGAAATCATGTGAATGGTCTCATTTATGAATTACTAGCAAGAAAACTGTGGATTATAACACGTCCAAGACGTCATGGGTTGGTTTACGGCGCTTGTTACCGTGGTTACTGTTTACTTGCATGCTCAAAACAGTTAACAAAGCTCTTGTGTACAATACTCTGGATACTGTTACGTTTGTGACGTCAAAAAACACACGTGATCCTCTTTTTTCATTCCAAGTTCGTTATTTAATAGCTTAATTACTACGTCGCGTATGAGGGAAATAAAAATATCACTAGAATCTAGAGTTTTTTGGGTGGCTATTGCCCTTTAAAGTTGATGTTCTTTGCATGCATGCTATAGGAGAGGACAAATTAAGTTGAGATTTTTCTGACGTTCACGTCCCCGAAAGTCCAAATTGCCCAACTTTTCTCCCTTGACTTGGCGTGAGCCATCCGAGAAAGGCAATTGACATGTGCATGCCGATTGTCATTGACAACAATGGGACAAACTCGCTAGTCGTCAGGTCCCTTTTTTGGAGGGGACCCTGATGTGGTCTAAAGTCTATACCGCAAGACAAACTTGGGTCCATCTCCCCCAAAAAAAACTTTTCCTTGCGTCCAACCGAAAAAGCAAACCTGCTGGAAAACTTGTCCCAGAAAAACAAAATGAAAAAGAAAATTATTTCGAAGATAGCGAGTGATGATTGTCATTAGACTCGTATTTGCCGCTCGTTGCTTTTAGTGAACCTCTATGTGAACCTTTTCCTCCTTTTTTTCGTTCTGTTTTCTTTTTCTTGAAGTAGCCTACGCTCTTTTCTTGCAATGCTGTAAACGTTAAAGGTTAACGTTTGAAGTTGAGAACGCTGAGAGTCGTGACATATGTTATTTGCCAAATAAGCGGGTTTCTTCTGGAAAGCTTGACTGAAAATTGTTCTTCCAAGGTTTTCCCGAACTGAGGCTCTCCCCAAGGGATGTTGGCCAGTTGATTACATGGTCAGACGGGTCTTCAAAGAGGGGAAGCTATACTGCTAATCGCTGCTCAAAAAAGTCCTCCATGCGCCTTTTATGTACCCCGGCTCTCACCAAACCCCTTCTCCACCCTTCCAAACCCAGACGCCAAGGCGTCGACAGCATCGCGCCCCTTATCCAAGTAATTCCTGTTGTTTATTTTTGTCTCCATTTTTAACTTTTTTAAAGGAAAATACCAATATTTAGTTTTTCTATTGTTTCTTTTCTAGTGACCTAAATGGACATGGATGGACCAGCAAAAATATGTTTGCAAAATGGCGGCACTTGCTATTTCGGCGGGAAAAGTTGATACCGTGATCCTAAATGGCACATAGCGTCCAGTTATAACAAGCGAATGATCTTCACTGACAGGAAGTTGTGACCCAAGCCAAAATCGCGTCCACGTGCCCGATATGCTACATACATGCACAGAGACGGAGAGCGAGTGAGAGATAGAGAGAGAGAGGACGAGGTACTGATTATAACTATCTAAAAGGGAAGCTAATTGTTGTTGTCGACCATTTTGTAGAGTATGGACAGTGACAGAGCTCGTCTCCGGGGCCAGCAGGGCCCATCTTGTTAGTACATAATGCAGTAAGCCCGGGGATTTTGAGCATCAGAACACACAGGACTCGGAGTGAAACGCAACTTTCTCGCACAGATATAAACCCTGTATCTCTGTCGGCAAATGGCTTGGCTTGGACGTTGCCATTGTTGCCACGTTTCTCGGTGTGTACAGCCCAGAGAGTGTGGACACTTCCCCAGGGACGTTGGATTCTGCTACTGTCCCTTTGTTGGCTCGCGCTCCTTTTTAGATCCTAATACGTCCTACACGCGATCAGAACAGAACGAAAGCCGAGTCAAGCCATTTTGCAGTCGGTTTTCCTGTTGGGGGATAAAGCCAGTTAATGGAATCTATTTAGTTTCCTTTCCTTTTCCTTTTTTATAGCCAAGGGAAATACAAAATACGAAAATTAAAAACGTGTGTTTGGGAACAAAACGTGTATTGAGATCACATTGTACGTGGGACACGAGATAGGGGAGATTTTTATTCTATTTTAAGTTCGGTAATGGGATCATGCACTTCAGCTATATAACTTCTAAAGCTCCGACATGTTTTCTGATAATACCTATATATTGTTGTTGTCGTTTTTTGCTAAATATGAAAGATTTAAACTGGCGTGGAACGTGGAAAAATTACGTAGTCTTTTTGTTTATTTTACGTTGGAATTTGGGAAAGGCGTTTAACTCCGCTTCCAGGTTTGTTAGGGTAGAGAAAAAATGGGATGTTTGTTAATTAGAGCATTTTATGAGCGGCTGGTCGAACGGCCCTGAAAGTCGAGTATGCGTTAATTATGGATGGTGGAAGCAGCGTTAAGGGGGTCCAAAAAGGAGCGGCAGACAATGTTTTACGTCATTTGATTAAAGCTAATCAACTGTTTCTTCATCAAGCTTGGGGGGAAAAGGCTCAAAGAACAAACAGAAAGAAAGAGGGTAGAAGACAGGACTTTGGGGAGGAATTAAAAGAGCTTTGTTGGAGTGTTGTCTTATTACACGACAAATGCATCCTTTCCGAGCCAGAAAAAAATTAGGTAAAAAATATTGGAAAGACAGACAACAAATAATCAAGCGTAAAATAAATGAATTTACTGACTGTCTTTCTGTAAAAACAATTATGGCAAAAGAAAATCCTTTAACACATGCTGGAAGGGCCGGTGTGATTAAAACTAGTGTTGGGGGATACCGCACTTGAAGAATCCAATTCTTGCGCCCATGGCTGCAGGTTTTGTAACGCGTTGAGCGAAGCCGGCAAAGCTGCAGATGGGTTATTAGAATTGCCCAGCGATAGAGAAGAATTCATTCCTGAAGTCTCCATACTGGCTTCTGAAATATTACCCGGGTTGTATAAGCCTTTGGACATGGCTTCTGCTTGAATGGACAACATGAGTCGATTGGCAGCTTGTCTTTCTGCTTCTCGTTCTTCTGCTGTTTGTCGCCTGCAAAATGCATATGCAAAAACAGGCATGAGTATATAATAACTAAGCTTTTCTTTATTTGAAATAACTGAAAGTTCTGTTTTGCACAGATACTTTTAATATGTATCTAACAACCAATTATTTTTTTAAACTTAAAATAACGGAAAGTTCTATTTCGAGCAGATACGTTTAATATTTGTAAGGCGGTAGTTTTTTGGCGGGTTTAGTTGACAACGCCTTCACGCCAGAGGGTTTCGTTTTCAGCAAAGTGGTTTGTTTTTCTCAAGCGTGTGAAATGCGCTCCGTTTTTACAAGAAATTTTGTTAGGTAAAGTTAGAACTGATGTTTATTTGGAAAACAAACTTTCATTTTCCTGGTGCGACAGGTTTGTGAGGTTTTAACTTGAGACTTGGCTTAGATGGCTACTGCGGGCCAAGTTAACCCTCGTATGTAGGATAGCCCTCGTAAATCGAGCTCACACGCGAATAAGCGCGGTTTTACCCATGTTTGGTGGTTTCTCGCCTCTTCTGCCTCTATCGTCTGTGTTCTTGTAAGTTCAGTTTCTTATACTTTTTGTTAACTGCAAGCTAACAATTGTGTTTTCATTACTAGAGTTTGGCTGCAGGAAATCCAGATCCAGAGGATAAGTATAAGATAATATTCTAAAATTATTCGATCCGATTCAACAATGAAGTTCTGTCAAGTTGAACGCCTGAATGGCTTTGTTCAGGAAGTTATGGAAGCTGAAATGCCGTTTAGATGTCTGTTTTCAAGATATTCAAGCGTATTTCCTCTTTAAAAAGCCAAGAAAGCATCTCACATGTCTTAAGAACAAGAAGACAAGAAAAGGTGAGAGCTAAATAGGACCTTTCACCGTATCCTGAAACTGATAGCTTCAGCTTGATTTACTGTTTGTTTTTCCCAAGCTTTTAAGGGTTTCCCCCTTCTTTTCTGAATGGGAAGCACGTGCAAATTGTATATACTCTGCAGCACACACACACACACACAGGAGTAGCCCTGACTTCCTTGACCAAAGGGCTCATTTATTAACTGATCAGTTTCATCGTATGGGTATGATACTAATCGTCCCCCAAGTCTTTCTCCTCTTAGCTTTTAGCCTTGTACAGTAGCAAAGCGAGAAGAGCGAGCATACCCTCTGAATACTGAATCCTGGGAAAGGAGATAACGTTGCAAATCTCACGTCGCGAAAGCGAAACTGGACGGCGATCAAGGGCTTGGCCAATGTACACTTTCTTGGAATTGTTGCCCTGTATTAGCAGGCATCGTGGAAAGGGGGGTTGGGCTTTCTACTTTGTGGGGGAATATAGCTTTGGCGTCTGCCAAGTGTGTGTGGATATAAGTTGTTAGCTGCCTGGTCAGACTCCTAATTGGCACCTAATGTAGTTTCCTTGTCCAGAAAGGCTTGCTAAGGGAGACAAGGTGCAGGGCCACCGGACAGGACGGACGGACAGAATGGACCTCACCTTTTATCCGAGTTCCCAAACTTACTCTTTATACTTGCGAGAGAACCCAGCCCACCCGGAGCTCACATTACTCACGTCTTGTTGTGGCCCATTAGGAATGAGTCTCACTCGTCAGCAGCATTGTGAGAGACTGTTCACTCTCGTGTTACCCTCCAAAAAATCAAAAAAGGGAAAAAATAAAACCAAGAGAGGGAGCGGCAGGGTCGTTGTTGTTGTTAAGCAATTGGTACCGTCGCGACTTGGGCATTTTTGGCTATCACATAAAGCAGACCAGCTCGATCTCGATTGACAACTCGTAAATCCTGTAACGAAAGCTCACCTGTCTGACATATAGACCCGATAGACAAGGAAACCAACGCTTTATTGTTATTTGTTTTGTCCCATAAATTGTCACCAAATGACTAGTTTTATTTGGCTGCAAAAGACTCAATTGAGCGATGAGCGGATTGACCTTTTTAAAGCTGATACTCGAAATTCCCCGTTTCTGTTTTATTTTATTTGTTGGGAACAATGGCTGGACTATGTTGGTTACATGGTGAGTATTTTTTGGAATGGCGAAAAAGCCCACGCGTTGAGGTCGTTAATGTCTTGTTTTAATGGCTGGTTGGCACCGAGACCAAGAGTGATGAGCTTTTATCAAAGGATATGAGAGTATGTTAAGCCCATCCCTTTTTAAGCCCATCTTGGAGAAACGGTCATGTTGAGGCTTCTAAGAGCTCCATTATCGATAACGTTCTGAAGGATTCTTCCCATTCTTAAAAACTCTCAACAAGCTCCGAAAAGCGCAAGGGGCTTAATGGGCCGATAAAGTGAATGACACGTGTGGAAGTTTCATTATATGGCCTTTTATCTTTCTCCAAACGCTATGCTAATTTCCTGTACGGTTTTTAAGCTGTTTGGGAGGCAAAGTGGGTTTGGCGCATTTTCAGCCTATTTTTTTTTTTAAATTGATACAACTGTCTATATTATATACCAAATTGGAAGCCCATCAATTATTTTTTTTCACCTCTTGTAGTGCTGCATGCGGCACTTATCTGTCTACTAGTGGGGTATAAAGCGGTCCATTCTGGGACCTTGATTTTTTTTTTTCCCTTAAAAAGCCCATTGAAAGCTCCGTATCTACTTAATAGAAAAGCTTTTAAGTGTCCCTTGTATGGGCGACGCGTGTAAAGAACATGGCCATTTGTCTTGGGATAGTATCCACCGGTTGTTTTTGGTGCTCCGCGTCCACGGCATTCAAGGAAGAAGAAATTGACAAACTGGCTTTCAATTTCTTGATTTGGCCTCTACACAACCCCTGCTCATAGTTTTAGGAGCCGGGCAACCGGGGAACTCGAG
This sequence comes from Lepidurus apus apus, assembly GCA_022832285.1. NCBI lineage: Eukaryota > Metazoa > Arthropoda > Branchiopoda > Notostraca > Triopsidae > Lepidurus > Lepidurus apus. Next base: position 72,747 of record JAGJRO010000084.1, read on the forward strand.
ATTGCTTTTAATGTAATAGAGTCTTTATCGAGACGTGTTGCAAGCTGTTCTATCATTTAAGGGGAGAAGACCTAACGAGACGTTTATTTTATTTTATTTTCGCTTGTCTGTTTTTTCTCCCAGAATCACTTTTTTTCGTTAGGATCGGTCTTTCCATCGGGATTTTAAGGCAGTTAACCTTCTACTTCACTTTTTGATGATTATCTAGGGCGGTGGCGTCAACTTTGTGACTGGTGACTTTGGATAAAGAATAAAAAAGAAGCAAACAGCATGTGAGGTTCATTAGATCAATTCTTTTCTAATGGATTTTTTTCTACAAATTTAATTTAAGCCTGTTACAGAAACTGCACGCTGAAGCCTCTTTAAGATCCACCCCTCCCTCTCCCAGCTTTAACTCGATGATGGTGATGATGATGATGGCTCAGGGGGAGGGCGTCTGGTTTGTGTCTTATGCGTTGGCAGCTTTGCAGTTTCTACAGCTCGGAGCCCAGATACCACACACAGACAACAGGCAAAGTCAAGTCAACTGAGCAGCTTATTGATGTTGACCTTTTCACCTCTTGCTTATCAAAACAGCTAAGCCTTTTGTCTGTCTATATGTGTGTCCATGTGATTCTTTTGCGAGCCAAATTTGAATGCTCCCGCTAAGCTTTTAAAAACCTTCGCTGCTTCAAAAACAAACTTTAATGCATTCAATTCAACTCTAAGATCTAACTTAAAAACGTTTTCATTTAGACAATGGCGCTGATTTTTCTTTCATTTTTAGGACACATGATGGACATCTTTTACACTTGAAAGTGTTTTTCGTGCCCAGTGGGAGCAGAATCGGAAGTTGACTGAGTGACCTGCATTGGAAATGCTTTTCGTTAGCTTTTCGATGTCCTGGCTCTTCCCAAACGGTCATGTTTGTATGCAAGCACAAGTTGTAGAAAAGAGAGCAGTAGAAAGGCTATTAAGAGGAAGGGGGGGGGCTTCTGTTTTATGGATAGGTTCAATTAAAAAGACAGACAGATAAGGTCCGGTGCTGACAGAGAGGCTCCATGCTTTATGCACCGAGTACAAGCTGTGCCTTTTGGCTTCCATCGTTCCCCTTCGCATTGTCTCCGGCAAACTGTCGACCGGGTCCTTGGGCCCTAACTTTTATGAAACAATTATAATGGAAACATGTCCGATTCCATATTGCTTTTGTCAGGTGGGCTTTTAAACGGAATATAGGGTACGAAAAAAGTGTATGAAAAAATTGGAAGCGCTTTTAGCTTTTAGCGCTGGTTTGAATCTGATGGCCGAGTGGCCCAATTGGTAAGAAAAGAAAGGAATGGTTCCACCGTTGTTTTTTGTTGAAAAAGGAGGGAGCTTCTGCATCTTTGGGATAAGTTGAAGTGGTCTAACATTGGAAATTCATTATGGGCTGCTGATAAGGTAATGTGCTACCCGAAACCAAATGGAGCGTAGCCAGAAGAATGGATTGCCTAGGCGACTTTTCGTTTTTGTATGCGAGGAATGGGAGTAAGTGCAAGGACTTGTTTTGGGATAGAGAGAGGATAGTCGTGTAGACGTCTCTACTAATCCAGCGGAAATGAATTAAGAGATTACAGAAAAATAACTGAGTTAAAACTACCAAATTTGGTTTCGTGTGAATTCCGTAAGTTTTTTTGGCTCCCTTTTCCCATTTGGGTGGCTTGGAAGCCAATAATTGAAAACAAGGTAAATAATTGGAGGTACTATCTGAAATGGTTAAAAGATTGAACTGGTTATTGGACCTTAGTTGATTGTTTTGTAATGACAGGGTTAATGACTGATGTGTGGAGGAAGCACCGCCAATGAGACAATGAGAAATCCATGTTGTTCTTCCGGTTTAACTCGTAACGAAACGAAAACAACAGGGAGGAGTGGAAAACGTGTAGAAGGATTACTGTCGTTTTGCTTGAAAGTTCCAAGCGTGGGGGATAATAAGGGGGATTAGGGGGGAAAAAACACATGGCCCACTATTATTCGTAAGCATTATTCTTAGTTGATATGAACAGTTGTGCCGACTTTTGGTTTAAAGAAAAAGAAAAAGAAATGAAGAGTTTTATTAAAAAGTTTTACCTCCACTTCGTACGTCGGTTTTGGAACCACGTCTTGACTTGCGCGTCCGTCATGTGAAGTAATTTGGCCAGCGCAGCTCTTTCGGCTGAAGCGAGGTATTTCTGCTTATGGAACCGTTTTTCGAGTTCACACACCTGTGGGAATGACACGTTTAAAAGACAAAAGGTTTTCAGGTTTTCAAGACAATTTGAAGGAATTTTTAGAGAGAGAGAGAGCCTTTTTTTCGGTTTACCTGGAGTCGGGTGAAGGAGGTGCGAGGCTTTTTGCGTTTAGGGGGTGTTCGTTGCTGGTATGGATGTCCAATGCGTCGAGGGAAAGGGAAACCTGTGAGCGACAAAAGCGCCCGAGAACAAAAGCATTCGTGATGATATATATCAGGATATTGTTACAGGCAGCGTCTTATAAGCGGCGAATGGCATACAAGGGTCTGCATTAAAAGGGTACCAGGCGGGGCGCGTAAATGACAAGGTCTTGTTAATGGAGCATCATTGAAGTCGAGATGGGACAGGATTAGAGATATTAACGCGACTTTGAAACTCTTGAAATTTGCATGGAAAAAGCGTTAGGAGCTTCTTACAAAAAGTTTTTCTTTCCCGATTCGGAAAAAAAACTTTTGAGTTTCTTTTTAACTAATTTTGAGTTATTTCGCTAATAAAGTGTTGAGTTTCTTTTTAACTAATTTCGAGTTCTTTCGCTAATAAAGTAATAAATAATTGCTGTTAACAACTTTGAATAATTTCCAATTGTTAACAAAATGGAAGACGAAAAGAAAAGCCGCGAAAACGAGAAGTTTTTCTTTCCCGATTAGGAAAAAAAAACTTTTTAAAAGTGTGTGTAAGGAGAGTTTCTTTTTAACTCATTTTTAGTTCTTTCGCTAATAAAGTAATAAGTAATTGCTGTTAACAATTTGGAATAATTTCCCATTGGTAACCAAATGGGAAGACGAAAAGAAAAGCCGCGAAAACGAGACAATTTTGAACGTTGTTAACAATTTTGGAGTAATTTTCAACTTTTATTTGATATATTTTGTCAGGTTCCGGCATCTGTTCCTGAATCTTTTGTGGTAAGAGCCTAATTATACGCTTTGGGGACCCGCGAGAAGCGAAAGGTTGCTTTGTTGGTTTTGTACGGTCGTTTCTGGTTCTTTTTGACCAAAAAGGCCCCGCGTTTCAAACTTGATGGGTTTCTTGTCTATCTATTACTACTCCATTGGATCGCATATTCCGCGCACTTCTTTTCCATGTCCAACACTAATAACGGGGTCTGGATTCACGGTGCGAAATGATGGAGCGGGGAGTGACCCTTTTGCCGAACAGATTATTTCTTTGAAACCAGTCAGTTTTCAAACGATCATTGTATCTTACATATATACGTATGTCTTTCGTATAGGTATAGTGGCTCTTTTAGGGGCTTGGGAAATGGTGTCATTCTAAAAATGGCGGGGGGGAAAAGGTACAAAAACATCGAAAAGCTTCAAACGTGAGAGAAGAGAGAGTTTAGAATATTCGAGAGCTATTGCAGATGGAGCTCCAAATTGAAAAAGTGTGTCTAAATGTGACGCTGGTATTCCTTTTTTTAAAATAAAAAAAGTAGATCAGTATTTTGCTAGATGATGCTGTGCCATCAGCAAAAGCACCTTACCCATCCCCCAAATGCTCCCCCTTTTATGTAAAATATTCACGGCGAAGCTTTTCGGCATATTGAGCACTTCTCAAGGGAATTTTGAAGGCGAAACTTTTTGCTTTTTTATGCTTTTAGAAGAGGTTAGAGGGCCCAGCGAAGAGATGGATGTCGACTTTGCAATTTAAGTGCAGTATTTCCTAGTTTTCCTGCATGTGCGATGCTGGGAGCCGAGATGCATCTCCTGGAGTAATTCTCGCATTCGAGGACGTCAACTTTACCATTGTGAATAATTTTCAGTTCCAACCCCTTTCAGAACGCCTTTTGCGGGTTTTGGCAAATTCAGATGTTCCAGTCCATCCACCCTTAAACTTTTTCTTCACTCTAAAATGCTTTTTTGGCCATAAAGGCACGCTAAATATGGATTTAAAACGATGTTCTATTAAGTTTCCTTCTCTAAAAAATAAAAAAAAAAGATTACTGGGGGGCCAAAAGAAGAGGAGATTGAATCTAGCATGGCTATGTTTTACTTTGCGTTAAATTTATGGTCAAAGCTGATTAAATTTCAGGCGTTTCTGGACGCTTGGGAAAGCCCGGGAAACACAGTCGAGAAACGCTAATAAAGACCGTTTAGATTAAGGCTATTAAAAGTCGCTTTAGTTTCCCCCCTTTTTTCTGCTTTGGCTGTTATTTGGGGCTCCCTCGCTCATTCTCTGTGTGTCTCTGTTGTGGCATTACAAGGGAACAAATTGAGATTATCCAGCTCCAGCGAAGAGCGTCTATACCACAAGCCAGAAGTGTCGGACTTGTTGGGCGAACCTCATTTGTCTCCATTGCTGTGGCATGTTGGGGCCCAGAGAGCAGGGCCCAAGAAAAAGTTTTTACATCTTTTCTCTTTTTCTGCGTCCTTTGCTTCCCAGTGAAAAGAGTTTTCACCCAGACGAGATCTAGAGCAAATCCCGTGGGAGTGACCTCGTGTCATTCAAATGATGAAAAATGCTAGGGCATCTGGGCCGCATTGCATCTATAATAAGGCATCAGGGGGGTGGAGTGGGGGGCAAGCTTGTCACTTTTAAGATGGTGCCTCACTTTGCCTGCTCGAAGCCCAAAGGTATAAGAAATCTCTATAAAAACCGCTGTTTGAACCCATTTTCGATTGCTATTTTTTTCTTTTTCTTTTTAAATTTCTTTATCCGCCCATATCCGTATACCGTGCTCGCATCTTTTATGCAGAACTGTTTTTGAGCGTGAATCGGTCTCTTTCCCTCTCTGGGAGCTATTTCCTCTTTGGGAAAGAGACCGATTTAGTGGAAGCGGGCGGAGGTAACAGTAAAAAAATAAAATAAAAAGAAAGCGAGGGATCCTGTTTCAAGATTGAAGATTCCCCAATGGCAACTTCGGCCAGAAATTATGAGATTGAAAGCAATTTTTAAATCTCGATATTTGACTCATTTGACTCTCGCTCCCACTCGACCCTTCGAGGGTCTTTTGAGTTTGTGACGTTGGTAAGGCTGTGTTTCCACTGCTAGCTTAACACCGGTGTTGAGTTCTCTGAACTCACCACCGTAGTCGGGCGTCCCAATTGGCGTAAATACTACTCAATCGGGTTAGGGTTGAAATCGATATAACCTGCAATTGAAGACTACGAATCGTTCTATCGCATGTAGTGATACATATTACGCAAGGACCTCGAGTCTCGACGCGAAACGTCCCCCAATTCACCACTGCTGGCCTAGACCCCTGATCCGAAGTGGAGTTGTCAAACCCTGCCCCAAACCTCGCTTTGAACTAGAGTTTGTCGAGTTACGCGAACTCGGCAACTCGAGTTAAGCTGCCAGTGGAAACACAGCCTAACTTTGGTTTGAGAACGTTTTTGTTGTTATGGCGTCTAATTCGTTCTCGGTTTCGCAATAGAAATAATAAAAAAATACGGGTTGTCTGAAGGCAGAACAACAATACATGCAGAGAGGAAAGTGCAGGCAAAGGACTTTTATTTTGAAGAAATATGTACCCGCTAAACGATCTTTAAAACTGGAAGCGTCAAGCAATGCGGCGAAGGTGTTGGGACCGACGGTGGTCCCAACCGGTGCTGAGGGCACTCCTGCGGGAGTTCCGCCTGGTAACCACGCACCTGAAGTGGATGTTACTGGCTGGTGCGGATGGACCGGCGTTTGCATGAGATTGCTGCTGCCACTGCAATTTCCGTAGAGCGATGACGTAGGCCCGCTGAGAGGATGCTGAGTCGGGCGGTGTGCGGGGACGCGAATTAAGTTGCCTGCCATGAGCGCTGCTAAGTGGTGTGCTGCTGCTGGATGGGGAGGGAACGTCATGTAAGGTAAGAGCGCGGACGAACCTGGGTTGCCGCTGCTCCCCGCGAGTCGTTGGTGTTGCTGTTGCAAATACAAGTACCATTCCGCGGACAGATGACTCAACGGATGGCCTGGAATGCTGTTATTATTATTGCAGGGTGATGTCATCGTGCTGCTGTAGGTGACCGGTAACAGGTGATCTCGACCAGGCTCTTTGAGCGACGAGGCCTGTACCTGGGAGGAGGTTGAGGACGGGCGAGATTGGAGCGAAGAAGGCGAACGTTCGTCTTCCAAGTCGATGTCCGAGTCGCCTTCATCGTCGTCATCGACGTGGATGCTGCGATCATCCAGCTCTTCATTGGGATCCGATTCTTCCTTGACGGAAGTCGGGTTGTCCTTGGGAATGCCGCTGTGAGTAGGCGGGGAAAGTTCGGGATGATGATGGGAAATACCTCCATAGGAACTCGTGTCGGGAGGAGGCGACCTGGTTAAGCACTTTTGCACTGCACTGCTCTGCAAGAGTCGCGAGATGCTAAATTTGAGCGGGTCTTTGGTGACGGCCGATGATTCGGCGGCTGTTACACTGGCGTGGGCCATGACGTTGAGTTTGGGGTAATTGGGGATTTTACACTTGTGGTCACGGTTGTCAGCCTTCAATCGCTGCTCGGAATGAGGCAGAGTATCGAGCACTAACATGATATAAGGTTTTTTGCCAATGAAAAAGTACTGGGGCAATTTTTTTCAATTTTATTTTGGGGAGATTCTAGGTTAGGAGCACTTGGGAAATCATGGTGTCGGGCAACGGTCGAACAGAGACTGAAGTTTTCTCGCTCACCTGTCAATCGGCGCACCCGAGGAAACTAACAGTGATAACTTGAATGCACGCGAAGACAGACAACAAGGCCCAAGGCGGCTCGGCAGACGTCTAGTCATGCTTAAAGTGCTCCGTGGAGCGGCCACCTCGAAAAGGGAGGCGGGGCCTATCCCAGAGCCACCGAGCTGCGCTGACACGGTGCTGTTTCGAGGGGATGGGAGTCAGAGACACCGCGAGAGAACGAGAGAGAGAGAGTAAAAGCCTTCGAAAAATCTCATTGGGAGTCCCATGGGACTCGCATGTGACACGCCCCCTCCATACCCAGCAAACAAGAACGAACGCATGCGTTGGGGCGGGAGATTGAGTTTGAGTGGAATTTTAGAGATGCTGGCTTGGGGTCTTTTTTGTCTTTTTTTATTCGGGTTTCTGTGTGTGTCGCGCTTTCTGGTTTCTGTTGCAGACCTTGCAGTCGTTTTTATCCTTTTGCAGGCTGCCAGCTATTTGAATATGGAGATGGCTTCGTGCCCCTTCGCTATAGAAGAGTTAAGGGGAGAGTTATGGCGCTCTGTCTGCTGCTACTGGCGAGATTTATGGGCAAAAGATTGGTACCAACTAGAATTGAAACCGACACGGCTTCACTCTTAAAAATTTCACTTCATTGTGGAACGCAATACCAAAAGTGAATCAACAATCGACAAAACCTCATCCTCCAAAACCACAATTACAATGAAAATAATAATAATAATAATAGACTTTCGTCTTATTATTATTGTTATTTTCATTAATATTAATAGTAATACTAATAATTTTAGTAATAATAATAATAATAGACTTTCCTCTTACTATTATAATTTTTTATTAATATTAATAATAATATTAATAATTTTTATTTTAGTAATAATAATAGTAATCATTTTAATAATAATAATAGTAATAATAATAGACTTTCTTCTTACTATTAGTATGTTTATTGTTGTTTTTGTTTTAAGCCTATACCAGCAGATTTTTCTTTAAAAAATAATATAGGGCGCTTTTGTGAAAACTTGAAGATTTCGCGGTAAAGGAAGGTTCTAGCATTTTTATTTTTTTTAGCCACGATCTAGAGACTTTCTTCTTACTATTCTTATTTTATTGCTATTTCTGTTTCAAGCATACACCAGTAGATTTGATCGTAAAAAAAATAGTGCGCTTTTCTGAAAACTTGAAGAATTTGCAGTAAAAGAAAGTTCTATCGTTTTGTTATTTTTTAGCCACGATCTAGAGACTCTTCTTACTATTTTTATTTTTAATTCTTCTTACTCTTATCTTTTTAATTATATCTCTGTTTCAAGCCTATATCAGTAGATTTTTCGTAAAAAAACAATAGGGCGCTTTTGTGGGAACTTGAAGAATTCGCGGTAAAGGAAGGTTCTAGCATTTTTTTCTTTTTTTTTGAGCCATGATCTAGGGACTTGTATTCTTTTGGCGGGGGTAAATAAGAGCCGGTGAATTGCTGCACAATGGTCCCAGTGGTACTGTACTCTAGCAGCAGTGGCGAACATTTTGGCCGGGCTAGATGTGCGTTGTGCCTGTGCCGCAACCATTCAAGCGTCCATCTAGCTTGTTCAACGGCCTTTATTTTGATACAAAGCTAAATGGGCAAGCCGAAGAAGAAGGCTGGTGTTCGGCTGCTGTGCTCGCACCAACCTAGCTCGGCTGAAGCACTTTACCTATTAACCACATCCCGTTTTTCACCATGCTGAAGCTGCCGCAGCGCCGGGTTAACTCGATTGTAAGTGAACCCTCCACCCTATCCCTCCCCTTCCCCTCAGCCTCTTTGCACCCATCATCAAGCTTTAGTGCACATGGACGAGTCTGACGGGACTTGCGATACAACGCACATATGGAACTTACACATATACATGCATCCATATAAAAAGGACCCCACCAAGTCCATTGTCCATAGCCCCAAAGTCCCAACATATAGACTGTATAACCCACCTATTAATACGCTTATAGTCCCAACAAGGCAAAAAGAAGGGGGGAAAAGAGAAATAATTTGGAGATCTGCAGGCGGACAGCCGAGCCAGGCAGCAACAATCCGACGAGATGAGTGAGACATTTTCTTTCCATTTTCCTCAGCCGCTCACCCAGGTCGTTGAGCAAAGCACCGGGAGATCTGGCATCATAAGGCGTGCGGGGCGTGAGTCTCCTGATGTCTCTGGGAAGATAATTTCATTAATGAAAAACAGCAAGTTGCTTTTCTTGTCTTCTTGTATTCTTGCGGGTTTTATGCAAGGACAGAAAGAGAAGAATGGATTGTTGGTTTGTTGCGGCTAACTCGGGAGGTTGTGCTGGCATTAAGTCAAGGCATTGTGTGCTTAAAGAAACATGCGGCCTCTGATTATGTTAGTGGTCTCTGCAATCAACAGACTGCACGAGAGGGCTATATTGTTAAGTGTACATCTGACCTTGACGATTTTCGTTAGTTTGTCAGGAGAACTTGATGCAAGTCAGGCCTTCTGGATGATAAAAGACCTGCAATTAGAGGAGCCAAAAGAGCAAACTTGGGTGGGTTTGCGTGCTCGCCGATTTGACGTCGCGGGTCTTTGTCAGATTGTCTTGGTTACTTGGCGGCGGTTTTACGTGGGTCCAAATAATGTTGCGACGAAAAACAAAGGGATGGTTATAACTTATAAGGCTTATAAGAACCTACAATGTTAATTCTCAAGGAAGCATCTGTAATAACACTGCAAAGAAAACAAGTCTTGTAATGTTTGAAAATGAATATTTGTATTTTTAAAATGATTTTATTATTAAAAAATCTCTTTTTTGGGTCTTTTTTTAGTTTTAACGGAAGCTTCTATAATAAAGTGTACATCTATAGTACATCTGTAATACATTGTAAAGAAAATGAAGTCTAATGTTTTAAATGAATATTGGTATTTTTAAAATAATGTTTATTATTGAAAAAATCTGTTTTTGGGGTATTTTTTTAGTTTTAACGGAAGCATCTATAATACATCTGTAATACATTGTAAAGAAAAGGAAGCTTAACGTTTTAAAATGAATATTTGTATTTTTAAAATGATTTTTATTATTAAAAATCTCTTTTTTGGGTCTTTTTTAGTTTTAACGGTAGCATCTGTAATACAGTGTACATCTATAGTACATCTGTAAAACATTGTAAAGAAAAGGAAGTTTAATGTTTTAAAATGAATATTTGTACTTTTAAGATTATTTTTATTCTAAAAAATCTGTTTTTTTTTTTTTAGTTTTAACGTTGTTTAGCAGCTTAGGCTTCGAGCGTTCGAGTATACCCATTGGTGATTCATACACGAAGCATCCATCAATTGGATAGCCTATACCTTATATTGCGAGTTGCGCGAGTTCTGGGTAAAAGCCTAAGCGAAGACGATTTTCGTCCCCATTTGTTTGCGTCGCGAGCGAGAAGCACGCTCGCCATCAGGTCTAAAGCATAAAGGTTGCGAGAGCCTTCCTCAAATGGCGAGTAAAGTCAATTTGAGCTTAATCTTTCGGGAGCTTTCTCTAGAAAGAAGAGAACTTAAGACCCTTTATGGGGTTGTTATAGCTGGTGGCCCGGAAACAACAGAAGTTGCATCGGATGTCGATCGTATGCATTGGATCATCTCACTTGTTGGTCCACCAAGCGTGACAATAGCCAATTCCGGCCCTCTTTCTCCCCCTTCTTTTCCAAATAATCTATATACTCTTTCCCTCTTGGCTTTCTAGTCAATCGAGTCTATCGATATCAATGTGGGCAACATTTACATAGACTTTGGACGGATCAGACCTTGTATATATCCTCTGTAGGCACTGTAGCTATATACAGCAATTTGCCGATCCCAGCGAGGGGGCTGAAAAAGCTTTTTTCCCGTAGGGGCTTCGGGGGGCATGGTCGTCGTTTATCGCACGTCAAGTGCTGTTAAGACCCCCTGTTTCCCCCTCTACTTGACATCTGCATAACCTGTGCGCCCTTTTATGTCTTACCCCAAAGGCAATCAACCGAAAATGACAGCGTTCTATTGAGACCTTCCATGAATGAAGGATGAGCATAAGTCACGTGATTTGCATCGATTTCATGGACTGCACTTTTGTCGTCTGTATTCATACAAAGGGGAGGGGTAAAAGGGGGTGTGCGGAATCAACTAACTAAACATATGTGTGTACTTGAACGCGAAAGTGTACCTGTTCGGGGGTGAAGGGCGAGAGACAGAGGGCAATTTAGTGGAGTAGGATTATGAGAGCACAGGGAAATGACTCGGAGTTGGTCTAATGCCGTTATACTGTTGTTGAATAGCGTTTGATCGGTAGGCGAAACAGTTTGGATCAAGAGCACCCTTCGCACCCTTGTTATACACTTATTGTCCGCTTAACTAGTACTTTTATTGTCGAGCATGTGCTCTCAATGAGCGACACGGGATTTACCCGATGTGAACTCGTTGGCTTTAATTGTTTGCTGTGGCAGTACAGACCCTTTTTTATTGGCTTTTATGGACCCATGTCAGCTAATATTTTCTTGTTTGTTGGGTAACTTTAGGGGTCGTTATTGTTACAATCGGTCCATTGTAGGCTCAGGACCAGCGAAGGAGTTACTTCCATTTCTTGTACTTTTTTAAGAATGTAGAGATGATTCGAATAGAAAAGTAGATGCAGAACGTTGTTGTTTGCGGTTGAATTGGCTTGGAGTCGAGTGGAATTGTTGAATCAGGATATCAAATTGAATCGAATCGGGGTGGTTTGTGGTCGAGATGTACCTGGGGTGTTGAATAGGGAGAGAGAAGATGATGCGGGGTTGTAGAGAACACAGGGGTTGTAATTAGGTCTGTGAAACATGCCCCATTTGTTTCCCATCAGATCTATTCAGTTGTTCGATTTGTCCGTACAATTACAGGTGTGTGCAGGTTATGGATCGTGATAGCTGATGGGTGTCGTTCTGCGTAAAACGTGGGATGGGGGATATGTTCTAGCTCCAATCTTGAAGGGCTCAAAAAAGGTGTTTATTGACTGCTACAGTCATTACTTCACAGTTTGACAGGGTGTTTTTCTGTCTGCCAAATACTACAAGTGTTGGAATGGTGTAAAAGAGGAGGTAAAGCAGATCTATCACAGTTATTGTTATATCGACGCCTTGCTGTAATCATAGGGCAACGCAGTTATAAGCTGTGGGATTGGCAAGGTGTGGAAAGCAAGGTGTAGCAAGGTGTGGATACGTTGTTATTATTGGCGCCGAACGGAATACAAGAAAAGCTTTAAAACATTTGAGGAAGGAAAGAGAATGGTCTTTAAGCCCTGCGGAGGTTTTTTATAGAATAAACAGCTCCGAATACAAGTGGACGTGGTATAACATAGCGGTAGGACAAAAACACGGGGGGGGGGGGGGGNGGGGGGGTAGGTCCTAACAATCATGGTTGTTTGTCATGGTACTAAAAATTCATTAATGTGCGTAGCAGCAACGTTAGATACAGGAACGGAAGTTAGTTAAGCGAAAACCTACAAGGTAATGGCAATGGAAGACCGTTAAAGTAAAGCTCTGTTATTTGTCTAATCGAACCTTTGCCCTCTTTATGGAGGACTTTTGAGATTTTTTCTGTCCGTGACTAACGATGTCTAGTACCTTTAGTTTCCTCTTATTTGACAGGTCATAGTTAGATTGGGAAAGAAGAAGATAGGAGTAACGATTGTAAAGCTAGGATGTCGTTAGGGGTCGCAGCAAACGCCAATTAAGCGGCGGAAATTCCGGAAGTATATATTCATCGTAATCAAAGAGCGACTTAAGTACAATGACTAATCAATTATAGTGTAGTAAAAACCGAGGCATTTCTGTCTCTCTTTACTAGACACTACTCCATGAAGGATAATTATAAGCTCTGGAACACGTAATGATGAAGATAAATATAAAATATAATATAAAATAAAGAAGATAAATGTAATATAATATAATAATATGAAAATACCTGTAAAATAATTTAATAAAAACCAATAATTTAATAAAAATAAAAATTAGATAAATATAAAATATAAATAATAGATAAATATAGTTCAAATCGAGCCTATACTAGTCGTATCTTATTCTCATCATGTCTTTAGATTCCTAGATACTGTATAATACTGTTTAATTAAATGTATATAGCTTTAATTAAATACAGCAGAGTTTGATGCAAAGAGAAAGAAGAAAAGGAATGTGTTAAACTTCGCATTTGTTTAGCGAACTGTTGGCCAAAGCAAAAAGTTCAGTCAGCAACGAAATTGAGATTTAATTTACAGGAGAAGCAAGTGCTGCCATCTAGAATGCAACGGTGAAAGCCGAAGGAGCGTCTAGATGGTCATACAAAACGTTTCCTCGTTTAGTGAATGTTTTTGTTAGGTTTTCCTTTATCCGTTGATGGAAAAGATGTCTGTTTCCAAGTCTTCACACTTATTTTCCCAAGATTATTGGAAAAAAAGAGTTTTTACTTTTTAAGTACATAAGTCGGTTTGAGGGCGTAGGAATAATGCACGTTGGGCTGATGATGCGGTTTGATAGGTAAGCATTCGTCATGGTCTGGTTAAACAACAGATCAGCGGCATGTCTCATTTATTGCCAATAAAAAAAAGTGACAGAAGGTGTTCAATAGAGGAACATAATGTTTAAAAAATCCCTGTGAAGTAACCGGTCTAAGAGTGACAAAAAAGACGGATTTCTTTAAATTTATATGAGACGCAGGATTGCGCCGTCGCCGGCAGCCACCATTGCTAATGATCCTACCTTATATGGGCATGCAAAAGAAACCGCTCCTTGCAATGCCTCCGACAGCCAATTTCTCCTGTCACGTATAATTTTGTGTTGCGGTCCCTGCAAATACTTTTCTGGACTTGTATATTAGAGTGAAATTGTTTGCCAAATGCCGCAATGAAACTGCCACGTGAAATATTAACATGGTATAGCTTTTGGTTATTTAAACATTCCCAGCAGGGCACCTTTTTTTCACTCATGAATACTGAAGACTTTACAGATCCGATACGTGTCCTGGGCCAAATAGCATTTTGTCAATTATGAAGACTTTTTTTTTACTATTAAACTCTGGATATATGAAAAAATGGGCTTATTATTGAGGCCAACGCAGAAATAAAGCTGTCCGTTGTTAAACATATGCAAAAACCCCACCTTTTCAGTTTCGCTGATTTACGACGCTTTTTACACACCTCAAGGGATTGAAGCTTGCGGTTTGGTCTGATACAAAATAACTTAACAATATTATATTAGTTCGTGATGCGGTTCCTATGGTTTTGTCGGAGGAAAAAGTGTAAAAAAGGTGACTTTGGTGGGGTTTCACACCTGGAATCTTGAATCCCCGACCGCCGACGTCAATTCATTAACAGCCATGAGTAATAGCCCGCCTTCACTCTCCTCCCTCTCCTTTCCGGCTAGTTTATGTGCATGGCTCCGGACCAAGTTAAAAAAAAATACTTGGTGTATAGTGGTTAGATTCATGCGAAATAGATTAGAGCTTGCCTTCATCAACTTGGCTTTTATGAGCCTTTTTCACGCCATGGTCTCATTTTTACGACACTTTGGAGTAAGTACCACGTAATTTCGGGTAAGGATTAAAAAAGCCAGAAAAAAACTTAGTGTACGCTTTTAACACTTTTTTAATATCTTTTTCTCTTCATCTTAAAGGGATTTTTATATTGTATGTTGTTTTCCTGGCGTGAGGAAGGAAATGACATTATTGCCGCAAACAGCAACCTTTGGTATTTTAAGAGTGTTGCGAATTTCGTTTCTAACGACTACAAGGTGACGGATCAGGAAAAAAGAAGAAGAAATTAAGTTTTAATTGAAGAAAAACAATTATGGCGGTATCTCTGGGAGCGGCTTTTGGTCAATAAGCTGAATTTTTTGCTGCGTTCAGTGAAAGGCTAAATAATAAATGAAATAATGAAAAGAATAGTTAAAGGATAACTGACACCAAATAACAACTTAGACTTAAGCTCCCGTAATTCTTGAGCATATTGACAGCTATTGCAGAGCGTATTAACTACTCCACCTTTTTTCCATCAATAATAAACCAGTAACATGCAAATGAAGTTTGCATCAATGCAAAATATGTTGCTTATAAATATGTTCTTTGGTTGTGCACTATCAGCTAACAAAATAAAACTTTTGTTTTAGATTGCTTTCAAATCGGACAAGACGTTTTGAGAAATCTTGTTCGGAAAGTTCGACGATTTGATTTGGGACATTGTGCTGCTACAGTAAACTGTGGTGACTAGATGTACTTTTCAGAAGCAAAACAAGACGGCCATTAGCTATATGTATCCTTTTTTTACTTTCATACGCAAGGCTTTTGCAAAACCAACACGTTCTCCGGATTGAGTTACACAAGTATGTAACGTATCAGGGAGTCGAAAATGACACTACTGTGTCACTGTTCAACAGTGAATTTGTCTTTTTCAGCTAGTGGAGTAAAAGAAAGTGCAAGTTTAAACGATTTTCGTCAACGAAAGTTGATGAGTTGATGCGAATTGTTAACCTAACCTAAGCTAACCTAACCTATTCTAACCTAACCTAACCTAATGCATTTCCAATCCAACTACCAATTTTGAACTCGCGTGACACCCGTTTGTCATTCGTTTTCCGGAGAACGTTTTGCCACAAGAATACACACTAGTGTCACTTTTGTCTCCGGGTTCCGAAACTGGAGAACCTGTTGTGCAAAACAATAACAAATATCAGCGCCATCTATTACTGTTTCGCAACAATAAGCTAAGCTTATAAATGAGCCTGAAATAGTAGTGGAAAAGTCTAGTTTCTGATGATTGCGTTTCTTTTCATCAAATGCGAAATAGTACCATTTCACTATTAAACCAGAAATGTCAGAAAATAATGTGACGGGGCTTTCTGACGTTACCCACGTGTTCAGTATTTGGTACTGGACCTTGGGACTCGAGAACTTCGTTTACTGTTCTAACATTCACACTATGTTTACTTGAAAGTGAAGTAATGAAAGTAAAAAGGAAAGATCTAAAACAAAAGATCTATACTGTGGATGTTTGTTATGGTTGTTTACTTCCACTCATAGGTGTAGAAGTAAGCAGTATGCATAGTAAGAAGAGACATAGCCATACCGTGTTATAGTGTAATAATATATGTCATAATGAAAAGACTGTAAGCCAGTAACTCTTGAAGTACATTCGAAAAAGTTTGGTAAAAATTAATTCTTAGAATAATTCATTCTTACAAAGTCATACTTTGAAGTAACGTAGACTGCAAGAATGCATCAAAATGCTAATCTAAATTTGCTGACTTTTGTGCTCTCCTGCACTATACATGCCGTGTGGTAAGTCATTCACTTTCTATGCGGCGAGAATTTAGATATTTATAAAGACATGCCGGCGCGCGTGTGTTGCGGGCTTATATATCTGCGCTTGAGAAGATTTCTTTTCACATATGCAAGAGAGAGAGAGACTTCCTATTTCCCGAAGGTAAGAAAGCTGGGGTTGGGGGGGAATACTCGTTATGCTGTTGATGGGAGACTAGGAAGGTGAAGGGTCAAACGTGCAGCCTCTTTATCACGCGGCACCGCTGAGAAAAAGATACCAGGATTTTTATACATGTTTTATTCAAGTGCTTTTCCACGGGTATATAAAGATATAAGCAAAGGAGCTTAAAGGGGCACCCCCAATGGATAAGGTGTGAAGTCAGGCTTAATTAAGACGCTTCACCGCCTGCGTGACGTCAGAGGCGAAACCAGTATCGGATTTTTTTTCCTTTTTTCTTTTTAGTAGGGGGGGTTGTTCTTTTTCTGTTATACAGCGGTGTGATTATTTTTGTTCGGCAGTTTTACGACAATGGTCCGATTAGGATCAGTAAATATTGGAACTTCTGGAAGGCTTCATTAACATACAGAAAGGTGGCATGCGTCCTTGCATGTTATAGTGTTTGAAATTAAACAAAAAAATACTAGTTGTATACTTGCACTCTTGAGGGGGGGGGGGGGGGCTGGATGCGGCTCGAGACTTGCACTCGTAAGCTGTTTTAGGGGTTATGGATCAAGTTTTACGTGTCTCAACACGCATTTTACTTAATTTCTTTACGCGTTTGAAATTAGTTTTTTTTTTTTTTGCAAAATCCCAAATTACATAGCTTGTTTGCACCAGGTAATCTCGTTCAGGGGACTCTTTAAACTTGTAAATTTACTGTGAAATGTTATAGTAAATTTAATGCCACAGTAAATATTAAGGAAAATTCACGTAATTACATTTCAGCAATTGGAAAGGAAGAAAGGGCGTTTTTTCTTTTTTGTTCTACCTAAGATACATTTTAGTGACAGATTAATTTGATAGCATGAGAACGAAAGTAAGTGTATTGCGTGTGTATTTGCGAAAGATTTGGCCTAATTATAGACAAGGGTTGTTACAAACGTAATTTCAGAAACTAAAACAATTGCCCAAATACGTAGTTTTAATGGGAGCCAAACAAAATTTTATTGTCTGTGTGTTTTAAGTTGCATTATATTCTTCATTACATTTTTTATCTCCAGAGCTATTATCTACCCCAAACAAACTAAAAGGTGGAAAACCTCATTATTATCTCGGCTTGAACAATAATTTCCGTCCTAATTTTTATTGCCGTTTGTTTTAGATGTTTTAGTTCATGTAATTTTCTCACTTATTTCCAAGTTGGCTTATTATTATTATTTGGAAATTTAACAAACTTACCGAAGGCCACAGTATAGAGGTTTTCACAGTATGCTAACAGGGCTACCTTCCAATGTTAAGGTTTTCTGACGACCTTCTCGGTCCCCAGAGTAATATGCAGGTAAAAGGCCAGAAAATCAAAGGGTACATTCGCAAACCTCCCAGTGCAGTTCAGAAAAGGTCACGACGATTTACAAAGCGCGCGTTGCCGGTAGGACCCTACGTCAGCCCAAAACTCCCTAGAGTGCCCGAGAGAAAGGTCACCAGTCCCCCGTTTTGTGAATGTTTTGTTCTCTTCTCGAACCCTTTTTCTAGTAGATTAGGAATGCCTACATGGGGGTACATGGGCACAGTCTGGGAATCCATCCCCCATATAAGCCTTCGTACCCTCACATCCTCTTGGGACCGAGAGATTTGTCAGAAAACCTTAACATTGGAAGGATACCCCTGTTACCATACTGTGTAAACCTCTATACTGTGCCGAAGGCCTCTAGCCTGACATTCTTATTATTATTGTAATGATCGTTGTTATTGTATTACCTTAGTGCGTAAAATAAGGTTTGATTCTTATTGTAATTATCGTTATTATTGTATTTACCTTAGTCTGTAAAAACGAGATTTGATTCTAATCATAATAAATCCTCTTTTCGTAACGCCAAAATAATATTACGTATAGTTTCAATTGGTAAACAACGTTAATAGGTTGGTAATCAAAAGTGGGTTAAAGGAAACGTCTGTTGTGAAAATTGCAACGGGATATCGGGGGCGGTCCCGAGCCTCCCGACGTCAGTTATCTGTTTTGTATCCATCCATATCCTTGACATCTCTTCACACCTTTTGCTGTGGCATTAAGTGAGTTTCCCTTCCAGCCAATCTAACCGGTATACCGGAAGTTATTGTAGGCTGAGGCAATTGCCCATCGTTCACCAGAGGGATGTAAGGCGACCCATACGTATAGGCTATAGTAACGTAGTGGTACCGTATAGCCTACTCGAGAAAGAGCCGCCTCACGGGTGATTAATTCCTTGTCGCGGTTTCGTTACGGTGCTTGACCATCATCTTTTGGCGCTTTTTGGCTCCCTCCTTGGCTTGATGGGAAATTACCTGGAGAGAGAAAGGGCGTGCGATGCCATGCGAGGAGGATAAAGTAGAAGGCGGCGAGGTTAATACTGCAAATGAAGACGTCACGACGTAGACAAACTAGAAACCAAGTGGTGTTTTTTTTCTATTTTTTTTTTTCATTAAAGAGCCTTCCCCCTAGCTGTAATACGCGCCGGTTTTTGTCTCATTTTTTTGGAAGATTGCTCATATAAACTTTTATTTAATTTTTTATTTTCTGTACGAGCAATTATGTAAACGACAGCAGCGATTTGGGCGACTGCAGCAAGGACAAGCTTTTACAGTAGGAAAAATCCAGGGAAGATAATTCAGTATATTCGAAAATTTTTTAGAGATTTTTTGGGGAAAAAAAGAGGGCTTGCCTTTTTTTTTTACTGAAAAAAATGTATATTTACAAAAGAATGAGGGAGAAAAAATTTCCCGTTTAGAATTTTGGTAAACGACAAAATGTACAACATTTAAAATAAAAAGAATTTAGGATTTTTTGTCTTTTTATCACATCGAAAATGAAATGAATAATTACTACAACACATTGAAAGTCAGGGGGTGTTAAAAACTTGGAGGTTGAACACGATTTTGAAGTGCTATAAATGTTTCGGATGGTTCACGTGCTCACTCGCCAGTCGCCGCTTGCAACGCTTGCTGGTACTCGTCAGCTTTTTGCTGCAAAAGACTCATCTCAGCCATGGGCCCGGCGACGGCCGTCGCTGCTAACATGGTTTTGTGCGAATGCGACAGAGGATGATGATGAGGACCGAGGATGGCGGACGATTCTACGTCTTTCTTCAATTCCTCCACGTCGCGCTTCAGTTTGGCGCGGCGATTCTGGAACCACGTGATGACCTGGGCGTTCGTTAGTCCCAGCGATAAGGCGATTTCATCCCGATCGGCCGGCGACAGGTATTTCTGGTACAGAAACCTCTTTTCCAGCTCGTAGATCTGGTGATTGCTGAACGCCGTCCGCGATTTGCGCTTTTTCTTGGTGGCTTGTCGGTTACTGAACAGATTGGCGTGGTTACCACTGCCTATTGGGGGAAAAGAGAACGAAAAAAATATTAAATGATTAAATAGTAAAATGATTAAATAGTAGAGTGATTAAATATTAAAATGATGAAATACTAAAGGATTTTTTAACTTAAAATGCAGTGTTAAGTTTAAAACTTTAAGGTGTTAGAGACGCTAAGCGCTAAGCTACGCCCCTTAAGGGAGCAGATGGAGATATTGGACCCCTTTTGTCAGTTGAAACACGGGATTTTATCAACTGCTTTTAGCAACAGAGCGTCAGCTTTCTTTAAATCTGTAAACTGAGGAGGAGGGAAGCGTGTGTCGTTCAAAGCGATTAGCAGGAAATTTCCCTCGAGTGTCATGAAAGTGTTGAGTAGTTGCCACGTGTGTGGATATTAGTCGTGTAGGGTTGGCAGATTTGTCCTAAATCCGTTTGCCACTATTTTTTGCTTACTTATTTTTATTCTACTTTATTTCTCAAGGGTTTTCGATTGAAGTTGTCGTGAAAATAGAAATGAACATTATTTTTTCTTCAACCAAAATGGATTTCTGCCTGGGCAGTTATAGTGTTATGACTTACGAGCTCCAATTTTGGAACAATTTTGTGGTTACCAGTTGTGAAGTAATCGAAGGTTTCAGATGCGCCTTTGTCTTATCAAACCTTCTTTGTCTTATCGAAAGACATTGGCTACGTTTCTTTATATTTTTTTTATTTTTAAAAAAGTGTTTGAACCTCCTTAGAAGCTTCCTTGCAGATTGCAGCCGGGACTTTGGTATCAGTGGGAAGGAAGGGAAGTTTTAAGTTTGAAAGGAAGTGCAAGTTATATTTTCCCAAGACCCGTGCAGAAATGTGTCCACACCCCAGCATTTGCTAGGCTCTCCAATGTCCTGCTGTCTTACTGGGTCCTGATTAATGAAGTGGCAGTTCATTTAATGGCGACAAAAGCAAACCAAAAAAAAATTCATTATACGAGGTACAAGTCGGACTTGCCCGGGCCAAAGTCGTGAAGCTGTCAACAGCCCATTTACCTGCCTGGTCGCTCTTTGGACGGAGGACTTTCTAACTAGGGTGTCAAAGAAAAGAAGAGTACAAAATTGTCGCTGACCACTTCCTTGTTTCTGAGATTTTTCTTCTTTTTGTGGGGTATGGGGTCTTTAGCGTGTGGCAGCTGTAAGAGACAGACAAGCACTTAATGAAATGAAAGACTGCAATTAAGAGCACCAAAAGACCCAAGAAGTCAGCTAAATAAGCCTTGGCGTTATACAGACAGTTTTTCCCACCCTCGCGCTAGGAAAGTGACACCTTCGAGGGTGGTTTTCACCCCCAGAAAACCGAGAGTTACGTTGACAAGTCAAGTTTGGTAGTTGCAAGGTTTTGACTGAAGTTCGAATGGCAAGAAAGGTTGAGTTCGAGTGAATTGGAATTTATTCACTCGAACCCAGCCAACAGATAAGACTCCCCATTTGGGGAGACACTCCTAACTGTTAAATTCTATATTAAAAGCAAAATAAATAAGGAAATAGTTCAGTAACAGGCTTCGGCCTAAACTGGTAAATAATAAAAAAATAGTTGTAAGACATGTTATGGCGTTTTGAAAGATTTTATCAACTTATTTAGGCTTCTTTCTGCTCCTGGGAAATCTTAAGGAGTTTTCAGGAAGCTCATGTTTGACATTTAAAAAATGAATTCGTTTTGCTCTCTCTCTTTGGCTTAAAAAAGATATGGCGTGGGGAAGCTGGGTCACTTGGGGTGACTAATTGTTGTTTAAAGTCGAGCATGGCTGGTCGACTGTTATGTCAACCCTGTCGTAAGTGTGATAGGGTGTCAATGGAGGGTGTTGTTGAGAGAACATACTGTGTGGGCAGCCTCCCGGAGATGCTGGAGACGTCTAGGGAGATAAAGCAGGCTAAGACTTGGCTGAATGAGCCTTGATGCTGGATGCTGAGCAACTTTTCGTTTTAAGGATTGGCTTCCTATTCCCTTGGTGCTTCAAAAAGTTTTTTTTTAGTGGTATAACACAACAACGCGAATGTGATGACGCTCAGAACGTCGAGTTTTGGTTTACGCACGTGTGACTTCCTGTGTTTCTTAGCTTGGCAATCGTGTAAATCGTTAGTTACTCTCTCCCGCTGGAGCATTTGTCAAAGAGGTTTTCTTTGGTGCCGCTTCAGATTAAAAAAACATAAAATTCAAAATAAAATTCAGAAGAATAAAATAAAAAGGAAATAAAAAGAAGGTTCGTTGGTCCAAGCCAAGACTTTTGGCTATTTTCAGTCCATTGTTATTCCAAAGATTCCATTGGGGGATCATTAGGGTTATCTTCGCTTCTTCGCATTAATCAAGGTATGACCTTTTCTTTGCGTTTGGGTTAGTCATGTTCGGAAAACAGCCCACACTGCACGATAGAAACAGATTAACTTGAGGTGTAAAAGATCATAGAGACCCCTTCCCGTTCAATTAGGGTGTACTCCGAGCAATATCGTGACACGTCCCACCCCTGCAATTGCGGGAGATATATACTATAGCCGCAGGCGCCTTTTACAACTGTGTGTGATAGCGTAGGAGGAAGCAATGGAGTGCAATTTAGCTTAATTGTGTGTTCATTGGGGACAATCTTTCGGACACCGCACGCCACAAGTTGTTATTAGGTATACTTGCTATTGGGAAAAAGCAAGGCATGGGCGGGGAAATGATGCATGATGGTGTCATGATTGAAAATAGCGCTTTGAGCGTGATGAGTCTGAAGGTGTTTAGAAGGTTAGTAAGAGGAAATCGGCAGTGAATACACGGCATAAGATCATTGGGGACATGTAGCCTCTTTGCTACAATGAATTTCTTTCTTATATTGAGGACTTTCCGATAGGTAAATAATGCATTATTCATTCTTGCGTCTTTTGACACATTTTGAAAAACAGGCCGGGGCAACGCTACGAGTCCCGCTTGACTTTTTGGGAATATTCGCTATTTTATTTTGGACCTACCAATAAGGCAACTCGGCACAAGGACGGCTCGACTGTAAGACTATGGTGTGCCCGACTTTAGGAATACGAACCCCGACTTAAGGACTACGAACCTCGACTTTAGGACTACGAACCCCGACATAAGGATTACAAACCCGACTTTAGGAATACGAACCCCGACGTAAGGACTACGAACCCGACATACGAACTACAAACCTCGACTTTAGGACTACGAACCGCGACTTAAGGACTACGAACGACTTAAGTACTATGAACCCCGACATAAGGAATGCGAACCTCGACTATATGACTACGAAGCCCGACTTTAGGAGTACGAACTCCGACGTAAGGACTATGAACCTCGACTTAAGGACTACGAACGACTTAAGGACTAGGAACCCCGACATAAGAACTGCGAACCCCGACATAAGAACAACGAATCTCGACTTAAGGATTACGAACGACTTAAGTAATATGAACCCCGACAAGGACTTAGAAGCCCGACTTAAGGACATGGTTCGGTTAGGGGTTTGTAGTCCTTAAGTTGGGTATACCTCCTGTTGTCGAGTAGTCCTTTATGTCCCTTTAATAAATGCAACTCGTTACGCAGGGGCATGACGCAGTTAGAACAGTGAGCCGAATCAAGGAAACAGTCGTGTTTTACTGTCTTCCATGAGAAAAACGGGGTAAATAGTGTTGATATTATTAATACCCTCAGCATCCACATAATGGATAAATTGTAAACATAGTAAAATAATTAAAAGTGTTTGGCCAAAGCGTTACTGCGCATGAGCCTAGAAGTCGATCCTCGCGGCCAAGCAAGAACCTCCGATTTGCGAAGAAGGAAGAAGGCAAAGGTATCTTTTTCCCCTAATTCTTTTTTTTCCTTAGCTGGGAGCATGCTGCGGCAAAAGTTAATTAGAAGCCTGGAAGCCAAGAACGAGCATTGCGTAGGGCGGCAATATAGCATCCCATTTTGGCCGTTCTTTTTTCTCTCTTTTAAGGTAATGCTTTTTCTTCGCCGATCTTGTGCTAGACACAATTGCATTCTTCACACGTAATGAATTAGCTGTGTACTAGTAATATTAGACATCAAAGCGGAACCCATTTGCAGTTTTTTTTTCCTCACCTCTGCCGCGTTAATTCGGTACAATTCGTTAAAACCTGGTAAAAATTAGAGCTGGTCGCTCTTTGCGAATGAGCTTCGTGTTGTACAGAATTGAGGCTTGCGTCGCACACCTTTTCGTGATTTTGTCCGGTGTTGAAATGGAAATAAAAGGAGTTGGCGATGGTCGTTTGGAAGATTAAGTGGGCCATTTTCAGCCAACTAGCTGGGATATAGTTTCTGCGGCCATGCATGCCATGGCATATGGTATGACTCTAGTTTCCATGACTATTTAGCCCTGTCATTAAAGAAACGCCGGTGTCCATCTACATAATAAATGAGACCCGGGAGGGAATAAGTGCAAGCGCCCAGGTGTGAATGTGCATTGTAGAGACCTGCGCTCTATACAGTATGGCCGCCTCGCCTTCTCTCTCCCTTTCTCTCACTCCTCGGGAAGTTCTTTTGCAGGTATAGATATTAAGTATGACAAAGAAGGAATGGGAATACAGAAGCATTTTATGGAGTCGACTTGATTACCTTTGACATCAGCCGACAGCCGCAGACACGCAAACTGCTCGTAGGGATGTATATGCAATCACATACAACCCTGGCTATTAGATGACATTTACCATGCCCATGCCGCTTTATATTGTCTTTCTAACCGCCAACGAATCAACAGTCCCGACCAAGCGTTTATAATAGCACGGTGTTATACATGTGTGGTAATGCTTTTCGGGCCCAAGGTTTTCAATCTTTTCCATTGGGGTTAATTTACGCCATAAAAATCGATGGACCAGCTGGACCAACACATTCCAAAACATCTTCGGCATCCTCAGCTGGGTAATTCAATAAAAAACCGACGAATTTTTTCAATTTTTTATTGGGATTATTGCTTGGGAAAATACCAAACCAAACTGTTTACTTTGTTGTATTTTGGTTTGTGACCACAAAGAAAGTAGGGCAAAAAAACAATAGAGGGAGACTGAAATTGTGGTATGAATGGCCTGATCGACTAATTGTCTTCTTCAGTCTGTCAAGCTTTGTCGTTAAAGAATTTCCCGAGAGAAGGGGGGAGAGTTACATAGTTTGCTGGGCTGAGAAAGGAAAACGGAGCTGGGCAATGGACACTCTCAATAAACACGGCCATCATCTAGATCATTCATCTTCGCCTGCTTCCTGCAAACGTCCATCCACCGAGAAGCGAAAAAGAAAGAGGGAGTCTTGGAAGATGTAGCAAAAGTAGGTTGGACTTATTTTGTGTGGAATGCTGGGAGCCCCTAAAGCTCCACAAATAAGTGCTTGCCGTGTTGACAAGGCAGCTCGGAAGTGTTTGTACACATATTGGCGCCGTCTGGGGGCCTTTGGAACTTGGAAACTTGGCACTTATGCACAATTCTTTAACTTGTATCAAAAGGCGTGTAAGTTCCACCTCCCCACCCCCTCCGCCCCCTGTTGGCGATGATTTCAAATGATACAGATGATACAGTATGATACAGTATGTTTGATGTATGATACAGTATGTATGTTCGATGATACAGTATGTTTAAAAAAAAACGACCCCAACAAACCATACTGTCCTAATGGCCCGCAACGGCGTGTCTGGAAACAGTGCTGCGAATGGCCGTGCGAATAGCCCCAGTGCAGTTTCGTAGTGCTGTTCGCAGACGCACAGTTGCGGGCCATTAGACGGTACGGTTTGTTGGGGTCGTTTTTTTTAAAGGTACTGTACAGTATGTTGAGAAGGTTAGGGATATAATATAGATAATGTTGTCTAATGCTGCATTAAAGCGAGCGCTGCTGAAGGGTGCTGGGGGGACGTTGGTCCCTTAATGGGGAATTGAATGAGGTAATGTAAAAGCGATGATTCTCTTGGATGCTGCAGCGCCAGAGCTACGCGTGATCTCATTGGCATAGCGAAGTGGTAATGGACTGACTGAGGATTGCATTTCGCACTTGGTTGGATTTGAAATGCGAGGGTTCAAGTGTTATGGATTAGGGCTAAAAGCGAGCTTTACTTTTCCGCCTTAATTGGATGTTTATGTAATGATTCGGAAAAGCGATTCTATTATAGGCTAACAGCTGCAAGAGTAAGCCTCTACTTTTTTTCCAGCCAAAATAGTAATGAAACGGGTTGATGGGCCGA
Organism: Lepidurus apus apus; assembly: GCA_022832285.1. Classification (NCBI taxonomy): domain Eukaryota; kingdom Metazoa; phylum Arthropoda; class Branchiopoda; order Notostraca; family Triopsidae; genus Lepidurus; species Lepidurus apus. The sequence goes on from JAGJRO010000084.1 coordinate 98,591, forward strand.
ATTGGCCCACTTTAACTGCTTCTCATTTTCCAGTAAGGGAATTGGTGAGCGTTAACACGAGGGAGGTAATTGTGTAGCTAACACGTGTGTAGTATTTGATAGGATCAGGAGGCTGTTATACAGTTATAGCCGTCCAGGTTGTTTTCTTGAAAATGCCCAAGCTTACAACGGCGCGCTGTTGGAGAACACGCCCCGTTTCGCAGTCCATTAAGCCCCGTTCACATTAGTTGACGTTGACAAATTCCGCGGGCGAGAGTACGCCTAGCAGATGTGTGTTGTATAGCTTCGAAAAAAAAATAAAAAAAGGCTGCTCTTTCATGCCTCCTAATTTGCGCATAGGTTGTTCTCCGTTTCGTTCTTTTTTCGTCGCTTTAGAGGATGCGTTTTTCTCAATTGTTATGTCGTTAACAAGAAACGAGCTCCCCAAAAAAGGCAGGAGGGCTCCTGTAAGTTTTTTAATTCCCGCGCATCTTTTATGGCGACTTAATCTATTCTCGCGTTGAGTAAAAGGAGACCGGGAAAAACGCCGAAGGAATTGTCAGGGACTGTAGCGAGCGTAAGTTATGTCGGGCTGCTTTTGCAGCACTTGTGCAAGAAAAGGGGGCAAGATAAAGATGTAATTTGGGTTGTCGGAAGATCGTTCATCAAGCCTGATAAGGGACAGGTGCGATATCGCGCTCGGCAGGGGCCGTCACGAACCCTTGCTTGTGGCTAGTCCAGCCAAAAAGATACGTTGCGTCTCTAGATATGATATTTTACCTGTGGACCCGAAGCTTAACTAAGCCGTAAGCATTGCTAATGGAATCTGATTCTGCCGAGTGCTAAATTCTACTTTTGCAGAGTAGGAAGAAAAGAAGAAGTAAAAAGCAAAGATGAAGTCGTTGAAGGAAACGAGGTGGAGGATTTACGAGACATAGAAAGTTGGTTAAGTGTAGGAGTGGAAAAAGGTTTATGTTAACCTGCTTTTGCTCTGACAGGTAATCAAGGCGAACTAATCAGGGCGTCAGGTGTGAGTGGAGTCGAGTTGGACAGGCGGCGATTGTGTAGCAAACTGTGGTATTCTCTCCTGCTCGGGCTCACTCTCTCTCACTTGAATCCGAGCCCCCATGATCATGAGCCGCTAGCTACAGTGCGATAAAGCTTTTAAAAAGACGGCCTTCTATTAAGCCAAACTAGTCAAAGGAGGCAAGCAGGGTAGCTTTTCTTGATTTTTTGTGTCCCTTTGAGCTGGTGCATTCTAAAGAGGATATTTAGTCTGCGGTAGGTTTGGTTCGATGCGGGGGTTAAGAGAGTGCACAAGATGGAAGCATGATGGAAGAGGTGTCGGACCTCATGAGCCATAATGGAGTCAGAATTAATGAGATCCTCTCTCCTGCTTTGACTAAGACTTTATGACCCATACGGCTTGTGCCCTACACTGCGAAAAAATAAACCTTGATGATCTTACGATTACCTTACTTATTAAATCTTAATCTTAATATTTTATAAAATATTAAGATTATTATATATAAGATATATTATATTAATATTAATAATGCGAAAGTATTACCCTTTAACAAAATCTAGTCGTGTTATTTTATTTCTTGCGACACAAATATATGAGACCAGCAATAGGCGAAAAGCCTACGCTGGTACATTTAAACGATACTATTAATAATCTTAATATTTTATAAAATATTAAAATTAAAATATAAATACAGATAAAATATGAAGATAAAATATAAAAAATATAGATGCAAAATAAGATTACTGGGAAAGTTTATATTTTATAAATGGTTAATCTTAATATTTCATTAAATCTTAATCGTATTAATCTTACTTATTAAATATTGCGGCAAACTTTGGCCAATGCAGAATTGTAAAATTGATATTTTTGTTCAGCGTAAACAGTGAAGGGAGGAGTTCCAAAGCTGTAAGCTTACATAGATATTGGACTTTTATATAATCCGCAATAACAACCGTCAACTCAAACTTCAAAGAAAGGACAAGTTTGGACCGCTTTTCGCATTGACAAGAAAGAGCGGTCGGTTAACCGTGTCTAATCAACTCGTAAATGCGGCAAAGCCTTACTTCGTTAACTACGCTTTACCGAGGTAAAAGGTTTTTGGCAGTCCAGAAAGAACCCAAGTACCCAAGTGACGTGCTGAACAATCTTACTCGAGGTCCACGAGGACGCTTTTAAAAATTATCAAGAAATTCTAAACATAATATATACTTGATCAAGACATCAACAGTCCCTCCCCTTTTTATATTTTCGCTCGTAGTTTTACCAATTTTGAAGAGATTCCTTCATGCAACCTTAGTGACAGGATGACTGGCGTACCTAACCGAGTCCTTCGATCTATCACACCAACCTTATGTATCGCATCGACAGTTTCACAACGCGTCTGCCAAAAGTTATGGCTGCGTCAACAAGTTAAACCCCCCCTCTCTTTCTTTCTTTCCAAATAGGCTTTTACGTCGCAAATTATGCTTGGGGTATTGACAGGGAACCCGCCAAACTGAAGTGAATCGGTATGAACTGAATCCACTGAATCTACTGAATAACACGCAGCTAGTTTAAGAGAGGAAACGGTCGCTTAAATGGACTTGTTAACGAGCTATTCTTATGTGCCGGGTTCCAGGTATATACATGTATACAGGACATCGAGTACGTGCAGCTACGTACTCACCAACTCTCTTGTTGAACTGGTTACGCCCATTCAAATGGAGAGTGTTAAAAGTTTTGTAAAAACCTGGGGCTCCCCAAAGACGCCGTAACGAAATGCTTCACAACGGCGTGCTAATGGACCGTCTGTAGGACAGGGATTCGAGGGCCAAAGCCTCCAAAGTGGACAAAAAGCGAATCGAATAGCTCTCCATCGTCTGATGTCTCATTCTCTCCTCTCTCCCCTTGCTAAACAAGGTATTTTTTTCCCTATTTCTGTTTCTTTTAGCGCCACTTTGGGAAAAACTTTAGGAATTTTATTTTGCTTTGTAAAACCAGGCAACTTTCAGGAATCAAATCGCCTGCAGATCGAAAAACAAAAATTAAAACATAAAAAAATAAAAAAAATTAAAAAAAATGTATTAAAAGGCTTTTGGGGGTTCAGCTCAAGATTGATAGGCGGTGCTGATTCTTGTTGCGTTGCGGCTGATAATCACAGGTGTATGGGCTCATTAGCCCCCCTTGGGACATTGCCGGTCAACAGTATCGTAGGATGCACGGAAGAGGCCACCAGAAACACCCCATCATGTGTTATACGTATTGTCCCGCATCTCATGTTTAGACATTACAGCGTGAGAAAGGGCGGCGCCATGTACATGTACATTATAATAGTTGGCCATGTTCTTGAAAAACCCGCGTTGGGGGCTATGTCTTGACAAGTTGATCATCAAGATAATAGTGGGGAAAGCTCCGTACACTTTCGGTCACAGGACTTGCCGAGACTTTCCCAAGACGTAAGAAAAGAAACGTAAAAAAAAATCCAAGATGTAAAGACCCCCCTCTTCTCAAAAAAAATTTTCGAAGATGTAAAGACCGCTCTTCTCAAATTTTTTTTTCTCAGAAAAAATAAATGAATTGGCCTAATCAGGCCAGGTTACGAGGACTTACGGGTGATTCGGGATAAGGGGGCGGGTCCTTTTTTTTGTTCGTGTGTGGGTGCGCGGCCCAAGGGAAAACCAAGGGAAAGAAGAGAAGAAAAGAAGAAATGCGGTTTGGAGCTTGTCGTTCAGGACGATTTCTGATTGTGATATGTAGCCGCTAACACAACTACAAGCTTCCCAACAAGCTCCGCCCCGCCCCTTTTCTCACCACGATCTGCCATGTACCGGCCCCCCCAGGTTGTCGGCAGGAGGTGCTCAAACCCTGCGTTTGTCGGCAAAGATCAAAGCGAAGCAAGTGGGAAAAACTTACCACCCTTTTTTTCCCCCTGTTGGGCCCATCATATAAACCCGCCAACTTCAACTTGTTAGAAATTAGAAGCAGTGGAGAGATACGTATACCTCTTGCTATTGAGCTGCGGATATATAGCCTTGTGAGACCAACTCGGAAATGGTTATGGGAGTGGATAAGATGTGTCATTTCGGGACGGGGAAAAGCGGGAATGAAACTAGAATACGAAATAATTCATGGGAATTATGGCGGAATTTTTATTACTAAGTTGCGGGTTGTGGGGGGATAAAGAAAGAGTTATCTGTTTTTAATAGCCACCCAAAACCGAAACTTTATTTTTTTTTCAGTTTTTTCAGTTTCTAGATTTGCAAGCACCACCATAATTTTTTTGGAAAAAGCCATTAGCATTAGATAAAGCCTAGAAGACGTTTGGTCATTGGGGGTGGAAAGAGGAGAAGACTAAATGGGTGCCCTTTATCACGCCCACTTGGGAAGAAGGGAGTTTGTGTGAGAGAGTAGAGAGTATAGACAGAGAGGACAGAGTGAAAGAGAGGACATCTGGATTGTATCACGAAAAGAGAGAAGGGGGGTACGACTTTTATAGAGCCAACGTTCGAGCTGAGGCTTTTGCAAGGTGGAAGCGTGTATAGACGCAGTACAAAGGCACTTGAACTTGACCAGTCATGTTCCAATGGCTGCTAATTAATTTCAGTTGAGACACGGAGCAAAAAAAAAAAAAAAAGGGGCTTTAGTTTGTATTGCCTCTGTGCCACGCAGGAATTGCAGTCCATTTCTAGAGGCCTTAGTTGACCACGATGTCGGATTCTACCATTCTAGAGCTTTTTCTCGATTTACGGTATTGATGGTTCGGAATTTCAATGTCCGACAGTAATCCCACCCACTCCATCGAAAAATGCGTCACTAATGAACTAATGCGTAACAAATCGTTTCATTTAAACTACACTGCAAAGTATTTCTCGGTAATCTTACAGTGAAGCGTGGGGTACCTATTATTCCAATAAAGAAATTTAGAACCTGTAAAGTTACAAAACAATCCCAGAATTTGGAGGCACTTTACTACAGAAACACGTAAAATGTACAATTGAATTACTGAAATTGTCTTACTACGAAAGACTCTAGTATACCAAGGAAATACTCTGATACGCTAATACAAAGTTTTGAAAATTACTGGGTTTTTTTATTTTTTTTTATTTGAGCTCGTCGTAGGCTTCCAGCCTGTTGATCTTTTATGCAAACATAGTTTAAGTAGATTCATACATTTTTACGTTATTTTTTTTTTTGCAATCTAAAAATGTTTGACAATTTTAACTAAAATTTTTACAAAATTTTTGATTCAGGGGTTGAGAGTATGTGCTACGTAATTTCTATGGAGAGTCGAGGACCAAGCAAGTTGCATGGCAACTGGACAACAAGAATTTAACATTAAAAAAGTAAATAATACCCGGAAAGATTTGTGTAGGCTAAATTAGGATTGATGATTTGAAGGGTAACTCCAAACTACGTTGAGAATTGGCTAAAGCGGGCTAAAGGGATCGGTAAATTATTTGGGATATACCCTAGCGGATTGGCTATCAACTCCGAACCATTTTTGCAGGGCTGCGGCTGCAAAAAGAAGCAAAGGAGACTATCTGTATACATACCGCATTCAGAGATTTGGTACTAAGCCGCTAATTTTGCCCTTTCTGGTGGGGTCGTGTCATTTGGTGGTCTAATGTGCATGTCCATCAGCCAACGAGGCACTTGTTTTTCCTTTAGAAAGACATTTTTTTGCATTTTGTGCGACAGTCACATCCCCGGAAGAGAAGCCGAAAGAAAGAGATCAAACACAAAGCCGACATGGCAACATCTTGAATGAGTCCCAGGTGAATGAAACATTCCTTTTTTGGGGGGTTTATTTTTAGTTAGTGACGAGTAGAGTCACTTTCGTTATATTTTTTATAAACCAAGGGCCTTCCGAGATTTTTTCCTAAAAATATGAAAACGCAAATAGTAAACATATATCGCTTGAGTGAGCGATTCCCAACATAATTAGAGCCCTAATTACCTTAACTAACACGCTCGGTTGCTCCGCTTCCTTCCTTATTTGTTTGCTTCTATAAGACGTGACAACCTTTGGTTTAATTGACTTGCTTTTCAAGGTGTAAGTTCGTTAGGACGGTTTGGACTATATAGTGCGCGACGCCAACTTACGGCATTTTTTTTTTTTTTTTTAATCCAAGCGGGGTGCGATCGTTGTGAGCTTTCTTAAAGATTTCCGAGGAAGTAATAAGGTCTCGTTTTTGAACTTCCCTGGAGTTGAATGATTAGTTTGAAAGATTATAAAAGGGAACGAAAGAGAGCCCGCGATGCGTAAGCAATATTGTTAATTGCCAGTGGATGAATTGCAACCTTTTTTGTGGTGGTAAACGAGGTTTCCGGTTAGCGTGAATTTAAATAAATTTTTTTTGAGTTTTAAGGTATTATTGTAAAAAAAACCCTGCTCCATTCTTCTCTATTACCCACGCAACTTGAGGCTTGGCAGTGACATCAGGGGGTATTCTAATAGCCCCCAATGCTTTAATGCTGTAAGCAAATAGATTATTTGTCTTTTGACGCCAGTAACCCTTGTGTTCTTGGCTGCATCCTGTGCCAAACGCGTGAGAGCAATGAGCAAACGCAAAAGGGGAAAAACAAGGGGGGAATAGTTATTATTTGCCTTCTCGTTTCACGGCGTTTCGTTGCTCATTTCCGGTCTCTTACACACCTTTTGAATCGGTACTCGCCAAGGGAGGAGCCTCGTTATTCTACACAATTTTTAACGTGATAATACGCTTGTTTATGGCCCCAGAGTTTTTTCTCCTCTTTTTAGTATTACTTTAACAACAATAGGCCCAATGTGTGTGGTTTTACCCGGGCTTGATTCGGGTCCCTCCGCCCATTTTTTTACACGCCAGATTAAGATCAACCGTAAATTTTTGTTCCCATTCATAAAGATTTCAAAAATAATAATAAAAAAAAGACCTCACATATGGTCGAATTACCCCCATTGTCCTCTGGGAAAAAATGATGGATGAGGATTTTAAGGAGGCGGAGTCCAAACTAGAATATTGTATTGTTGTATACGGCTCGCTAATTAGGAGCAAAACTGGGGTGTTATCCCTTCCAAACGTCTCGGAGCTGATGTGTTATTTTAACCATTTAAGTGGAGATGCAACCCCTTGATATGTGTTACCGAGGACGCGCGCTCCCAGGTTTAAGAGGCTTACGTAGGATCGAGTTACACCGAGGAAAATAGGAGAATATTGATACCCACACTCTGCAACATCCAGGAGAATAAGGCAGGGAGTTGTGAGAGGAGAGATAAAAAGAGCGAGAGAGATTAATAAAAGAAAAAGGTGCAAGATAATGTGGAAGAGAGACCATTAGCCCGTGTGCAGCCTAGAGCATCCCTTTTTCATGGCGAGAGAGCTGCTAATGATTATAACTTAATAGTTCCATCAGGCAGCAGGATGAGAACCTGCTCTGGTTAATAGGGCAGTTTAATGACGGTTTGAGTTGAACCATTTGAAGGTTAATTGGAGCCCATAGCGAGTTAAACGTGGAGCCCGTTTTATAATGAATGAATTGTTCATCCCGAGTTTCGAAATTGGGAGGAAATAACTTATTTTCCGTTGATTCTAATGGGTATTAACCCGCTTCTCCTTCTCCTACCCCTCCGGAAAGTGGTAGCGGTAGTAAGTACTATGGCTTACAGTATAAAGTGGTTCTTCTTACCTGATCCTTCGGGTCCACCTTGTGACCCTTCGAAAGTTTTGCTCGTCATTTGAAACAATGCGTCCAGGGGAGAACCGTTATTGCCAGTGCCGGGCTGAGCTGACTTTTTGCCATGTTGCAAATGAGAGGCTATTCTGTGGCTGTTGCCGTTCTTGTGATGGGACCCTGAATGGACCGGGTTGTTGTTTTTACTCGAGTGCAGGAGCGCTGCGTCGCTGCCGACGCCGAAGCTGCTGCGGTTCTGTAGGGCAGGCGAGTCGGAGGTGTTGCTGGAGAGCTCGTCTACGTCCACGTCGGTGTCGCCGAGGCCTTCCGAGCTGTACGGGGACGTGGAAGAAGCCCGGCCGCCCGAGTTGGGCGACAGTCCTGGGTGCAGCGTGCTCAGCGGGTGCTGGTGATGGTGGTGGTGGTGCAGCCCCGGATGGGTCGGTGGGTGCGCTGCGGCCGCGAGATGGTGATGGTGGAACGGTAGAAAACGAACGTGGTGCGCCATACTGGCCATGCTAGCCATGTGGAAATGCGATTGCAAAGCCAAAGCGGCTGAGGGATGCGAGTGCGTCGCGACCGATGGGTTATAGAAAAGGCGCGGAAACGCCAATGCCGCCATTCCGGGAGGACTATGCGGGGGTAGTCCGGTATTGGGAGGCTGTGTTATGGAAGTATCCCATGGTCGCACGATAGTACTGGCCAGGGCACCTTCTTTAACGTCCTCTCCGATACTTTTGATACTTCCTGACGGGGACTCGAGCGGCTTCCTGTGGCCCAGCTTCGGTTTGCAGGAAGCGGCAGGGTGTTGGGTACTTCGTTGAGGGACTGCTCTTGATTTGCTCGATTTGGGGTTTGGCAAAGAGGACAGATCACAAGGCGAATCGTTGGAATCAGAGGCGTCCGCTTTGTTGTGACTTAGGATGTCCATAATGGAGAAGGATTTGACACCCACTTTGTTGGCCAAGACGGGCGACTTGCTGGGGTTGAGGGGAGAGGATTCCGTGCTTACGGGAAGCAGAGGCGATGAACGAGTCACTGATTTGAGCTCTGATTTGGGCTCGGGAGGGTGAAGTGGCACTGGAGCAGTTGGAGATCCTTCTTGAGGCGATAGGTGCATCATTCTGAGTTTCTTTAACGGACGGTAGTATTCGGGTTCACAAGAAAATTGCGCCTGCTTCGGCTGGCAATAAAAACCGTCCGAATCCGTAGCGTCACTGGAAGCGTCGGCAGACGGAGACGGGCACCCAACACTGATTTCGTCTGCGCTCTGCAAGTCCTCCCTCTTCACCGGACACGTGAAAACCATACTGGGCGAATTGGAAGCGGAGAGACGGGGACTAGATTGCAAACCTGTGGCCGGTCTGGCAGGGTGATGGCGATGATCGTCACGGGACTTGTCATGTTCCGACAGTGTCACCACGTCTGATGCCATGCTCTACCTCACTTACTACTCAATACAGTGTTTTTTTTTCCTTTGTAGTATTTATTAAGTCTTGGTTCAATTTTTTTAATTCACTACCTAGCAAGGTAAACAAAAATAACTGGAAATCACTCGTATCAAATGTATGAAATGTATGTAATGAATCAAATCAGGAAGGTCACACGCTGGGACTTTTAAAAGTCTTGAACTGTTTAGGACGCACAAGTATAAGTCGCCACTTGGCTGGGCTGGATGAAAGCTGCAAATGAGGCAAGCAGCATGGCCCACTCCTTGATGACCCGGCAAAGCATGGCTCTTTACCGAGCTAAAAGGCCGGGAAGGCGGGAAGCCTTACCGCATTGGCGCTTTAGAATCTCCCGCTCTGGACCAGCGCGCCGCATTGGTTGCGTGACGGGTCGAGGGCGAGACTAAGCGTACTCTAGGAGCTCGTTTACCTTTCAACTCGACGCCCAGTCGCGGCGCAAAGAGGCGGGGTTTAGTGCAGGAGCCAAGCCCCGATTTGCAGCGGTAAAGGAAGATTTCTGGGAGAAGGTAGGCGGGTTAATTGGGACAAACGAGGGAGCTTGTTGTCAGGTTGAATGTCACAACACGATGGAGGTCTTCTGAACGTGTTTCTTTGAATCGCGGGCTATGGCAAAATGCTCATAGCAGCCGCGTGGGGTTTCGCTCCCTTTCGAGCTCTTCCCTCTTCGGAGGCTTTTAGAGGTAGCTACTACTACTACTACTAGTGTCTCTCACCTGGTTTTATGACGGGACGCGAAAAGTGTATAAAAAAGGGGGAGCCGGCAAATTTGAAAGGAGCCAAATTGGTTGGGACCCCGGGATTAAAGGGTTATTTGGCCCAAACTTGCTGACATGTTGTTATTCTTTTATATACATCCATATATAAATATCTTAATAGAAGGGAGGTTGGGTACTGCACATGATTGGTGCGGCTTTCCAAAGCTGACTTCCGCTCACGGAAAGGAAACGCAACGACAACTTTTCCTGGATCTACTTTTCTCGTTTTTTATTTCATTTTGAGATGTTTAGTAAGCCAAAGTATATTACGGTTATTGTCACCCGCGCTGGGATTTTTGGGGGAGGAAATCAAAATTAGAAGTGGGAAATATAAATTCCTGTTTTGCACTCGTAAAACAGCCGAATTTAACGCAAGTTGGCTATGATGATTGTGTCAAAGGGAAGCGACAATAATTTGTCTATTGACAAAACACGCCGCCGTAATAGCATCTTTTATTGATGTGCGCCAAAGGGTGAGACCGCGAACGCTTTTTGTTCGACATATGAATTGCAGTGCCGTTCCTGGCCTCGAATGTTTGTTCAAAGCAAGCGCTCCATAACGTAATTTTTATGATAATCACTGACCGCTGCGGACTCCTTTTCCAATCAAAGAAAACTTGGCAGAGGGAAAAGTAAAGACGAAGAAAAAAAATAAAAGAAAAAGTGGTTCTGACTGTGGTGCTCCCGTTATGCATGCGGCCTTTATTAACATTTTTTTTTTTTTTTTTTTTTTTGCCTTCCCTGCTTGGCGTTGGTTAAATAGCTCATTTGCATGGTGTTGGCGGCTTCTATGGGCTAATAGCTTAACCGCTCATTTTACTTTCAAGTTAAGAGGGGAGAGACTACTGTATTTTATCGAGTGAATGTGCCTAGTCATTTTGCGCAACGCGGTAGGTTATAGTGGTAGGCTTCTTTTCATGTCGAGGAAGCAATTCAGTGTATACATCATCCTCGGAAAAGCTGAGCAAGGCCTCAAATGTAATAAACCGTCTGCATCACAGCGCATCTGCAACCGATGTAATACCCTAAAGGAACAATGAATATATTTGGTTGGTATTTCCCTAAAAAGCTGACCTTGCTGCTTGGTTGCGATTTGCGAATGAAGTCCCGATCCCCGAGACTTCATTGTTGCCCCAAATTCTTCCCAGTCTTTTTAAATCTTGCAGCCTTATGTTGATTGAAAGTTCAGGCAAGCCTAACGATTGGGAGAATTATCAATACTACCAAACTTCGAAGAAATAATGCAAAAAATGAGCTTTAATTTTCAATTGTCCAGATTTCGAAACTATCGAACCTTTACCTTCAATTGTTTCAATAAGCTAGGTTATTGAAGCAACAGCTTTCTATCAGCGTTCTAATAGAAAAAGCTGAACTTTTTGCTTTTAAGACTGCAAATCTGGTTGCTTCCTGGATTTTCATTATTGTTCTGGATTTTCCGGGATTTTCATTATTGCTCGGGAATTTTCCTAAATTTTCATTATTGTTCTAGATTTTCCAAAATTTTCATTATTGTTCTGTATTTTCCTGGAGTTTCATTATTGCTATGAGTTTTCCTAAATTTTCATTATTGTTCTAGATTTTCCAAAATTTTCATTATTGTTCTGGATTTTCCTGAATGTTCATTATTGCCCAAACAGTGACCTGCAAGTTTAGGCAAGGATGGCGTTATTCGGCTTTAATATGGTTGTCAAATAAAATCGAAACAATGCTATTATCCGTTGAATGGCGTTGTTTTTAGTATTTACGAGCCCGTGATATCTTCCTTTTAAATATAAACTAGGTTTCGGAATGATTATAGTAGGAGCTTAGCAAAATTTAGTAGTTCGGTAAAATGCAAAAGAAGAATTAAAGCGATGGTCAAGTTACTTTTTGACTGCATAGGGAATATACATACATAAAAGAAGGGGTGGCCGCGTTGACGGCACGGTATGGGGTCTGATACCGGGAGGCCACAGCATTCGGGCAACGACTTCATTACGGAAGCCGTCGGCGTCTTTTGAAGTCAACTAAAAGGCCCACAAATTAGCACCAGCTCCTAAGGTGCGAGCCGTATAAGCCACATAGCCCCCAACTTTGTGTGTAGTAAAAAGCACTGCATTGCGGTATCTTGAAGGCCGAAAAAGCCAGGGGACAGGCAGAGACTCAGCAGCACACCAAGTCCACACAGCTTATAAAAAGTCGGGTTCAGATGACCCAAACTTTGCGAACCCAACCCACTTATATACACTATAAGATTATACCACAGACATACAAATTGTGGACAATCTGAGAGAGCGAGAGAGGGAGAAGGGCTTTGGTGTGCTGTGGTGTTCAGGACTATTACCAAGCTGGGCAGAAAAGGGTCCGCGGCAATAAAAACTAAAACAATAAAAATCGTCCGGAAATTATAACCAGGTATTAAAGAAAAAGAAAAAAAGAAGGGGAAAAAAACGCCCCGAGTCCTGTTTTGCCCCATCCTGGCCCAAGCGCTATATAGAGGTGCTAACGAAGAGGTATGGTGGTCGCTGGAGCAACAATTTACAATGAAGATGTAACGTTAATGTGTCGGCGCGTCTCTTAGGACCCACGCCATGCGGTGCCAATGATCAAAGGACCAACTCCAAGTTGAAAATGACTTTTATGCACATTTAAAAAGTTCGCCGAGATACCCGCCAGGCGCGTTTCTTAATTAATATGACTTTATTGTTATTCCTTCACCTATACGGGCCTCCCTCAAATTAGTCTTTTGCGTATAAACTTCCTTGCTATTTTACGATCGGCTCGTTCAGTAATTAGATAACTATGAAAGTCGGCTACGAAACGTTTCCTTCTCCCGTTTCATTTGCCAGCTTGAACTTCTAGCTCAGATAGTTTGAAGTATATTCATTTAATCTGTGTTTAATGTTTATTGTTTTTATTACAGGAAGTGAACACACCAACAGTCTGCTGTTGTGTGACAATCCAGCAAGGGTTAGCTAGAGAGAGTAAATGATAGTGAACTTAATGCACTGTTGTATCGCAACCTCGTTGCCAAAATGCTGGGGAGTCGGAGGGCGGTCGGAGTCGCAAGCAGCTAAATGAAAGGAACGCTTTTCTAAAAGGTAAAGGTGTTTAGGATTATAGTTGTATGCTGTTGTAAGGTGAAGGGCGATTAGAGGAGAATCTAGGGTGAGTCCGAGATAGAACTGCAGGCCCACACAAGGCGCGAGGACCTCACACACATTATACGAAAAGACCCATGGGGGGCTCTTGTTCTTCTGTTTTTCTCTATTTGAGAATCAGGCAAGTACGAAGGTGTTGGGTATGGCTTCAACGATCGGGAAACTACAAGAGAGGAATGATGAAGCTTTAATAGGCATGTCTTATTACACCCCAAAATCCCTGGGATTGACTCTGCCTCCCCAAAACGCCAAACCTTATCCGAGATTGATAGACATTTGATGGGCCGTTTAGGCATTAGGAAATGCAAATGTCAATGTTTTCCGTGTTTTGAGGCATGTCAAAGCGAGATGGTGATGCTGTTGGAACCTGGGAGGAAAATCCGTCTTCTTTTCTCTTATTCTCTTATTATCTCCGTAGGTCTGGAAACATGCCATTGTGGTTGAAATAGGAGTGTTCTTTTGATCGTGGGTCAGGATATAAGCTGTTAAAAACAATACGGCTCTTTAAGGTATTTTGCTTTGTAATTAGGATTCATTGTCGTTTTATATCAACAGTCTGGCCTTCATTTGAAAACTTGTGGTGGGGGTTTGGAGAATTTTTTTTTTGTTCCCCGAGTCCCAAAAAAGCTGAGGTAGGTCTATTGTGGAAACAGCGTGAGCAATGATTAGAAACGCCTCGGCAACAATAGATTGGGACAAGAATAGACATCTTGATGAGATCCAGTTTGAGAGAAGGGAGCTAAAGCGTTTTACCGGAGAAAGATTAATCTTTCTGTAGAAATATCGCGTTTTTATCCCGAAAAGGGTCTTTTTTTGTGGGTGATTTGAGCAGCCTGAAAGTCATTTAATGTTTGATTTAATTGAAGTCGGAAACTATGGTCAGGTTACTTCCAGATGTATTGTCAGAAATCAATAAGGGTCTATGACCAGAAATTTGAGACTTTTTTTTAAATAAAAAAAGGCAGCTCCCGATATTTTGATGCGTTGTCTTCGGTTCTGTGTCACAGCAGGGGTTCGTCGAGCGTTGGCAAGGATGGTTCCTCGTATCATTTTATATAGATAGGGATTATTATTGTCTAATAGGAAAGCGAGGGGGACAGGAGGTACCCTCGTGAAGCCGAAAACTGGGGTGAAAATGTTTTTGGTGGCTATCTAACAGTGTGAAGGTGAGCTATAGAGAAGGTTGGTTAATTGCTAGTCGCCCACCAGGTGAGAGAGCCACTGCTCGCTCTCCTGTAACCAAAAAGGTCTGGGCCAGCCACAAAAAGCTCAGCTCGAATGTCGGCGACTCTCGGCAACCCAACAGATTGCTTCATTAACGTCCCGCAGCAGCAGCGCCTGCACTGGTCATTGTTATCCTGATGCATTCTGTACATGAAAAGACCTTTACGGAGCAGTGGATCTTCCCCATTGGGCTGTGACATACAAAATTAATCTTGGCTCAGAAAAAAATAAAAAAACGCTGCGGACGTCACAAGTTTTGGTGATTTCCAAGGTACCGAAAATGGCTGCCCGTACCTATCTAGGTCGCGGAATAGATTACTATTACTGGACAAAAACAACGGGAGCAAGGGCCAAAAAATTTAATTTTTCCAGAAAGTTTTTCTTAGCTTTTTGATTTACTACGAGCCAAGATGAAAGTCAATTGCCTGGATCAGTCCCAGTTGAGCCAAGATTTGCCTTCGCTTGTTGAATCCCATGAAGACGAGTCCTTGCGAACAAACCACTTTGTTGTTCGTGGTTAGGAGAGCGAAACTAAGCATGGAGGCTTCTCCATGGATCCTTGTCGGCAAAAGCTGGGGTATGTTAAACGCATGCCTTTTGACCTCTAAAGACGGTTTAAGCGTTGTTTAGCAGCCGGGAAAGTGTATCGTGCCCGCAAAATGGCGTATACTGTATGGGAAGAAGAAGGACCTCTTTTGAAAACGAGCTTACAATAGCCATCTGCTAACTTAAACTTATGCTTAGGGTGGTTGACGGCGCGTGGCCGTGGTTCAACATGAGAAAATGGTTTTGGCTTGGATTTTTGCCTATTTAGAGCCCCCAGCACACAAAGAATACTTTTCTTCTTACCAAGGAGACACTCCAAAAGACAGGCGTAATTGAAATAAGGATGAATTCATGGCACTTTGCGTTACTATATACCTTCGGATTTGGGAGTCACCGCTAATAGCTTAGAACAGTGCCAAAGGAGAACAGTTTCATTCAGAATCGCTTTTTCCGTCTTTCTTCACTTCGTTCTCGGTGCCCAGGGTTTTCTTGTTGTGGCTTTTGGCTGGTGCTAACACCTATTAGTGTTTCCTTGGACGTCGAAGGATAAATTTCCAACATTTTAAAAGCTACTTTAGCCCCGGTTTCGGGTAAGAAATGGTCATGCCATTAATAATTAGGAAAATAACTATGCCATTAATTTTCTTAAACTGCGAACTTGGGGGTACATGTGTTCTACATGAAATGATCATTCAACGGGTGAATTTTGTATATTTTGCCTCGAAATTTTGTACTTGGAAAGTGAAAAGCCGTACTTAGCCCAGGTGCATTCAACAGCGCGTACTTTTTTGTTTTTAGAGCACATTTTTTGCTGGACGAAGATTTATTTATTCGTGCAGACGTCATTATCGCTGCGGGATTATTTGCCTCCCTATATATTTTACTTTTTTTTCTCGGGGATTAATTTAGGAAAAAAGTTGGTGTGGCGTCAACACCCATCAAGCTGCAACTTGGAAAGAAGATAAGAGGTTCCTATTAGATTTAAGAATCCTTTTTGGGCACGGAGACGCGCGACGACGCCTTGCCTTGTAATGGATTAGGGGGTGTATATCTTCAGAAATCTGTTCATTGGGAAGTGGTGGCCCTGTACGGCAGACTCATTTCCGCTCAAAGGCCAGGGCATGTGAGTAGACGACAAGCGCAACCAACGCTGATGAATGGACGCTTCACCTCCACGCCAAACATCTTTCTTTCCAAGATCACATATTAAGCAGCAAGACAGGCTGGTGTCCGCAGAGAGCCAAACGGGGTTTGAGGTGTGGATAAGAAAAAAGGAAAAAAATGAGCCCCCAAAAATCTATCCTCAGGCCCTCTTTTGCACGAAACGGCCGGGAGCACGGCAGGGGGTGAAGCTTGATGATGACAGGTACGAAGGGTCTGGTAAATTGGGCCCTCCGCAACACCTTTATTTATATCAAGAGCGGATGACAAATGAGCGGAAGTTGGAAATTAAGCCACTTCGCACCAGCCCCATTTGGCTCGTAAAAAAAGGAAGACGTTTTTATTTCATAATTCCATTTTCCATCACACATAAAAGTGTACGGAGATGAACCAAGTTCTGACATATATCTGTCCCTTTTTTGTGCGTTTCTGCTCAAGAAAATGTACACCCCTGGGCGTAAATCGCGAGTCTTGAAACTTTTTTCTTTAATAGAAAAGCACAAGAGAACACGCTTGATTTCAAAGAGTTTAACGAGCTATGCTAAACAACTCTATATAGGATGAAATCAACGTGAAGCATGCAGGAATTGTATTGTTGGGTCGCTATGCAAGTGGGAGCATTAGAAGCCAAGGCAGTGTGAACAGGTCACGTGCAAAACTCGGGCTTTATTTCAGGTTTTCCGACTTGCTTGCAATCTTTTTCTTTTAACCCCAAAAAGGGGCTTTTAGCTCGACAATTTAATTTGGTTTTTATAAGAAAAGCCCGGCTTTCTTGAGGGAAGTTGGCAGGAACAATAGCCCCAAAAGGTGCAAGAAGGTGTGAAATCTTTTGTTGAAACTGCTCCCGCGAGTAGCTCGGAAGCGCGGTGTGTTGTGTCTAATGGGCTTGTGAAATGCACGAAGAGTTGACGTGATTGCCATCGTTATATCAGGACGCATCTCTTAACCGACTTATATGTATATATACTCTTTTGTCGTCACACATAGCAGGGTCATGGAGCTGTCGTGAGTTTCCTCCACTTTTCTTCCAAATTAATGCCCGTGTTTGTGTGCTCGGGCTGTTTCCCGTTGCAAATGGGTAATGAGGCGACAACGACTTTAAAAAGCTAACGTAGACACAGAGTGCTACGAGGGTGGCACGGGAACAAGGGAGATACGCATTTTGCATATAACGAGGTTCTGATTCCGTTAACTTATTAGTCCTAGAGTCCAACAATAGCTTTCATGCGTCATAGAACATCCCTTGTTTACTTGTACGAGTATATAAATTTTGAAAAGAGTAGACTTGCTATAGGGCGTCAAGTGCTGAGAATCCAAGCATTTCTTCCTTTTTTTGGGGGCAGAAATTCATGTTCGGAACTCTTGGCACTCCCAGTAAAGGGCAATAGCCAACAAAACTAAATATCTTTAAAGTTTATCTTCAGAAAAAGAAGCAAATCTAAATTCGGATTAAATGTTTCTTTTCATCATGAGCCAAGTAATAATTAAGTTTATTAAACAATGAAATGTCGAAAAGCTGAGTTACTTGACTTTTCGACGTCACGTACGTGTCGTCATGGCACACCTCAGACCTTTACTGCAACCTTTTATGACAATGATTCGTGAACGGCTAACGAAAAGAAAACAACATGACCCAAAAGATTAACTTTCTATAATTAGTGCACTATAAGCATTCATCAATATCTGAACATGTGATTTTGGTTGCTACTGCCCTCTAGACGGCCAGCGCGTGTAATTGGACGGGACCAAAAACAAAGACTGGGACTGTCGAGAGCCAAGATTTGAACAGACGTTTTTACTTTCGAATTTCGGTTACTGCCAATTTCGTGTTCATGGGATGAGAACACTGCCATAGCGAGGAAGTAATTTTGGGTGACAGCCGTCGCACGTGCATTACTAATCAAGGACAGGCCTTTTCCTGTCCGTGACTGTTGACTAATAGCCGAATACTTCGCCTGTGAACAACTTTTTTGCATAAACTCTTTCATAACTTCGATGTCTCCGAGTTGAAAGCCCTCTTTTATTCATTTCTTTTTCTTCCCCGTGTCGCTGCGTCCAATTTTATTTGAATATTCTACGTGAGAAAAGGCCAGGCTTTATTTATGGGCGCTCTGCATGTTGCCGCCATCTGGTAAGGGGAAAAGCAAGCTCATGTTCGTTCCCGCGACTTGCAAAGACCCAAACATCCCATAGCTCCTGCACTTACAAAGGCTATAGAGTGGCCTGCTTCCCAGGTTGTCGATCGACAAAGTAACAAAAGGAAAGAAAGTTCTCTGCCTTTTGTCTTGGCGTGTCTTGACAACCCAAATGCGTCCAGCTTGTCCAGTCTGTGGTCAAGAGGGGGGCCTAATTCCAAAAATGCAGCGTTACGTTTCAAGGGTCAGTTTGCTGGCATGGCAAACTTGTAACAAGCGCCTATATTTTTGTCAAGGGTCTTTCTAAAAATTCCTCTTTTTTCACCCTTTCCTCTTTCAATCCTGCTGCAATTTTTGTGTGCCTTGCAAGCTAACCCTAAAAAAAGACACGGTACTGTCAAGGCATGTGTGTATATGGTCGCACTGTTTCTGCCAAACAGACTTAGCAAATTGGCCTGAACTGTAACCCTAGAACCGCTATTCCTATGTTAACCAGATTCCCTTTGAAGAAGCTAACTCAGACATATGTTTTCTCGTGCACTGCCGTAAATCCGTAAATTTACAGTAAATTACGAAAATATGTTATACAATTCTAACGACACCATTAGAGTGGGCGTTACCCGTTAGCATATTTCATTTGTTTACAAATCTCAACAATTACCTACAAATTATTTTTTAAATTATAATGTTACAACTTTACCACAGTTTTACAATAGATATACGTAGTCTGCTTTTACACTTTCAGCTAAGTTAATTGTAACGCCTTTTAATGTATTATAAATTTGTTTGTAATTTTACGATTTGATTTGAAAAGTAAAAAGTTTTCGTGGCAGAGAAGGTTACCAATTTCTTTTTATATTGAAGCATAAAAATGCGCGTATCTGTCCGATTTTAATTATAAAGATTATAAAGATTTATATTATAAAGGAGATATCAATACTTTAGAAAGACCTAGAGGGCCTAGAGGTCAACGTTATTTTTGTCGTTGCCACGTGGTTAGCATTTGACCAAGTTTAAATTGCTAATAAAATGTGAGTAACTGCTTTTTAAAAAGCAAACGTTGGATGTTGTTCTTTTGTGTTCACTGTTTGTTTACCAAGGTTCAAACTACCGTTTATCCTTAAAGTTTAGAAATAGTGCTTTAATTACCACCTGTAAACTGACGAGGCTTTTGTCTCTATTCTTTTTTTTCTATATCTGAAGACAATTCAGCTCATTGTCGGCAAGATACGGTGGACCGGAAAGCAAGTTTATTATGCAACAAAGCAAAGTATGGCGTCTATAATGGAAACTGAGTGTCAATAAAGAAGGGTAAAAAAAATCGGTGTCTGGCGTGCTTCGGTTCTTTTTAGGTTAAGCTAAAGCTCTTTTGATGACGGAGCTTCATTGAGTCTATATGGTTTTTCGCATGGACAGAGCTTTTCATTCTTTGGTTTTTCCATCGAAAAACCGTATGGGAAAAAAGCGAGTGGGGGACCCATTTACGTAAGGTGACGGACGCCGCCGATGCCGCCGTGCGCTATGCGCTAGACGTGTCCGCCCGTCCAAAGTGGATGCTGCAGCAATGGGGGCTGTCTGTCTATTAGGGCTTTAAGTTGCACGCAGCGAGCAATTGGACTGCTATTACGGCTTTTGCATAGTTCTGGAGCGGCACAGACGTTTTCGTCGAGGTGGTCATGGCAACCAGAGACCAACTCCATCTTCACAGTCAATAAACAGGAGACGAGGAGCGCCCATCAACGACTAAATGGAACCGGCTTGCTCCTTTTCCTTTTCCACCTACTAAAACAAGTCCTTGCAATTCCTAATAGTTTGTGTTGAAGGGAAGGGGGGAGGGGCAGTTTAGGAGTTTTTGGGACGGAAAAGTAACTCATCCAGATCCCACATTTGCCGCAGCTTAAGAGCACTTGTAACAAGCAACATGAAAAAAAAATTAAATACAAAAAATCTGTTGAGTGCGCTGTCAAGTTTCGCTAAAGCCTATTAGACATAACAACATAACATATACAAGACTTTCTGGTTTTTTCGATAGATTTTTTAGTAGGTAATAAAAACAATAGTTGTGGCCCTCTTTCTTTAGTTTCACTTCCTCCCGAGCGTCGTCTGATGGGCGACATGAGGACTTGGCTTTGCAAACGTCTGTTATCAAAACGGCTTGGTTAACCTTTTTTATTTTTTGGGGGGACTCTATTCCGTTTGTCAGGCTGTTGTAAAGCTTTTTACAAAGGATGCACTGTTAAAAAAGATTTTACTTTACGATTTTAGTTGTTTTTTTATCCTCCAATCTTTTACTAAGAGTAAATTTACGATTAGAACATTTGAGAGTCCATTTACATTATTTTATTTAGCGTTCAATTATTGTATTGTAGTTAGAGACGAGAGGAAAGCAGGTTGACTGTAAGTTATCTAATTATTAACTATTGTAAGGTTAGAAGATCACCACTTTCTTTAACAACGTGGGAGACAAACTACATATTTCATCTGAAATTTTTTCTATTTAAATTATATCTTGTTTGGTAAATAGTATTTGGGGCTTTGAAGGTTCCTTGAGAGCGTTAGAGGCAATCAGGTTGATTGAAGTGGGACATCAGGTCGTCGGGGTCAAGTCTTCGATGTAAAACATGGGGCATTTCAATTTCCATATATTCCGTAATCTCATATTTTTAAATTACGATATGAGAGAGTCAATCTTGAGCCTCGTATTCCCACCAACCACTCACACGGATCTTTTTTTTTTTTTTTTTTGTGTCCGCGCAAGTTTCCATTCCGGGGTCTATAAAACAAGGGTGTAATGCATACAGACAAGTTGGAAGCGGTATGGGTGGTCTCTCTCTCGTGTAAAGATCATCTTCTTCTCCTTCTTTCTTCTGTAGTGAGCGCCCGAGAGAGAGAAGAGCGAGAGAGCTTCTACATAAGCGCGATCCTGGAAGCGTCTAATGTGTGTATATTTAATGGGGGTCCTCTGCTGCACTTTTATAGCAGGGGCCTGTGTTGCTCCACTTGCTTCTGTCCTGCTCAGAGAGTTCTGCTGCTGCAGGGACTTATTCTGAGCATCTCATCGCGCAAAAAGGCCTATAATAGTCGTTTCACATGCACTTTACACGACATCCGGAAACTAGTCCCAACACAGCGGGATTCATAAGCTTCCCAAATCCAAACATCCCTTCCTGCTGACTTAAAAGTCCAGAGAAGTCACGTGAAGAGGAAGAAGAAAAAACTTTTGTTTTTAAAGCGGAAAAAAATGGAAAAGCAAAGGCTTACTGTGAACATTTTTTTCTTTTAAATGTATTTTAAATATATGATTATATATTTTAAATTTTCTTCTCTTTTAATTTTGTTTTTTTCTTGTTTAATGTTTATACATTTTTAAGGAAAATAAATAAGTCGGAGGGGATGTACAAGAGCAGAGAAAGTACCCATACTAACCTTACTAGTCTTACGTGCAGGTGTGTTGTGTAGCTTGGCACTTAGCGGCAATTGAAGACAGTTTTATAGTCGCCCCAAATGTCCCGGCTCCCGAGCCCGCGTTGTGCGAGTCCGCTGGCCGGAGTTGTTTGGCGTCAGGCCGTCAGCGTCGTTCACGGGTGTCGA
This sequence comes from Lepidurus apus apus, assembly GCA_022832285.1. Classification (NCBI taxonomy): domain Eukaryota; kingdom Metazoa; phylum Arthropoda; class Branchiopoda; order Notostraca; family Triopsidae; genus Lepidurus; species Lepidurus apus. The sequence goes on from JAGJRO010000084.1 coordinate 120,248, forward strand.
GTATTGAGGCCTAGAATGGGGTTTTGTTGGGGGCGCCCTTCTGACTTTTAAGCGAGAGTATGGATTGAGTGCTATAAGACGAGAGAGAGAGAGAAGAAAAGGTCCCACACATAGGAGCATCTTTGGCAAGGCACTGAAAGCTCATCCTCTTGGAATGTGTGGTCATTTGTCTCCCATAAAAGAGCCAAGAAGGTTTTCTGCGTTGACAGACGGGTTCAGGCCGGGTGAAGTGGACCGTCCGCATTCATTACACACAACATACAGGCTCCGTAGATTTTGGCCCCCGCAGCATATTGCACACACCAAAAGAGGCAGACATGCATGTTAGCCTCTGTAACAAGCGTGCATTGGGAAACATAGTTTTAAAAAAATGGGGGTTGTTGAGGCTGATGGAACCTGGCAAGACGAATGGGGACGAAACCCAGAACCAGACAGTTCTGCATGTTTTCGAACCGTCTCACTTGTCTTTTTAAATAAGAATTGATTATCGGCTCAAGTAGCAGCCAAGCAGTGTAGAAAATAATCTCTGGTTTGTTTTGTATGTAGAGTTTATTCAACAAATGCATCTTAAAACTTGAAGGGTAATATTATTCACATAAAATCAATTTAAAAACATATTTTTTGTTCTGTCCACATATTTTCTGTAATTTAAATTTTAGTGCGAGCTAGGAAGAGTAGCGGCCGCCGGACTGGCCGCAGTGTTCAGTAATGAATTGCACATGTAAGGATTGTAGTAGTAATAGGGTGGGAAAGGAATATTGTGAGGAGGGCGACTGATTTCGTCGGATCGACCTGCGGAAGGTAGGCTGCTAAGAGGTTCATCTCGCATGAGTACTCGAATGGCCACTCGCCGGCCTGCAGCTGCAGCAGCCGCGGCGGCAGCAGCCATGCTGGCCATGCTATTAACGTACGGATTGAAAGGATTCATGTGATGATGAGCCGTAACGTTTTCTTGTTGTTGCTGCAGTTGGCGTCGTTTGGTCTTGTAGCGCCGGTTTTGGAACCAGATTTTCACCTAAAACACAAGTTTAGAGCCTCCTTCAGACTGGAAATTCGATCAGGCAGAAATAACTAACCTGCGTCTCGGTGAGTTTCAGTAATTGCGCCAAGTCGGCTCTTTCTGCGCTGGATAAGTACTTCTGATGGCTGAAGCGCCTTTCGAGCTCAAATACCTATTAAATTTAGCGATTAAACACCTGTACCAAAATCCATTCGCTGAGCAAGATGCGCATAAATTCATATGCGATCACGTACGAAAAAGTCAGACTTTCTACTTAAGTTAAACATTACGTTAACTGCAGTGTTAGGTGAAATTTTGAAGTAATACTGCAGTAGAAATCGTGTTTACGGATGTTTTCCCTTTAATTTAGACCGGAATTAAACTGCAGTAAAAATGGTAATTATTTCGAGTAAAACTTAAGTAAAGTACAATTTAATTTTACTCATTTTTTCATATACTCGTATTGCTGTGAAGATTATGCTAACACATAGTGATTGAATACAATTTTTTAATTTAAGTAATATTGAATTTTTTTAGGTCTAAATTTACATCAAGTTTACCGCAAAAGTTGAAGTAAATATCAGGTTTAATGCATTTTATTTACCGCAACCTTTTCGTACGGGATTAGATTTTTTTAAATAAAAAAAGTGGTGATTGTCAAAAAATCAAATAAAAAAATCTACCTGACTGTGAGAGAAGGCAGCCCGGGAACGTTTCTTCCTGATCCTTCCTTGTGAAGATATGTCGGACGTATCCGGGGTGTTACTCGATCCGTTATGACTCAGGGATGGATTCGACACTACAAACATAGAAGCCGAATCGTTTCATTGGGGAAAATGCAAAACGTTAAAGTGATGTAAGTGCTCTAGTGAGCTAATAAGTTGCTTGACCACTAAAAGGTTATCTCAAGTATCTTTAATTCGCTTTTGATACGCGGCTGTTCATGTTACGCATGGGGTTTAGCAGTTTACACATCCTGAAACCCATGCTTGACATGCTTGACACGGACTTATCACCCAAGATGTATAAAAGAAAAAAAAGGGCAAGAGAGCACTCGCTTGTGATGGATAAAGTGCACTTGACTGCTTTTTTAATAGCACCTATAATTAGCCCACCCTCTCCTCAGACTATATAACCCACTTGAAAAATAAGTACAACACTTGGGTGAAACATTCATTCTAATCAAATCAAACCCCTTGACTTAGCTTTAAGGGTTAGATTACAAAATTAAAAAAGAAGAGGAAAAGGAAATCGCAACTTAAACAAGTGTGGTCCTCTTATTACCTATCTTGTGAGAAGATTGCCGAGCCCGCATATCCAAGGCGTCTTCTTGTAGATCATCCGCGGAATGAAGATCGCTGCTGATGTTCGAACGTAAGTCATCTTCGTCCAGGTCTTCGTCCGTCGACTCTTCCGGCTGCAAACTGTCCTGTTTGTGGGCGAGGAAGATCGAGGAATTCATGTAGGCTGCCGCGTTCGCTGCCGGGTGCGAATAATGGAGCCACGGATGATGGCTCGAAGTTACGTAGAAAGGGGCCAGGTGGGAATTCGGCACTCCGAGCTTGGAATTTTCGAACGACACTGCATGGGACACAGACTTAGGTTTGTTGTCGCGACTTAGGATGTCCGCGATCGAGAACGGAGTCGGGGAAATCGTCGAAGTACTGCCGGAATTACTGGCAGTTTCTGCTGAAGTGTTCTTAGAATCTTCCATTGTTTTTTGTTTGTTTTTTGCACTAGGATTTTTTTACGGTCGTTGTAACTTTTACAGTCAAAAACTTGCACTCTGAGTCGCTTAAAATCAGTCTTGACATGCGAGGTATTGGGTCAAGGGGTGATGGAAGAGCAGCGTGAACGTTAGTGATGTCCCCAGGGACGAAACCACGCGGTTAAATGCTTGGCGCGAGTCAAAAGGCATCCTCTGTTGTGGAGGCGGGGCTTGGTGGAGCGTAAGCGGGGAAGCGAGTCCGGAAAGGAGGAGTCTCCTGTCGAGGAATTTCAAGCTCCGGGCCAGTAGGGAAACTCCGGTGTGTGGAGAGTGCCCAGCTCTACGATGTGTGAAAAGGGTCATTAAGGGCTACCGCCTTTATCTGAAGCCCCATTCCCTTAATTACTCTTGTAATTACTTAGATTTTTGCCATTTTTTGGAGTACCTGTAAATGAATGGATTCAACGTGATTTCATCCAAGAAGAAGAAAGTATGTTAGCTTATTATAAAATTATTGTTCTATTTACACAGCTAAAAATATTATACAATTAAATTGCAACATAATCTTGTAATTACTTATATTTTCCCCATTCTTTTGGAGAGCATGTAAATGAATGGATTCAACGTGATTTCATCCAAGGAGAAGAAAGTACTTTAACTTATTATTAAATTATTGTTCCATTTACACAGCTCAAAAATTATGTAATTAAATTGAAACTTACGTTGAACAGTTAGTCCAGGAGTAATGGCACATATTAGAGTAGTTATTATTTTTAATTAAGAAAGAAATAGAACGAAAGTATAGCGGTTCTGAAAAAAATATACAAATAATTGCGACTAGCGGGAAAGTTCGTGAAAGATTGGTATGAGCGAGATGACATTAATCTGCACAACGAGGAAAGCTTAACTATATAGAAATCCATTAGGAGACTTGTCATGCGATAGCTTTGTGTTCACATTCATCGCTGTGTGACTTATCCCTTATACCCTCGAGTCCACCGCGGAAAGCACCAAGCCGATTAAGTGATTAATCCCTTACATATCACTATCTTTATTGATCTCATAATTGTAATACCTTGGGAACCGTTGATGGATATGTACTTTAAGGTATTACCGTTGTCAGGGTCGGGGAGGTTTAGGGAGTAGAGTATATTATATGCGGGTGGGTTATGTATACACTACTCGGTATAGGTCGAGTGTGTGTATATTGCGACTGTATTTTGGTAATATGTCTTCCGTCTACGTCATGTCTCACTAGGCTAACTATTTAAAATGCGTCGCTGAAAAAAGGATAATTAACATAGGCAGATGACCCCGGGGTCAGATGACAGTGTCACCCCCTAAAGATTAGCTTACATACAACACGGCGCCCAACAATATGGTCTTCCGCGCTTCCCAAGCCATTTAACCCCTATAGATCCAATGACAGGTCCCGCCAGAAAAGATCTCAACACTCGCATACTACTACGTGGGAGGCCCAGCAGCCAAAAAATATTTAAAAAAAATGGCAAATGAGTTTATAGTAACGCAACGCTAAATGCTAAGCTGGTCATATGTTGTAACCAGCATATGTTAGTATAAGCACAAGTTAGGTACAAGTACAAGTTAGGTATATAAGGAATGGAAGGAATACAGGACAACTTTTGTTTCGTTTAATGTTTGGATTTTTCTTATTTTCGAAGGTTTTTTCACGTTTGCAGTTAGTTTTCGCTACTGGGGAGGGCACTTTGATTGAAATTGCCGGTGAAGAGAGGCGAAATAAGCGTTAAGGGGGGGAAACGTGCCACCTTTGCGTGGGCAATGGATTTGCCCTTAACTATAGAAGGGGGGAGGGGGGATGATGAGGAGACTGTACACAATACAGAATAGGCCCATTTGGTAAATTGGCCAGCAATCGATGCAAGATTGGTTGGGGATTGTGCTTGTGTGGACCGATAATAGGACACGACGGAGTAAAGCAGACACTAAAGGGGGCGAGAGAAAGCAATTGAAAACTCCCGAAAGCTAAAAAGACATTCTATGAAAGGTAACAGGAACGTTCTATAACTAGGTCATTTATTTTACTTTGCACCTTAGCATTTTCGAGGCAAAAAGGACAATAGAGCTGGCTACTTCGATTGATTAGATTACCGCTCGCAGCTCATTGAAAATTTGCTTGTGCAATAAGTTCTTAGGTGGTAAAATTGTCTTTTTTTCCTTATTTTTTTAACAAAGTGACGTAGATTAATTAAATACTTAGGGTGAAAGGTATAGGGTTCGGGAAACAGTAAGTGAAAACTGCTCGGAACGTGGTTGTAGTTCAGGGTATGGATGCTTTGTCTTCCAGTACAGTGCGTATGCCAGGCCCCACCAAAATAATAAAAAAAATATATATATGTGGCTTTAGATGTGTTGTGTGTGTATGCATATGTTTTCCAAGGGGGCGATGACAAGGCCAGAGCCAGTTGCAATCCACTTTCAACGCCCACCCACAACGAAAAAAGGGCCTTCGCCAAACTACTCTTGCTCTTCGTTTCCACGGTTAGGATCCCATCAAAGTACACACTTGGGGAAACTTGCTGGCAAGGGGCATGGCTTTTTATTTGTCCTAAATTGTCCTAGATTATAAACCACTGCTGCTGCTGTTTCATAATGTTGTCGCACCCATCCCTCGGCACAGAGAGATGCTGTACAAGCAAACAGCATGTCTAAACAACTGATCCCTTTGCTTGCTCATCTGGAACATTACGCCATTTGCTAAAACTCTGCGGGCGGGAAAAGAAAAAAATCTGGGCAAAATGCTTTATGAATCTTACTATGAAATGCGTCTTGGAATACGTTTTTAATTATGACAGCTGAATTGGTTTAGAGGCATGTGTAACGAGAAAAACATTATGTCAAGTTAGAAACTTCTTCTAACAATATGCGACATTGTTCGACTGCTCAATGAAGAGCTTTTTCACAGACTTGGAGAACTTTCCAAAGCAGAATGGGAAAAAGGTCCCGCTTTTTGGGACTCTATACACTTTCCAGTTGGGTTGGACTTGTCATCAAGGCGTATGTCCACAATACCATCCATCATGTTCAACATATCAACATGCAGTTCACACTCACACGTGCCCTCCCCGGAGTCGAGGACAAGCGAGACGAGGACGGAAATGGGGAAACTGAAGAGGAAATCTCTAATGGGGTTAGAATAGATTGGCTTCCACGCCATGCATTTGTACTTATGACTGTACAATTTTACACATAACTGTTGTTAAAATTCCTATAAATATTTCCTCAAATAAAAGGCAAGGCCGTTGTGGTTACTCCGGCTTGCCTCGCAATTGCCCAAGAATGAAATATAAATCCGTCGACCCGGTTGAGTGCATTTTCGGAATAAGGAATTTCGCGTATTTAGTTCATGCTTCCTTATTTTCATTGTTGAGCGGCTGCTCGGCAAGCCGGAGTAACGCTACAAACCCGGCCTGGTTCCTAACTGTAACTTTCTTGGGGAAGGCCGGAAAGTAGATGGTGGAGGAATTATGCAAAAATGGAAGCTTTGCTGGGAAATTTCTGCGGTTGGAAAGAGAGAGAGAGAGGGAAAAAAGGGATGGCTGGGGTTATTGGACGCGCTCGGCATACGGCGCAGCTTATTGCGGTTCACTGAGCGGAATAGTTTTGGAGCAGGAGTTTTAATACGAGTTCGTCGAAAGCCTCTTTGAATGCCCACTCGCCACTCGTCGTGACTTTCGCTCCCTTGAACTTGCTTGAAACAAGGCTTGTAGGGTGGGTTAGAACATACACACACGCTTGCGAAGTCAAGTCAGGTCACGTGACTGGCCGGTCCCAATTAGGAAATGACTTAGCCTGGCCGTAATACGTGTGTGCAGGACTGTGCACATGCTAGTAGGCACTTCAATTAAGTTCCATTACACGCTTCGTTTGCAGTCTATTCACTTGGTTATGTATCCTTCAGTAGAGCGTAAGAAAAGTGGGGATGAGGTACATTGCGCGGGTTGACCTGGGTTCAAATCTGGGAAACGGAAACCGTAAATGTACGGACTCTAAAAGGTTAAATGTCAATTGACGAAAAAGGGTCAATGCATAAAGCACACGTCGCGGAAGTGCCCATCATCTTTTGTGACTGCGATATTGATATACTTCCCAGAAAGTAGCTACAGGCTTTTGACACACGAGTAAATGCCCAAACTGTCCGAATCTAGAAATCTTCTGCAATGGAAAGTTAAATTTCGTGTAAAAATGCAGCAATTTTCTTGAAGTGAGTGACACACGAGCCAATGTACCCAAACGATCCGAATCTAGAAATTTGAGGAATTGGAAAGTGAAACTTTTGTGTAAAAGTGGAGCAAGTTTCTTGAAGGGAGTGATATTTGAAGGGATCTTTCGTTACATTTTTACAAATTGTAGTAAACAGACCGCGGTGCTAGATTAGAGTGTGTGTATTATAAGAAGTCAAGGGGGAGATGACTCCTGTGGAGGAGATGAAATGGAAGATTGGCGTCCAAACGCCAAGCTTTATTGTTGTTGGCTCCCGCATGCCTGTTACCCTTGGTTGTGTGCTTCTTTGGATCTCGAGTTGTCAAGTTTCGCAGCAGTACGTTCTTCACTTGTCGTCAAATTACCCACTCTGCTAGTAATTTTAGCACCTCTACGGTCGTGATGACGCTCTCAGTACCCCGCAGCAGGCAACTTCTGAGCTCCGCTAGCTAAAAAGGCGCGAGCGGGGAGATTATGTTTTGTAAGAACAACGGACGAACAGGAGCAGATGTAGATCCTGCGTTCGCACTCTATACATTGCGGTGTAAGTGGACAAGAGAATGGCTCTCATGGTGAAGTATTTAAAACCTATAAAGTTTTACTGTATACCTATGGTTCGCCAGAGCCATCTTTAAGGAAAAAAATGAAAAATATTCCCTTCTTCATGGGAATTGGCTTGTGCCCGTTTGTTTTAAGATCTCCAGTTACATATTGGTTAACTTTTGGAATCTAACAATAGACATTGTGGTTCTCTCGATGGTTTTCAAGAGTTTTAGCGGTTTGTAAGGGCGAGATTCGAGAGTTAATTTAGACCGAAGCGTGAATTCCCTCGCCATCTAGCGGCACAATTTGGAACAAGGTTGCGCTGTTGAATTGAAGAGAGTGCTGCAAAATGCCAGCGTTTGGTAGATAGTGGGGCTTGGTGATGGGCAAGAGTCGGGCTCCGTGTTATTTGAGCCCTTTGTTGGTCCACAGCCACTCTGGAGGTCATAAGGTCAGGCATTAAAAGCAAAAGGACAGCTGCTTAGCCACGCGACACTCGATACGCCATGCAGAACTTGCTTAAGACAACAATTAGTTCTTCCGTGTACTCCGCATACCCTTTCCTGAACAATACGTATCATTGTATTCTTTCCACAAGGTTAAAATGGTTAAAATAAAACGCAATTACAGTCCTTAAAGAAACTACAGCTTTTATTTGTATTTTTTCGCTCCGCTTTTAGGCAAGCAGTTTGCTTCCACTACACTATCAAAGGGCATTTTATGTTCAATGCTAATTAAGTTATTGCAGAAGCGAGTGAACTTTGCCCCTTGGCTTTATTTTATAATTTTTTGTTTCACCATGCATGCGCATGGAGGGTAAAAATGCGCATGAGCCGAGGTTTTTATTTCTGTTGTTGTGTATCGTGTGACGCCGGCGCCGACGTCGCGGCGCCCCGCGTTAAAAGCCTTCTGGTCGGGAGCAAAAGAGCGCGGGACCTGCGCTCTGGGTCTTTGACCAGACAAACCAATCAGGCTGTATCACCCTGGGGCATATCTGCGCGTCACTGAGAGTGCTCTGTGCTGTCCATCACTGCTTGGAGCGTAACAGCGAGAAAACTGCAAGTCAAAAGGGCGTGCAATGAACACTTTCTTTTTATGGCTGGAAATGTGAGACTGATTTATTAGTTGCGGTGCTGGAAAAATTATTTACGAGTACGTATTTATTACAGGACACATGGCGCTGGCTCCTACATATCTTCTCAGCGCCAGAGATGGGAGATTCAGGATTGGGACGCTATTAGACAGCTAATATAAATAGAGAGTTTGTACAGCAAAATGGGCGCTCGTGTCCTTTTTTTCGTCACATTTTTTTTTTTTTCCTTTTTACCATGCCCGAATTCCCGGCGAAGAATTAAAGTGGCTGCTAAGCAAGGTGTAAGGCTGGTTGTGACTATTGTTGTAATACGGAACTTCGCAGGATACGCTGGAATAAGTGTCGTAGTTTGGAAGACTATTGCCTGAACTCGGTGGGAAAGGCAGACTGGAATAAGGAGGCAAAGACTGTTGTGGCACTGTGTAGTTTTCGTAATTGTAACAAGGTCCTGCTGAGGCGGCGGCCATGTACGAATGGCAGTAAAGCTCGTTATTACTGCTGCTGTTGCCAGTACTGTTCGAAGTGGAGCTGTACAAGCTGCTGTTGGCTGACGTCAAGTTGGTAAGGATGGAGGAATTGCTACCGCTGTTGCTGCTGGTATTGCTGCTGCTGGTGCTAGCATTGTTGCAAGGTTTCCCGTCCTTGACCAACACCGGAATAGCCACTTTCCGTCCAGGAGAATGATGACTGAACGTGGAGTTGCTGCCGCTTCCGCTGGCAGAAGAGGCCGACTGGAGAGATCGGTCTTGCACTTGTCGCTTGCATTTGTAACGACGGTTTTGGAACCAGATTTTTACTTGCGTTGGACTTAACTTCAGAAGTAAGCTCAGGTGCTCTCGTTCTGGTGCCGATAAGTAGCGCTGTTGCTTGAATCGTCTCTCCAACTCGTAGACTTGAGCCTAGATAGGAAAGTCACGTTATTTAGCATATTTCAGGTAAAAATATATAAAATTAAAATATATAAAATAAAATAATAAAATATAATAAAAAATATAAAAATTATAATATAGCATTAGAAATGAAAAATTATATATATAAAAATGACTAAAACAATTATTAATTTATTTTTACTTTAATTACCTGGGAAAATAAGACTCGGGGTTTCCGTTTTGGCTTCTTTTGACTGGTACGAGCATCATGATTTTTGGTTTTGGTTTCAGATTTCAGGGTGCCCGCTTCTAAATAAATCATAAAAAAGTATGTGAATGGTCTGCAGAGGTTGTCCAAATATAATTTGTAACGCTTACTGTTTCTAGATTGTGGCTCGGCTTTATTTTTTCCACTAGGGCAGTCGGTGCTTTCGTTGGGAAATGGCGGACAGAGATGCGTCAACTGCTGCACATGGCGTGAAGTGATGGAACTCTTGGTATTTGCGCTGAGGTTTGTGGAACAGAGTTCCTCGGAAGCGGCGTTATGGTCATACGTATACGGCGGCGGATCGGCGGCATCGATATTACCCATTGGCGGCACATAAGGAGAAGCGTATTGCGCGTCTGGTAAAGCATTACTCTTCTCGCTCATCTCGGTATGATACACTGGGTAAAGCGCATTGTTGTAGCAGTTCATAGCGTAGAGGGAATCGTAATAGCGCTGGTGGTGCTGCGACACGCTTGGCTGGAAGGAACGATCATTGGATGGCGTTTGCAACGGATACAGTTCAAACGTATTGGACGAGCAAACGTCTTCGTCAGTGGTGGTGGTGGCGTCTGTGACGTCATCAGCATCCATACCTGGGACGATAAGGCACCTGGCGTCATCTTCCAGCCAACAGTCGTCGTAACTGGAAGACAATTGTGCACTCGAACTGGATTCTAACATGTTGTTCATCGAAAGTAGGGTTCCCGAATCGGTCATAATGTCTGTGGACTCTGGGGATAAACTTAACAGGTCTTTCACGCAAAACGATGTTACAGTAATGGGTAACAAATCAGCAGGCTGCGCTAGCATTGCACTTTGCAAATAACGCTAATTGTAGAGTTAATTTCTCTCGTGCAATCAATTTTTATTTATTTTATTAACCTCCGTGAAAGAAAACAAAACAACTTTTTGAACTGTCGAGCTCTGGATAGCTGGGTTGGTCGTGGACTGAAGGGTTACGGTTTCACCGAAGCTGTATTTAAATGTGTACACACTTGACGTTGCTACACTCGCCACTACGACTACCAGCTAAAATGGCCGTGGGAGGGGCTGTTTTCTTTGGGAGAACACAGCTCAAACCACGCCCAACCTCGCTAGAGGACATGGTCGTATTTTTTCGCAAAACGGAAGCTGTAATACACTATCGTCTTCAAGTTCAGGGGTTTAGTTACAGCATTAGGCACAATGTCTTATAGCTTAGCTGCAAACCCAGAATTTTTGGTTTGGCTGCAGCATTTTGTTATGGCAGTAATTACCTATAAGGTAAAACGAAGTAAGTAACTTTTCTGTCAATTTACCTTGTATTGACTTACTGGCGTCGAACTTCCGGTAGTACGGGCTAATGTAAGGTGACCTGAGCTGCCAAACGAAGCTAGAAGGACTATTTGATCTGTTTTAGTTACCAAAAGAGTGTACCTTAGTTTATACCTGGCCGGCTTAGTTTGCTTTGCAAAGGGGTGTTCAGCAAACATGAAAGCCAATTTCATTGTATGTGGGAAGGGAAGTTAGAAAACCGTCTTAAGAGAAAAGCGTATCTTTGCTCTCAATTTAAAGTCTAAGTTTATCATAGGTCTAGCTTTAGCTTAAGCCCCGCCATGTTTTATCGCTTTTTTGTGCATATGCTGAATGGATTTTTTCGTGCTGGTCCGAAAAAGCAAAAGATGCCGGTGCAGCAGGCAACTTTTAGGGCATGTGGTGATACGTGCCTCGTCTGATGGCTCATAAAAGTGTCGCTCCGAGTCACTCTTGTATATATGTTTAATCTAATGGCGTAGACTCGTCTGCCGCGTTTTTTGTGTTTTTTTGGCAAAGGTTCCAATAACGATGCCGATTGCTCTCCATTCTCCAATAAAACCCACACCCGCGCGCCTCTTATTCGCTTCTCCGAAACACCCTTCATTATGACAGAAAGTCTTCAGGGATTCATCAGAGCTTAATAGATCAGATTGCATCAAAGTACGGATTTTTATTCATGCCACCAATGCATTTATATTTTAGTTCGAGAGGTTTCAAGACGGTAGATCTACGCGAAACGAGTATGTCATAGAAAAAGCGAAAATATCAGGCCTGTGGGAAAGGAAAAGGTGGCCGATTTTGTAACAAGGTTAAAGTTGAGATCGTCTGCTGAGCTGCCAGGTCAGCTGACTTGACAAATTGCTTTCCATTACTGCCGACATAAGCCGGGCCCCGGCGTTATCGGGATCGGGACTCTGGATTTTTAGGCTTTTGCAGTAACGGTGCAGCAGGCACAGACCCGGGTGAAAAAGAAAAAGAAAAAAAAAGCTTTTTTAAAAAATCATGTTGTGGGGTAGAGTGCATATCAACATGTGCCTTTTTTCCCCTTAAACTCCAAAGGGATTTTCTTTTCTTTTTTTTTCTTTTTTTGTTCCCAGTCCTGGACGGGGTTGATGTTGTTTTCTCACTATAGACGTTTGCTTTCTTGCTGATGGTGTGGTCTTATCTAAGATGGGTTATATGTATGTGTGCGGTGCTCCTGTTTTGCTTCAGCAGCTCCGGCACCAAAGGAGCAGACATGTGAGGTCACCTGCAATATGCATGTATGCGTTATACCTAAATGGCTAGACTCCAAAATTCTGCGTGTAATAATAAAACTCTAAATAAGCGAACGATGAGTAAATGCACTTTTATGCTTGTTCATATTAATTTTCATAGTTAGTTTTTTCATAGTACATGGTACGTCATTGTACATTTCGCGTGTATAACGGAACTAGAGGGTGGAAAACAAGTTTGTAATTTGAGCAATTGGAATTGGGGATTTTTTTTAATTTTTTTAATAGGCTAGTGTCAAGACGGGATCGCTTTACATAAACAAGTTTTGAGTCGATATTCCCGGACTAAAGGGCGCTTGGCTGTATGTTCCCGCGGCAGATTGTCTGGTAGGAGAAATTGTACTGTGTGGGAGAAATTCTTTCCAAAACCGCTACAATTTTCCGCTTTTGCATGGATATGGGAGGGTAACAGGTTAAGAAAAGATTTTTTTGGAAGAAGAGGAATGGCTTGCTACAGCAAGAGCTTAAAAGAACCAAGGCTCTGTTCAGTGTCAGGCTGCGGACAAACCGGACTCGTGACGCCGGAGAAAAAGTGCGAAGAATCCATGGTCGGCGCCCCGTTGTCCGTTGATGACGTGACGAGGGCGACCGGCTTCGGCGCCTTCGCATGGGCCATGCTTGCATGCACTGGCCTCTGTTTGGGTAAAGATCCATTAAGGGTAATGCATGAGTCTGATTTTTTTTCCCTTCCCTTCCTTGTCTCCTTTTGCGCGGCAAAGTGCAGAAAGAGACCTGGTCACTGATGGCTCGTCGAAGAGCAGTAAAAAAATAAAAAAGCGAGCTGTTATTTGATTTTGTAACCGCTTTTTCCTTATTTTTAACAGGGACTCTGGGTTTCGCTTTTTTACGGGTGGTGGTACAGTCGGAGGCGTTTTGGGGTAATTTGGGGGTTGTCGAAAGAATGTATTCTAATGTGAGGCGACAGCAAGGAACAGCAGAACACCCAACATTAAGTAAAATATGCGTTAAAGAGACGGTGGGAACCAAGAAAAAAAATGTAACCTAAACGCCTGTTTGTTGAAATTTTTTTTCTTGCACTAAAAGTGCTAAAGAAACCAGCCACTGCTTTCGGAGTTTTTTTTTTTTTTCTAAAGGACGCTGCAGGGCTGTCTTGGCGCGAGGCCTGGCGCCTTTCATTAATGAACGATAATTTATTAACTTGCAATTTGATTTCGTATTAAAGTATTCTGTTATGTTTATTTTATTTTCAAGTTATTTCTGTTTACAATAAATCTTTGTAGATGCGTTGTCAGAGTTCGCGGTTCGCTTCCGCCAGTGACAGAAGTGAATTTTGTGAGCTCCCGCCAATTTTAAACATTTTTTAACATGGCTTTTACCCCATTCAACCCCAAAGCTTTCCCAGTCCGCAATTCCCAATCCTGGTTCAAATTCTGAACTGAATTACTGGAGAAATGCCTGGAGAAATCCCTGGAGAAATCCCTGGAGAAATCAACTTCGCCTCCCAACAGCGCCAATAGTTGATCCATGGTCGCCAAGTACAGTTCTTTCTTGTTTTGCCCTTTTTTCAAGTGAAGAGGGATTAGCTTCGCTACTGAATGGCATGTAAATGAAATGACCTGCTCCCTTATACGTATTGACTGGCGAGTTAGGTGTTATTGTGTTGAGAACACTGAGTAAGCGTAGTCGTACTGGTCTGGAAATGACACGATTGGTCGAAATGATTGATGAGCACATTGGTCAGTTTGCAATGTCAATCACGCGATCAATAGTTTGAGTACCGAAGCTACAGTAGTGATTGCTTACATGGACTTGCATGTACCAGTGACATTGCTTTTACGCCGTTTTGACCAATCCTTTCATTTCCAGCCTACCACGCTTAGGGGGGAATCCCTTCTAAACTCCCCAGTCAATTAAAGAGCAATTTATCCAAATGAATGTGACCAGTTCCTTTAATTGACTGGGAATATTAGAAGGGATATCATGTTGAGAACCCTACCTAAGCGTAGGAGTAGGCTTCAAAGTCTCTGTGTTAGTTTGTGTTTTAGACGTGTGGTTATACAAAATGGCGACGAGCCAGAAAAGAGTTTATTTAAATGTAAAAGAGAAGTTGTGGCTCATTGAAACTTACGACAAGTTAAATTTAAAAGATTTGATACGAATGGAAGCGGCCGTTAAATTAGGAATTCCTCAATCATCACCTCTAACAAAAATCGTTGAAAAATCGTTCTGCAATAAACAGTAGTGGGTTTAGTGAATTCAGAAAAAGGAAAGGTATGGGATAGTGCCCAAAAGTGTACGATGCTTTGTTTCTTTGGTTTAAACAAAGTGCAGTAACCGATTTTCGGTTATAGAATCTCCGCTTAATGGAATCAATCTTCACTTGACAAACGTGATCACAATAAGCAGCATCTACTGGAACTTCAGCCTTTCTACTAGATATACGTGGAGCATTCGATAACGTAATCCATATAGAAAACTCGTGTAAAACTTACGGCAAATGCGTGTACCTCAACCCATCGTCAAATGGCTGGAAAGTTTCCTGAGCTGGATAGCTTTTGTAGAAAATGGCCCGCACAAGAGTGAGATCTTTCATATTTCATATGTCCCCATAGGTGTTCCAAAAGGTTGATTCCTCTATCACCAATTCGTTTCGTGATATACTTAAATGGCATTTTATATCCCTCCTTCAACGAGTCTAGACACTTGTATTTGCGGATGACTTACTATTCCATATATACCTTTGGACCTTCTGGAAAAGTGAACGTTATAGGATCTTACCGTCTTCCCTTAAAACCATTGAACCATGGGGCAAACACTTGAACCTGCAGTTCAGCAAAGACAAAACGGATTTAATTCACTTCTCCCGAAAACATCATGCAACCGCGGAAAACCCCCTCTCATCACATTGAAGAATAAAGAAATAGCAACCGAAGGCCTCATTGCGATACCTGGGCCTTTACCTGGACGACAAGCTAACTTGGGCAAACCATGCATATGCGGGGCCTCTAGTAGCAAAAGCCTCAAAGACCGTAGCAGCGATACGGAAAGTCAAAAGCATATCGCCTTTCATCAGCACAAGCGCACTTATCCGTACCTTGGTAAAAGCCACTGTCTATACCCATCTCTACTCTACGGAGCACCGGCATGGCGCACCGGCATAACGCCCCTAATTCGTCACTAAAACCCTGACAATCCGTACACAGACTGGCACTACTGGCAGCCACGGGCGCTTTCATCACCTCTCCTAGGATAGCACTTGAATCAGAAGCAGGGATAATACTACCCTTGCATTTTCAAATTAATGAAGGCCTCACGAGGCCTTCAACTCAAAACTCAAAACTACCCGTTGGAGTGTACGTGATGAACGCAGAAAGAAAAAGAAACATAACGTTCGACGAACGAATGCACTGATCTTCCGAGATAACATGCCCAAAAGTGCAATGGACAGGAAAGCAATCAGCAAGCAAATAAATATACTCTGGGAAGAAGCATGTATCACGTCGATAATGGCTCACCATCAACATTATATTATATCTCTCTCGGACAAACCTATATGCACAAATAAACGTGCCCCACGCTAGGTTAGCTCAGATCATCGGAGCTAGAATACACAGTACTACCCCACTCTATAACATCATAGAATCGGAAAAGCTGAGTCCTCATACTGTCCTTGCTCAAATCACCAAAAGCAAAGTCTAGCGCATATTTTTATCCATTGTCGATGGCTCAACAAAGCGCGTGCTACACTAATTAGATCCTTGTGTAAAAGCAAAATCCACTTCGCTCCAGTCCACTTCCTTTTACCTGCCCAAGAGCTTTCCCATATGTACTGTAGTGTCCAAAAAAAAAACGACCCAATGCATACCCTAGAGATCGCTTATCCAATTATTTTTTCTTCGATTTTACTGGCCAGCGGGTTTAAACTTCTTCATTCCCTTCTTTCGTGGCCAAACCAAACCGTACTTCTGAAGCTTGTTCAGACTAAGCTCAAATTCCTCATACTTTCACGCATTTTACTGTAAAGCGAAGAACCAATTTGGCTTCATCTGAACACGCTTTAGAAGTTCGGTTTGGTTTGGCCACGAAAGAAGGGAATGAGCGGGAAGTTTAAACCCACGTCGGGAAATACATTAAAAAAAAAGAAACTGAAAGTACTCTGGAGACGGGAAAGGTGGGTCCAAAACTTTTACATTGGAAGATATCCATGTATCCAGGTATCCATACCGAAAACCGCTTAGCACGAAAAACCTGTTAACACAAAATGGTATTCGGTCCGGACAAAACGCTATGTATTTCCATACATTGTTTCCTTTTAACACGAAACAAAAACCGCTTCACACAAAAAAATTCGCGTCTCACAGCGTGTGAAAATACAAAGTATAGTGGAAATGAACGTTCAAAGTACCCGTGCCAAAGATTAGATCTACGTAGGAACATTGACCCTCTGTAAAACATATTTTTCGAAAATGTATTCCGTATAGACGAGGAGTGTACAAAAGGCTTAACTTACCGAAAGTCATGCCCATAAGTTGTACAGATTGTGATTTGTTAGTTGTCAGAAAAAAGATCCTGGTCTTTCTCGAAGACACATTCCGTTCCTTGGGTTATCCGTATATAAATTGTTTGTTTTATATATTAAAATTTCTAGTTCAATTAAGTTCTGAAAATCGTTTACTTAGGGATTGGTTCAGAGTCAGACAAGTTCCACTCCATGTCCAGTTGGTTAAATGGTTGCAACATGCAATTCCTATGGATTGTAGGTCTTTTAATAAGCCCAGGAAAGCATTGCAGCTTTGCAATACTAGGTTGTGTTCGTGAGTTCCAAAAGCTACAAAACGAATTAAGACCAATCTAGACTTCCCAAGAAATCCGGGCTAATCCGACCGGTTAGTACGAATATTATTGAACGCTTATTATTCATTGTTGAATTGTTGCGCATTGTAGGCGGGCGGACTGCTACGACGAGTCCGTTAGCTTTAAGGCTCTGCCAGACATGCTTAGTTTTCTCTGGACGGCTTTTTCCCCTTTTTCTTCTGTTTTTTCCCCTGGCTTTCTTCCTTCTGGGCAAGAAAAGTCGGGACAAATCAGACCGCCCAGAGAAAACTAAGCGTATTCGGCAGAGCCTTTAGTTAGAGCGGGATATTTGCGAACTAGTTTGTCTCGTGTATTGGGGCTAGTATTTCCTTGTGCACGTGTTCGTGTAGCTTTTCGCATTGCGTTTGGATTTACAATTTATTTATATTTCTTCAGGCACAAATCAAGTCATGCTGTCGTGCAAAGCCATACGACTAACTCGTATTTTAAAATCCAGATTTGGTCTCATCGGTCGTCGGCATAATTGGAGGGCTTTTTCAACAGTAGCAGATTCATCAGAGGGTACAAATACCCAACCAAGGACTTCTGGTAGTGCTACAGGAGTCTTGAATGCAAATACCGAAATGCCTAGCATTATAGACGGCAGACGCAAAATAGCAGTGAAACCAGATAAACTTGTCGTCACGGGTAAACCTATAGAACAAAAGATAATCCATAACACTGCTATTGCTCCAAGAAGCATGAAAGCTACCTTTCAAGAGACGGTAAGAACACTGGTCACAAAAGACGTCAGGAAGCGCAAAGAAGAGCGGAACACAATGCTCTACAGTCACGTTGACACCATCCTCATTGAGAAATACTTACACCCCACAAGTAGTTTTGATACAGAAGAAAAGCCTTCAGTCGAAGAGCAGTCGGAGACCAGCTTTTCAGAACCTCACTTTCCCTACTCAAGCTTTGTTACCATTGATCGTAAATCTGAATCAAAAACGGCAAACCAAAAGCCCAGTGCTGTTCCTAATGTTCCTACCCGGGAAAGCGATGTGCTGACTGGAATAGCAACATGGAAACTTGACTACGGCACCCCTGATGAGAACGTGAGACCTAGTAAGGAACCTTGTGGTGGTTGTGGAGCCTATCTTCATTGCCAGAACCCAGCCATTCCGGGCTATATCCCTAGTGAGTTGTTTCACGGCAAAACTGTTAAGGAACTACGCAAATGTATATGCCAGCGATGTAGATTCCTTCGTGAACACGACGTGGCTTTAAACGTCAACATTTCGCCTGAAGATTACCCCAAAGTCCTGTCCCATATTCAGGACAAGTTTGCATTGGTACTCCTTGTGGTGGACCTGCTTGATTTTCCTGGCAGTATTTGGCCTGATATTCTCAACATCATCGGTATAACATAGTCATTTATATTTATACCTATCTATGTATCTAAATCTTTACATCTTTATATCTAAATAGGACGTAAACGTCCCGTATTTGTTGTGGGAAACAAGGTGGATCTTGTTCCCCAAGATGGGCGCCATTTTCTGACACGTCTGACAGAGTCTTTGGAATCAGCGCTTGAAACTACTGGCTTAGATAAAGCTAATATCAAAGGTATCAGTTTAGTAAGTGCCAGAACCGGTTATGGTGTTGAAGAACTGATTACGAAACTCCAAAGCAAATGGGCCATGAAAGGTGCAAGTTTGAAACTCGCTTTTCGTACCAAGTATTCACATTTTTTTGCTGTAGGAGACGTCTACCTAGTCGGTTGTACGAACGTGGGCAAATCTTCGCTCTTCAACGCGTTGTTACAGTCAGATTTTTGTAAAACGCAAGCCATTGATCTCCTCCAAAGGGCTACTGTGTCTCCTTGGCCTGGAACCACGTTAAACCTGCTCAAGTTCCCTATGTTGAGGCCATCTGGAATAAGGTTATTCGAACGAGTCAAAAGGCTACAAGCTGACAGGCAAAATAAGACAGTAGAAGAACAGTTTCGTAAGATGCAGTTGAAAGAAACGAAGGACCCGACTTACTCCACGTTAATTGGTGAGACTAGCCGTATTTCTTTAGTAAACCTTTTACTAGAGCAATTGTTTTCTTAGGACACATTGGAAGAACGTTTGAAATACCAAAAGATCCTTTAGTTGGCAAAGATCCTTTTGCTGTCAACGCTGAAAGGGTACCCAATGACCACTTGGGAACAGTGAACCCTGAAGATGTTGACTACCGGGACAGCAAATGGTGTTACGATACTCCAGGGACAGTTCAGTCTGA
This sequence comes from Lepidurus apus apus, assembly GCA_022832285.1. NCBI lineage: Eukaryota > Metazoa > Arthropoda > Branchiopoda > Notostraca > Triopsidae > Lepidurus > Lepidurus apus. The sequence goes on from JAGJRO010000084.1 coordinate 139,585, forward strand.
TCAGGTTTGTTTGAGGTACAATTTATTTCGAATATCTAATTAGCAAAGAAAGCTTTTTTCTTCTTTTTTTTAATATACGTAGATTTTACCATTGTTGACATTGGAAGAATTAGTGTTCGTCTTACCTAATCGAGTAATTGAGCCCAGAACGTTTATCCTGAAACCTGGCCAGACCTTTTTCTTGGCCGGATTGGGTCGAATTGACTACCTTGAAGGCCCTCATGGAGTTTTGTAAGCGTTTCTAACTAAATTCAGTAAAAAAAAACGTAACGGAATCAATGGAATTTTTTATAGGCTAACAGCTTTTCGTTCTCATGCATTGCCATTGACGATCATTCCAACAGAACACGCCGACGAATTGTATAAAGAAGCCCTTGGGACTCCCCTTCTTCGTGTTCCGCAAGGCAATACAGCTAGATTGGAAACCTGGCCAGGATTACGCGGAAGAGACGTGGACATTCAAGGAAATGGATCATGGAATACTAGCGTAGTAGATCTAGTGTTGTCCTCAGCAGGTAAAGTTATTTGTTTTTCTTAATTTGAATGAACGGGAATGTATTAATGTCTCAGGTTGGGTGAGTATCACGGCTGGTGGTGAGGGTACAATGTATCGCTTTTTCGTATCAACACCTGAAGGAAGAGGAATTTTTGTTAGGGATCCGCCTTTATTGCCCTACGCGGTTCGACTACGTGGAAACCGCAATTTTGATCAGTCATATGGCAAGAGCGATGTCTACATATCTCGTTAGTCGTTTTCTATTGAATAAAAAGTCAAACTGTCATGGAAATGTTTTAAAAACACTGATAAAAAGTAGTGTATTGCATAAAAGAAACAGCTAGTAACATTGGGCTTGGGTTATTGTAGAAGAGTAAGAAGGATATATGGCAGTGTAGCAGCTCTACAATGGGCTACGTTTAAAAGGCAGTGTTGTAGGCAGCGCAATAATAGCGTTGAGAAAAATTTCCAATTTTCCGGGCTTCTAAGCCTGTGAATAAAGAAAAGACATCTAGCATTAGGAACATTCTCATACATGTTACGATTCTTGCGATTTTTTATACGTTAATAAGCCACAGTACAATCACGAACCCTGCCGGGTATTTTGGCAAGTCAACGGAGCATATGGAAAAGCCTGGTTATAAGAGAAGCTTGACGACGAAAACGGAAAGTATAAACGAGCGCATGAAAGATCCCTTTTTGAATTTGGTGTTGGCGCCCACAAACGTTTAAGACAGAAATAATACCCAAAGTTTTTAAGGACAGTTGAGACGAACTCAAACTTTAGGCAATTCCGTTGCCTTTGGAGGCCTTCTTGGGTTTCGCTTTAGTGTCCTTGCTTGGTCCAGGTGGGTTCTTGTCTTTGTTCTCCTGGTTAACCTGAGGTGATGTCTGTTCGGTCTTATTTTGTTGCTTTTTCAAAGTGGGGTCATTATTGTTGGGTTGTTGTTGCTTCTTATTCGAGGAAGTTTTACTGTTCGTTTTGACTTTGCCCGACGACCTCACCTTGTTCACGCCGAGTTGAGCCGAAGCGCGAACTTCGCCTTCGGAGTTCTTAGCAATGCACGTGTACGTGCCCGAATCCGTAGCTCGCAGTTCCATAATCTGGACCCAGCTCGTGATCATGAATGGCTCAGGACCTCCACGGACTTGCACAGCCATAGCTGGGTCGTCACCTTTTTAAAAATGAAATAAAAAGTAAACGCACATTAACTGTGTCAATTAGGTGCTTTTTAGGAAACTTTTCAAGAGTTAAAAATTTACTAGGAAGGTTGAGTTTTTTGCCCGTGCTGGTTTCCACTTCCCAAGTAATCGTGGGTACTGGGAATCCCTTGACTTCGCAACTTAGCGCTACGCTTTCCTTGATATGCTCCGTGACATTTTCGGGGCCGGAAACGATGATGGGAACTATAAGTGTAGGTTTTTAGTGATTCAAGTTCGACGAAATAATGTTTAAAAAAGGTTGTGAGTAATTTGTGGCGTACACGACTTGCAAGGACCCCAGTCTTGCATAAAGAGGTTTTCATTGTTGGATTTGGCGGCGACTTCGCGCAAGTTGCAAACAGTCGCGTAAGTACGGCCATCATTACCACATACCATGCCAGGTTCCTTGCAGGTACAGAGTGCTTCAGCATCCTAAATAAAGAACAAGCATATGGTTAGCTAACTGAACACCTTGGTCCCTTATCGCTAAAAAGATTATAGTTTATGTATAGCGAAACTAAGGACTATCGCAGCTCGTTTTAAGTCTTTTATCAGGCCCGGATGTATGTCAAGAGCTGATAACGTAAAAAAAAAGTGAGAAAAAGAAAAAAACGGGATATAGCAATTAGACCGCGACATTCCTGCATAGCAACATAGGGAGATTTTGGGAGCCTGTGCACTAAACTCGAGCTTTAACTTTAGACTCGGAGCGGACATGGGAAGGAGATCTGTTTATAGGATGTGGGAGGCATTACATAAACAGAAAACCTTTTGCCAGACCCTGCGTATATAAACCGAAAGCAGCGTGAAATTAAATGCACAGTTAATTAAATATTCGATTTTTGATCAAGAAGGTAGAAATCAGAGTCGTTTTCACTTACTCCGGCCTTGAGGTCTTTTCGCAAGGCGCATATCAAGTTTTCGCCACATAATCCGTATTGGTGTCGAGAAGGCAAAGGCAGCGTTTCGTTGTCGCATTTCTCGTTCTCAAGACGGCCACATTGGGTACAGCAGTTGCAGCTATCCTTTACCACTCCCGATAAACACGGTTCTTGTAACGGGGGGCAGTTTTCCAGACGGCAGGGCTTACATTCATCGATGAAGGTTTGACTGGAAGCTAAACCCAGCAAGCTAAAAGCAATCGCAATTGCGATATGCATGATTGCACTTTTGCGTACTAAAGAGCAGCTATGTATTGCCACAAAATCTTACAACTGACGATTCACTTGTATGTCCGGAGAATGTTTCCGCACGACCACAAGGAGTGCTTGACTAAATAACTGAAGTCAGTCACGAGAATCTTGTGCTTGGGGATAATGCAAGAGGAGACGCAGAAAAAGAAGGACGCGACTGCGCCTTGGCACTGGCAAAGAGCCCTTTGCCCTCCTACAACATATGGCTTGTACTGATGTGTCCTAATCAGGTCCTAATGTTTTCTGCATGTCTGTTTTTCACATCTGCGTTCACAATTTTGCGTTTCCAATTAATTAGGCTCTGTACTTAGTCTCTAATTTAGCCTCTAATTTTTTTGATTCGGTCCTTTAATAATAATGATTGTGATTTTACTTAAGTATCGTGAATTAATTTAACTGTAGCCGATTAGAGCCGTGCAGAAGACTTGAGTTGAGTTTAAAACGATGTTTTATCGTTTTCCGTTTATTTCGGTTGTGCATGTTCCGCTTTATAGTTTGAAAGCAGGGCTGTCATGAAGTCTCGACAGGTATAGCCACCTAGCGAGAGGCTTATCCACTAAGTCTGGCACCACCTCCATTTTTAGCCGTTAGGTGGTGCCACCTATTCAGCCCCACCTCCTCTTTTGAACCAACGAATTATTTGAATTTTGTTGTTTGGTGCAGGCGTAGGAAACAACACATCAGCAAACTTGTGTAACCGTCATCATGGCTCCTCGCAAGAGAAGCCGTTCGAAAAGTGTATCCAAATTACCAAAATCAGCCATATTTGACAGTCCTAGTTACCTAAGGAACGTGTCAGATTTCAAGAGTACTCTGCGACGTAGGGACTCGTTGCGTTCTGCAAGGAAAACCTGGGTAAGTAAAATACTAAAAACCTCACATGCTTCCTGATGGCTCACACTATAAATAATAACTGTAGCATCTGCTATTCTGTTGGCCTATAAGTGCAATATAATATGCCTTGTTATCTCTTAGTTCTTTTTATTGCTTAAGCCTTCCACTCGTAACAGGTGTTAAAAAATAGCCATAGGAAAAGTATTCCAGAAGTCACCTCGCTTGACGATATAGTATTGCGAAAAATATATTAGTAGGCCAGAATAAATCAGAATGTCTAAATATGCACAAAAGCGAATAGGCAAATAATAATGGACAGTAATTGATGATTTTATAAAGGTTTCAAATTATTACAAAAGATTCTTGAGTATACAGTATAAGCTTCAAAACTTTCACACGAAAGTTAAATCCCATCTTGTTTACCGTTTAATGAAACGGAAGGAATGTTCTGTCTTGTTATACTTTCGCATTGCCTAAGGCCCGTAGGGAGAAATTCGATAACCCTGAACAAACGGTAACAGCTTTATCCAGCCTTGTGAGTCCACTGGTATCTTTCTCAAGCCAATCAGGTGTAGCCGTTTGTAATATCTTGAATTTGGTTGCCAAGTGTCCAGCGATTTTTCTCAAATTAGCCACAAAGTCCTCCAACGCTTCTGAGGGTGGGCGACGATCCTTTACGGGTCCATTCTCTTGTTCGACACCATCAGTAGTGTGTAGATTTGTGGATCGTGAACTCTGCACACGGGTAAAGGGAGCCACTGATGTGTGCGATAAGGTAACGACCAAGTCATCAGGCTTCAGTTGGTCTACCACTTCCTTAACACCTGCCATGGCGGTTGTGGCAACTGATGGCAATGCTTTGCTGACATACAGCACATTTTCTTCATGGTTGAGCACAAGAACGTATTTGATTTTGATTTCTTTGGCGCTGGTTCCAAACTGATGTATAGAAATTTCGAACTCGTCTACAAGAATCGCAATGCGATCCTTCATTTCTGAGGTTAAATTGGCAGGTAGCATAGTTTGCAGGTCGTCTCTCGTCGGCCAAGATACAATTCCACGGAGACACTGGAACATGGCGTCTACCCATAAGTTGGTGTAAAAGCGCGCGTCGTGAGGACTGATTGCGTACCGGAATGCAACATCTTCCACTTCAAAACCCAAGCGAAGGCGTTGGAGTGTCATGGCAAACAACTCAAACCGACTCCGTACGGGATGGTTTACCCGGACTAACTTATTGACTTGGTTATACAAGTCTAACAGACACTTGAAAGAAGGGAAACCTATAAAACACAAAATTAATGAAAAAATTTCCGCCAAAAAGTTTTCTCACGAAAGTTTACCTGTATAATATCGTAATGCGAGTGGGTTTTGTTTAAAGTAAGCCATACTCATGCAAGACACTTCTACTTTCTGTGCTGACCTCTTTCTAGGTTCTTCTTTGTCAGATAGCGACTTCCACGCTTTTAACAGTTGCTGGGATGTAACTTCTAACTGCTCTATATCACTTCCTTGCAGAACTGTCTGACAACTGGCATTAAAGACGTCTGTTGCTTCTAAATTTTGCGGTTCTACTGGCAAGTCCAACGGAGGCTCACTTTTGATTTGGTCAGGAGCGAGACAGTCTTCATAGTAATACATGGGTCTAGATTCATGTAGTTCGTGTGCCCTCTCTACAAATATTCTTGCATTGGCCAGGTTTACCAGTGAGGGTTTAGCTTCCAAATCGTCCGTCACCGAAAGGTTTACCTATGACACGCGATTACAACGTCAGAATTGATCAACCATTATGTTACCGTAATGAACTCGTCTGCGAAGCTTTCCATTTCTGGGTATTCTTGGTTAATTGATGAACAATTGGGCTCAGATTCTTCCAGCCAGACTGAATTCACGATTTCCTCTGTTTCAAATGGAGTAGATGGCCCTGGTTCATCAGGGCTTGGCGTTGTATACGCATCAGTAGCTTTAAGACGCTCTCTACAATAAATACGTTACTTACGGTTACGTATACTGTGCTATAATTAGACAAAATATGAGCTTTTACTCTAAAGTCATCTTGGATTTTTTAAGACGATGAGATCTTCTCTTCATTGGCTGGAAATGCTCTTTTTCGTGTTCAACCCATTCGGATATAGGAACCTGATTTTTGCAAACAGCGCATTTCACGGACGGAATGTTTTTCTTGTTCACTGTGTTGCTACCTCGACTGGCGAATGTCGCGTGCCTACATATTAAAAAATAGACAGCTTTTATTTTTGCTTAAAATTAGGCAAATTTACCTTGTAAAAGCTCTCTTCATTCTTGCTTTTTAATATAATGCGTACGCTTTTCGTAAATTGGAGATTGTAAACAAGTTATACTGTTAGGAAACACTTCTGGTATGATCTCCCTAACTGCAGTGAAAGACAGCTGAAGGCGGAGCTTTGGTCAACTCCACCAGGAGTAGAGCAAGGCGATTGGACGATAGCGTAGGTTGGTAATTCCGTTACTTTCGCTGCGTCAAACAAGCCGTTTGCTTTTTTTTCCATTCGCTAATTATCGCTATTAGTTATCCTTGTCTTTTCGTGTAAGAAAGGTATAATGGAGGATAGTGTTACAAAACAAATCGCTACCCCTGCTGAGCTCGTGATGCCAGCTTGGGCTTGCGCCATCCAGCCCGGATTTATAGCGAGTTGCTCTACAATGAAAAATAAGGCCTCTTCCCCAAGAAAGGATGGCTTGTAATTTATTCTCTTTATGTGTTTTAGGCGCTGAACCAGATGTGATTTAAGCCAGGGATAGCAAAAGTGTATAGTAAAGCAGTAAGAAATAGATTTTACTTTCAGAGGAAATTTTGTATACCTAAATTAATATGCCCTTTGTTTTTCATTGTTGAACTACCGCTATAGCGTTTACATCAAGGGTGTTCAACCGACGAAGCCGTTTTGCGTTTGTAGTATTGTAAACGGGGACGAAAGGTAGCAACGTTAGCAGAACGGAAGTAACTAGGAGAGCTATTTCGTGTAGACTTTGAGATATTGACCTTAATTATTCTTCCCAGAAGTTTAAAAAAAACACGTGGCTAGGGTCTTCTTTCCTTGTCTGTAGTAACCCATTCTGATGTAGTTTTGTGTAGAAAGAATAAATTTTCTTGCTTTTTACTGCTCTTGCACCTGCAGGCTTTCCGCGCTTGGTCGAATTTTTCACTCAGTGTGAAGGTAGTAAATAAGTGGCCAGTGGCCGGCAAAGGATGTCATCCAGAAAACCCATGGAGTTTTTTTGTTATTAGAGCTACTAGTCTATTCAGTCAGACCGATGGACCATTTTCAGTAGAATACGTTTCGTTGTTGTGCGAGGGTCTAGCTAAGTTCACAGAGATTCGTATAGTTCGTAAAAAAAACTTTTTACTGAAATCTGCTACGATATAGCCCGGATTTAAGAAGTTGGCGATCCCTGTCTGAGAAGTTTTAAAAAAAGAAATTCCGTAGTGAAGAGTGGCACCTTGTGATATACAAGCGATGGCTCCTATACTTTGTGAAAATCCCTCTTGTATTATTACACAGCTCGAACGCCCTGGATTATGCAAATTACCTCGAACAAATGTGGGCGGCCGGGTCTTGTCTAACAGTGCAACGCGGCTGATGACGTCACTAACTTCTCCCAGTTATTTGCCTTTCATTCCACCAACATCAAATGACCTTTGGCTTTCGATAGATGCGTCGCCTCGTCCATATGCATTTGCCCGAGAAACCCACAACGTGCTTTGGCGTGGGCGGAAGACCTACGCATTATTGCCGATGAAGTTCTCTACGTTGTCATTGCAAGAAATGCACTGCCAGAAATCTTTAACCCTCGGCACTGAAACTCGATCCAGTGTTAGAAACATTGGCCAATATCCTTCCGCGCCGAAATTTCATGCCAGCCTTTTAGACTTGACCCACTCCAGAAAGCCTATGGCGAGTCGTTCGTTATTGGCTTTGCACACTAGTGTGTCGGCTCGATCCAAGGTATACATGGAGAGAAAGATAGATAGCCTTGTGTTCATGTGTTATAAGCCCAAAAGATAAATAAGGTTTTTTCTTGTTTCTGTTTCTAGGTTTGAAAAACTAACCTATTTAGCACATATAAGGTCTTGTTTTTGCCTAGTAAAATGGTTCGGATGTTAGGTTCGGTTCATTTTTAAAAATAAACATTAGTGAGCAGTGTGGGTCGGCTGGTGATTTTTCTAAAGAAAATTTTTTATAGTCAAACCCGTTATTTTCATTTTTGCGTCATTAGTTTCCGAGGAAAGCTATTTTTTCGGATGGCTTGGTTCTTTTCCCAGAACGGAAGTGTTTGTGGTATAGCCACTATAACATACTTCCTGAGGCAGTCATTTATATATGCCTTTCTTTTCAAACAACGTTTTATTCCCAATTTTCATTACAACTCCACTCCCATTGCTCGTAGTCATTTCTCAACTTGTTCGTACTTAGTCAATTGACTCACGCTACCACAACTTCTCGATAGAGAAAGTATAAAACATTGGTCTAAGTGACTGTAAGGTTATATTGTTGCCTCTATGCCTTTCTTTTCAAACAACGTTTTTATTTCCAATTTTCGTTACAACTACTCGATATAGAGAAAGTCTAATGCATTGGTCTAAGTGACTTATAAGGGCTATACTGTTGCCATTTCAGATGTACGAAGTTGCCTCTTTTATGGGTTCGCTTGAGGAAACGCTAGAAAGTCTCCATATTGTGTTAACCTTATGACAGTGCAGATAAAATAAAATAAAAATGACGAAATGAGAAGTTTCACGAGAACTTTGACATTTCCGATAAGCACTGGCTCTAGGACAGATCATTTAAACCGGGGGAAATATCTGTTGACTTTCTCGAAGATTCTTTGCACTTTTGCAAGAGACCATTAACTGCGAAGCGCACTACAGGAATTGCCATGTCGAATATAAAAGACAGCATGGGCGGGCTAATGAGAAGTTAATGTCGAGTCTGGTTTCGTAGAACTTGAAAAAAGTGAATTTATTTTTCATCTAATGAATAAGGCCCACACGCATTTGAATTCATCACACGATGGACGCAAATGAAAACCTGTTGGTATCCTTTTCCCCTCTTTCGAGCAGTGTAGTGATTTGTTTTAGTCCAGCAGTGCGCTTGTTCATTAGTCTGAAAGTCTGACTTCATTCACATGGGAGTGTCATGTAATTTCATTAAAAAAGTTTCATGAAAGGGTGGACCGGGTTGGGCACGCACGCGTTTTTCTGACGCGGTTATCTGTTAACAGGTGCGCTGTAAACGTATTGTCGCCTTCGTTTGTATTCTATTCCCATTTCTTTCCAACCGTAACGTGAACAAGGTAGTGAAAACTCACCGGTTTTGCTCAAGGGCTCCACGCTAGTCCACCCGCTAACCGCGAGTGTGGTTTCAACACAGAAAACGTTCGCTGTTTTTAGTGCAGCTTTAAACGTACTGTACAGTACAGTACGAAGACTGTCAGCTAGTGTCGTCATTCTCGAAGGCGGATCCAAGATTTTTCAGCCACTTGGTATACTTACGCTTTTAGTAGTTCTCGAGCCGGCATTCGAGACGAAAGCCCACCAAATCAAAGGGGTTCTAGTTCGCAAAAGCTTGCGCGCTTAGGGTTTCGTGATTAACGAGTATCAACGTTATTGATCTAGTCGTGTTCCTTGCTTAAAGGCCAAATTCACCCTTTTAGCCTTTAGTTTTTCATTGTTGATACGAAAGTCCCAGTTTTCATTCTTGAGAGCGGTGGATAACGAAAGTGGCAAAAGTGAACCTTAATGTGACGTGTTACGAATGTAGAATACCACAAAGTAGGACAACAAGGCTTTTATTATAAGCCACAGCCTGCTTGGCTACGTTGATGGATGGGTTTTGGGGTTGGCACAAGGACAAGCTGTGATCGTGCGGTATTTTCAGAAGAGGTTTAGGGATAACTTTAGAATATGCATGTATTCATATAAGAAAGATTCAGGTTTAAAGCTGTCGCCAAAAAACTATGGATTCTTGACAAGTTTGGAAGTTGCTAGGCGGGCTTTTGGGGTTGTTTTCATATTTGTGTTGGCGTAACCAAGGGAGCCTTAGTTCTGTAATCAAAGCTCATGTTTGCTGTTAATTAACTTTGAAGTTGACAAGGAAAAAAGTGATGTCAATAGATTGGTTTGAAGCTTTGAACACGGTTTAATCTTGACTACCCTCGCGTTAAGGCCAAAATGAAAGAGCAATTGTGAGTGAAAGGGAAAAAGGCCATGACTGTCATGCTTTGCGTTCGAGAGGCGATTATTACTATTGTCCTAACCTTGACAACATTGATGTTAGCCTTTTCTTAGTTCTGTAAAACAGCTTCTCTGTCTCTTATCTCTATAGGCCATCATGCATGGTTAGAAGCCAGCTTAACTGAAACTTGATTCATGGCCAAGCTTTTTGGTGACTCTGCAACTTTGGTGACGAAAGTGTGACTTTACGAACCCGGCACTCTAAATTCGTCTTACAGCTAAATAGTGTACATGAAAAAGTATACAAAAGAAAACCCATTCTTCACCGTAGTCGTAGTTATCCATTTAATTTACGGCTTCGTCTATCGGTCGTTTTCCTTTTCCAAGGATTTCGGTTTCTAGAATATTGAAAAGGACGACCTAGGGACAAAAAAGGAGAAAAACTTGTGTATTTGCGTGTGGGCTACGTTAAGGGCACAGAGAAACATTCTTCATACACGTGATTTTGGTTGTTATTCATATGCTAATTGCAATGGATTCCCGCTTCCGCTCGTCTTTCCGAACCAAGCCACACCGTTCAAGTTTGCCGGGTATGACCGCGGCTGTTGGCATTGATAACAATTTTCAAACCGCCCCTCCGTCATCCACGGAGCAGCCGGAAGCCATTGCAGATCTGGATGTGTATTATCTCCGCCAAATTGCACATCATCTCAAGGTGCCGTATTATACCATGCACTCTACACACTTCGCCTTGATCAATGAGTGTTGTGTTGTTGTGTGTGCCACAAGGCGTTGCGCGGGGAAGGTGCCGTGCATATGTTGCACATATGGTTGAAAGCTAAAGGTTGGGTGAGCCATGTTTTACGACCTCGTTACATGCGGGGAACCATGCGCTGCTAACGAGCATTCTGCAGCTTGAAAATAAGGGATGAATTCGTGGGGCGTGTGGATAAGTATTCTTGTCAAAAGAGATGGGGTGAAAAAATGTTGGGGCGCACTTTTAACCTCTTAAACGGATTTCCATCAACTCCTGAAACACATATACAATCTCTTTATATATATATATTTTTTTTAATATTTTTTTAAGGAATGAGCGATGAAAGTTAGAAACGTTTTAAAGCTTTTGCGGTTACTTTACACGGTTTCCTGTCATACGGTGGTGTGGCAATGTGGTTTAGCTCTTTAGCTTGTAATTCGGGAATGTTTGAACTGATTTGACGGTGTTTTTTGGATTTGTTTTTTGGTAGGAGTATGATTTGGAGCAGAAACTGGATGTGGAGCTTCGAATTCGGGAAGGAACGACTCGTTTATTGGCGGCATGTAAGCACCCGAGCCAGAATCTGGAAGCAGCGAAAACTCTACGAGTCTCTAATGCACGCATGGCCGCTTTGCGTTCCGAGTTGCAGTTACGGGGAGGAGCAGCGGCACCCTCCTCAAACCGGTTAGAGAAATCTTTTATTCTTTGTAAAAATGTTTTCATTTGGGTTTGGAATTATTTTTTTGCATTAGAGAGGAAACTTCTGCACCGTGTCGTGGAAAAGTAGCAGTTTCGGAATTGCGGTTACCTTTAATGTGGAAGGAAACAGACCATTTCAAAAATCGAGGCGATTATCGCCGTTTTGCTGTCTTTTGTGTCGCGTCCATCGGCACAGAAGTTCAAGACACAGAACTCGTAACCCCAGTTGACCGCTCCGTGACGGATATTACGTTTACGGATACACTTTACTTGTAAGTTTTTTGAGTAGAACATATTGTAGCAAACATTATTGAATGTCTGTTATGTTCTTGTACAACTTGGGGTATTAGTTCTCAGATTGATCCCGACTTTTCCATGAATGTGGAAGTCTATGCGTGTGTCCTGCAGGACGATTTGGCTCTTGCTTCAACTCCGAGGAAAATATCGCGTACTTTGCATTCATCAATAACTCGAACCCTGGGCCGCAAAATGGCTGCCAAGCTCAAAGACGGAGGAGCACAAGAAGACCCGTAAATGCTAATGTTTCTGCTATGCTAATGAATATTGTACCTCCCAAAAATAATTTACTGAAATTCTATATCGCTGCAGGGGTCCCAAGTTTGAGTTAGTTGCTTCTTGTAGCCTCAAGCTCAGCGACGCCAATGATGCTATTAAATCCCATGACTTATCCTTGGAAAATCTTGGTAAGTTTCTCAGTAAAAAAAAAAAAAAAGTCTTAACTTCTGTTTTTTCACCCTATACGAAGAAAATGCACATTCCCAGTTACCTTTATTCGGTCAGTTTTGCCTCCGCTTGGCTGCCCAGCCAGATGCATTCACGGACATCACAGAAGGTCCCATCCAATGGCAGAAGCAAGCAGGTTATGCGAAATTAGAGGGCTTCATTTGGCAGTGGTGGGGAAAAGAAAGTGCTAAGGATCTTGGAAATGAAGCTGAGGTGACACTACAAGTCAACAAAGTAAGTGTGGCTCATAATCACTTTTTTAACATTTTTAACAAAATTTTTAACATTTTCTTTTCATCTGCTATGTAGTTCACAGCCCTGTTGCTTGAAAACAAACCTTCGTTGAAATTAGTCCATGGAGAGAACGTTTACTCACTAGATTTCACCGCTAAACGTGATCTAGATAAGTGGAACCAGGCGTTTTCGCAATGCTTCTTAGATTTCAGAAGGTAAAAACCATACTATTGCTCAACCTAGGTGTTATAACTGCTCACGCTTTTTAATTTTGGGGTTGGTTTAGCTGGGGTAAAGCTGCGGAACAATGCATGGAAATTCAATCACCGGTACAGGTTCGACGCGAAATCATTGACAGGCAACGTCATGGATCTCTATATGAACAAACGCCCATTCACGGTAAGTGCTAAAGGTCTAAGTTCCTTTAAATTCTAGCCTATTTCGTTCTAAAGTTACCGAAATTCGGTAGCTTTTTATTTTGGAAGGAGTAGTACACAATATTGTAGTTAAGTTCTAATGAATGACCCTGGTTTTGTTGTGGATTTGTCTATTTAGATAACTCACTAGCTTGTATACCTGAGCGTCGCCAACCACGCTCTGCTCTCTCAGATTTGTTTGCCACGCCCCTTCCCCCCAGCCGGTCCGCCGATCTTGCCTCTACTACACCTTGCCAGCCGACAACTCGGCCTCGATCATTATCCAACTCTACAACATCTCTTAAAAGTTGGGGATCTATTAAAGGCATCTGGCCATTTAATAAAGGATCCGATTAACCTGCAACTCAAGATTTCGCGTGTTGGCATAATGTGTTTCACAAATTCATTCCAAATCGCTTGACTTTACATTTCAGGATTGCGTGCACTGATTTTTTTAATGAAGAAATTAAACTTGAACGAAAAAGAAAAGAAGTGGTAAAGGACAATCCATACTTGTCAACTTGTTCGCAATATCTGACGTAAAGAGAAATTGATGTACCGTGCTCGTTTTTTCATGTATTGGTCGAAGGAGACATTCATTAAACCAGGCATATTTAAGCAACATTTTTCTTTCAAAATGTATTTTAAGTTTTACGAAGTGGTAGTTCATCTCGCCGAATGTTTGCCCTTACCAAGCTGCTTTCCAGGATTTGTCGTAGTTATGGAGTGAGGACCTACGAACAGGATTATGAGGCCTTTTTGCATACGCGAAAGAAGTGAAATTTTGTACCATGGAATGAGATGCATGTGTGAAGCTTTAAGAAAAATACATATAATTTTCTTCCAAACAAGTTTTTTTGTGATTTGGCGCTTGTTCTGCAATATTTGTTCTGTATTCACTACGAGAGCATTACTTGGTTTCAGTACAATAAAAGTAAAAGAGGTCGGTGCGTTCAAGGCGGGGAGAGCTAAGCTGTAGAACTGCAGCTTTGTTCACATGTTGTACTTATAGAAGTTTATTCTGTAATAGAAGCTTATGACCGAATGGATAAGGCGCAAGCCTGTGGAACGAGAGGTTCTCGGTTCGAAACCCAGTAGAATCACTTTATTTTGTCGAAAAAACGAAATTTTGAATGGCTTCCTTTCTCTGTACCAGGCTTGGGCAAAAGTCCGAAAAAAAGGACTTCGAGCAAGTCCAAGTCCGTTTGAAATTATACAAGGAATTGCAACTCCAATTCCTAGCATTTGTTTTTGCGGCAGAACCAATTCCAGTTCCAACTCCAACTCCCCTTTGCTCCATCACAGACAAGTCCAACTCCTGGCAAATGATTTGAACAAGTCCGCAATAAGTCCCCTGTGTGTCAGATATGGCAGGTCACTTTAAAAGAATCATCCGAAAAGAATAGCCCCTTCGAAGGAAAAATGCTTATAAATGGTGGACTCCAATTTCGCACAAAATTCTGATGTGGACTGATTGTTTGGAACAACCTTACTAACTTTACATTAAGCGTGTTGAGCTTTCTTTTGGCCCTATCCTTGGAAACCTAAAAAAGCAAGCCCACAGTATGCTCGCTGCTTGCTTTTCTCCTATTACTTCTATTTCTATTACAGTGGAACCCGCTTAATTACATAGGCTCGGGACCGGACGACCAGTATGAATTTACGCGGAGCATGAAATAACACGGAGTTGCCTATTAAAATGCTAAGAAACACACAATGAAAGAAACTGTTTTTACGTCTAAAGTATATTTTTATTATAACGTCAGTAGTGAATGTTTTTCCCTATTTCGTAGGAAAATAGTCCATAATGGAACGCTGCGTAACGTTTGTGAGGTTTAGTTTGTACAGGTCAGCTTTCAAGTCGTATAAGCGTTCAAATGACGTGCCCCCGGTAGCATCCATGAATCTACGAATTGCATCTACCGCCTCTAGTGCAGCTGCTAACGATGGAGGAGGCGTTGGCTCAGTTACGGGATCGTCACCTTCTTCCGTGACCCCCACGAGTGTCACATCGAATTCGTCGCCCACCGTTGGGATCCCATCGTCAACTGCTACACAGAGGTTAAAGGCATCAGTGTCCATGTTGGCTGGTATGAAGACTTCATCATTTTCAGCAGGCAAACAGGCGTTGTTATTAACTCTATCGTCCTGCAACTCTTTCGCAAATCGAGCGCGACGAAAACAATTTGCAATTGTCGATTTGCTGATTTTATGCCAGGCTTGCCAAGGATTCCCGTTTTACAGCACGCTACTAAACACGGTCTACGTAAATCGTATCGCTCGTCAACGGTGAAAGGTGAAAGGAGAAGGGTCTTGGCTAAAGGATTACGTTCGAATAAGAGTTATAAGTCTAAGCATTTCCTGGAATTTTGTCTATGAATTTAGCTGGAGTAATTTATCATTGTAAAATACCCAACGGGACTTGAATAGTTTATGCATTTCAACGGTTTATGTGATTAGGCGATATGAAATAAAACGACCCCTGTCTCTACAGGATTAAATGGGAATAAAACGGGACCGTAAGTTCAGTATGAAATTAGGCGGGTTATCATGAGCTTATGAGCTTATTATTATGAGCTTATTATTATCATTATTATTATCATTATTATCATTATTATGAGCTTATGCGATATGCAATTAAGTGGGTTCCACTGTATTCCGTATGAGCACCTCTTACCTTTACTTATTTTCATACGGTATACTCAAGAAAAAAAGTTTCTTCAGTGTAACACTGTAACCACAGTGGCTACATACCACCAGGAATTTAATTCTGGTAAACCAGCTACTTTTAATAACGAAAATTTTCCTGGAAGGTTCCTGTATTTCTCCCATAATCCAAGTCCCTTATAGCGTCGAAGTCCAACTCTCTTCCAATTCCGGCCATAACAGTTCGCTTCCAATCCAAGTGCAAGTTCAACTCACTAGAAAAAGGACTTGCCGGAGTTGTTCAACTCCGAAATTTGCTAAAAAATGGGCTTAATCCAGACTTGAATCCAGTTCAACTCCAAGTCCGCCCAAGCCTGCTCTGTACCTTATGCTTTCCCGGCAAGGTTCCTATTCCCATATTCGAATTTGTGAAGCTTCGGCATCACGAGCTCGAATATCGGAAACGGGAAACCGAGTTGGGGAGTTGGGAACAGGGAAAGGGGCGAGGCTCTCAGCTTTTCAAAAACTAGGTACGGATTTTTATTACATGTTAGATACATACAGAGAATACAATATAACAATGCAAACTTTGAGAGAATAACAACATATGGCATCGTCATATTTTTATAAACCGAACGAACGATGGATACTTTCCACGTCGACTGTACACCAGTTTTCTTCATATGTTGCATTTATAGGTGTTTCAACTATTACTAAATAAAAGCCTATGACCGCGTGGATAACACGCACGACTGGTGACCAGAGGTCTCCAGTTCGTTTCCAGGTCGAAGCACTTTATTTCGTCGAATAAAACGAAATATTAAATGGCTCCCTTTCCCTGTACCTTATGCCTTCCCTGCAAGGTTCCTATTCCCATATTCGAAATTGTAGTGCTTCGACATTACGAGCTCGAATATCGGGAGTGGGAAACCGAGCAGGGGAGTTGGGAACAGTGAAAGGGGCGAGGCTCTCAATTTTTGACGATTTTTGAATGGACCCCCTTGATACAGCATTATTCCTTATGGAGAAAAGCCCTGAAAACGCTTCCCCAGCTCGAAAAGAGACCACACCCCCTTTTTGGTCCAATCCACCAATAGGATTTGTCCTTTTTGTGGAAGCCACATCCCTTTCCGCGGATTTTACGAAAAATCACGCAAAAATTTCCAAAATTTTCGCTTTTATTTAAAAAAAATACAAATCGTACAGTAAAAAGCACAATTTTCGGAAACCAAAATTTTACGGGGAACGCTTGGGTACAACAATAAGCAAAAAATGGAATTCTGGAGGATACAAAAGAACTCATTTGCCTAATTTTAGAATCTAATTTCTGGAGCTAATAAAAGTCACAAAACAAAAATTCAAACAATTTGCGGAAAACTGGGCGCTAAGCAATGTTTGGGAGGGATCCATTTTTTTACAAGAAAAGCAAAAAATTACGAAAACAAGCGTTACAATTCTACTCAATTCTCAAAAATTGTACAATAACACAAAGTCGAACTCAAAACCTGTTATGCTGAACATCGGGACCCTTACAATGTGTCAATGTTGCCTTAAAGTCCAACAGCCGCAGTTGGAAGGGTTAACAAATTGAAATGTAAACACAAATTTAAAAAATCAATTTCAATTTCTTAAATAGTTGACGGAAGACTAGTTTGAAACCTGATTTGCAAAAAACTGCATAAAACCACCAGATTCACAGCCCGAAGATCCATTTGGTACGTGAACGCAGCAAGGGATATTAGTTAAGGTCGTTAAAAATAGCGTCTTCTCTTTCTGTATACCCAAACTAGAAAGCCATTAACGTTAAACAACACCTAAGGTAAATACGTTAGGTCTGAAATCATTTAAACATATGGCAAATTGTATACTACCAAGAGATCTGCAGTTAAGGAAGTTCGCGACGTAAGGTTAACCTCCTGCTACAGTCCTTTTATAATTACGGATCTATTCTATTCTACTAAACTATACTAGATACATTTTGAACGACCTTACCAGGGTTGACAGCGGTAATTTTATTTTTTTACCGCTATCCGGTAACGGTAAAAGAGATTTTCGATTACCGTACCGCGGTAGGTATTTACCGCG
>JAGJRO010001664.1:0-81258 GCA_022832285.1 Lepidurus apus apus
CCGACACCTTCTAATTTTGCCATCTGTAAAATAGTTTTTGTTTTCACATTTTTCTGCACTCATAGGGTTCTGTTTGGAGGAAAAAACTTACTTGTCTGTAAATAGACTGCTTTAAGCGCGATAATGTGTTCGGCTGTAAGGAAGCATTGTCAAAACGTGCTCGCAGCTTTCCATTCCACTTTTCATTTATCACTTCTTTAAAATTCGTGGGTTTCTTACATTCTGAACAAGTTTTTCTTAAATAATGTAATGGCTCGCTGCAATGCGGGCAAGGCTTTTTATTGTTAATATTCCTTTTATTCATTATTTTTTTCCAATTTTCAGCAACCAATGTTTGTAAACATAAACAATGTTTGTAAACAAAAGCCATAGGACAAAAGCCCTAAGGAAGAACAACAGCACTCCTAGGGGCGTAAAACGCAAATTCTTAAGACACGATGGTGTCATATTTTATCTGGGTATACTGTACATATATTCGTAACTAAATCCGGAGAACGTGTTGGTTTTATTTCTAACATAAGATGCTGACATCTAGGCTACGTTTCCAGAATTTCAAACAGGCGATCTGTTGTTTACGTTCTCTTTTATTTTTTGATCATTTGTGGAGTACTTGTTTGCTTTCAAGTAAGTTCATTTCCAGGTAAGTTATAAGCTTTGTAAAGTCCCAAATTAATCTACTCATTAATTAAATGTGTTAGGAAGTGCCATTTGGCTTTCGAAGTTTACTTTCTCCTAGGAAAATGTCTTCTTTTCGGGCTTCAAAGTATGATTCTCTATGAATTTTTAAAATAATTACTAATTCCAGTTTTTACTTCAGGTTTCGTAAATCTTTCACCGTGGGAGCGGCTCTGGCAACTGGCGCCGTTGGTGGCACTGTCTTTTATGCCAAAGTAAACCCTTCGTTTCGCGAAAAGCTGGAAAACTCCGTTCCAGGGACTCGGTACATGCTTTCCACAATATTGGGTCAACCTTCCAATAGCAAAATGACAACAGGATCGGAAAACGGCAATATTAAGTTGCCAGCATGGCAAAAATTTACGCCTGGAAAGCAAACCTTCGATGACAAGGGGCTTTTAAAGGTTAAGCTAGAACGGGAGATGCAAAAAACAGCAGAGGAAAAGCCAGAAATCGAAACCGCCCCAACAACTCAATCAGACAGCTCAGAATCTTCAAGCACTCCTAACGTGCCTGAAAGTTCTTTGACAGCCTTTTCTTTACCACCACCGCCAATCGAAGCTCCGGTTGTTGAAGAGAAACCAGCTGAGCTTAACAACAAAACTGAAGAAGGTCAAAGTTCAAACAATACTGAACAACCGGAAACGACTCCAGAAAGCTTCTTGGAGAACCAGTTAGAAAAACTAACTGGAGGCAATGCCGAAGAGAAGGACGCCAATTTTTTGGCTGACGTCACATTGACGAAATTGTCAGAAGAAGAACTAACTTTAATGATTGCTTACGCATATCGCAAAATTGTTGCCCTCCAAGAAAAAATTGCTCGCATACAAGTAATTTCAATAACCAGATAACAATTTTCCAAAAATAATATTTCACGTTTTTCTCAGGCAAGTCAGAAGAACAAGCTAGAGGAAATCTTAAAGCAACAGCATTTATTCGAAACCGACGCCCTGAAAGCCAAGATCCAGGAAGCTCTGCAGCAAAAAGAGTCCGAATTAAGGGGTGATTTCGACAAGGAAGTAGGTTTTATTTCGTAATTTTGTAAATTGTTTTGTATTTTATTTTGTTATTGTCTTATTTTTCAAATAATTTCGTGTGTTTCGGGGAGATTCATGACATGATTGCTTGCTCGCTTTTAGGTAGCTGATTTAAAAGCTGGTCTCGGTCAGGATTTCGAACTGAACTTGAAACGCCAGGCCAAGGCCCATGCTGTGCATTTAACAGAAGTTCTGGAAGCTCAGCAGAGGGAGCTGAATAACCATTGGACTGGTCGATTCGAAAACTTTATGGTGACGGAGCAGGTCAAAACTGCAGGCAAACTAGCCGAAGTTTACGGGATGGCCAAAGGCGTAGAAGACGCCCTGAAATGTATGTTTGTCTGTTTTCCATTTTTGTTTGTGTTTTAATCTTATTATTTTATTTATTTTTTCCATTTTTAAGGGCGCTGTGATGCTATTATTGCGGCCAACCGAAGCAGGGAATTGTGGACATTCTGTCAAGCCTTTTGGGATACTCTTCAAACTGGTACTGACAAAGTGGATTGGCTGGCTGTATTGAAACCTGTTGTCGAAAAAAACAAAGGTTTGGGTTTCATTAATGTTATTAATTACGTTTGGGAAACAGATTTTTTTTTTCTTTTAGCTCAAGATGGGTTTGTCGAATCAGTACTTCAACCCTTGCTCGGGCAAGACACTAAAGTTACGCCTTTAGTCTCCCTCAAGGTATAATCTAATGATTAGTTGGATGAGTTGTCATTTTTTTTTCGTTTTAGCGTCGTTTTCTTGATGTTGAGCGCGTTGGGCGACGCGTTGCTCTAATTGATGACAATGGAGGGTCTGTTTTGCGTTACGCACTGTCCTACCTGCAGAGTTTGCTGGTTGCGAACCCGTGGCGTTCAGTTTCGGCCAGCGATGTGGTTGATGTGGAAAATATTACTGCATTTGAAGCACTAGCCAAAGCAAGGTGATTGATCTTTTCCTTTTGTTTCTAACTCATATATTAACTCATGTATATCGAACGCTTTCTGCGCGATTGTAGGTATTTTCTAGAAATAGGCGACCTAGAGCAAGCCGTCCGCTGCGTAAACGTTCTTAAAGGCGAACCTCGTCGAGTGGCGCAAGACTGGCTGGTTGAAAGTCGTCGTCTGATGGAGGCCCGTCAAGCTGCCCAAGTTTTAGTTGCTTACGCAACATGTGTAGGACTGGAAAACTTGTAAATTGTATAGATACCTATCGTGGTAGTAATAAAAAAAGTTTTCAAACAGACTTTGGGATATTTTCGTAACCTTATATTTTCATATTCCTCAAATTTCTTCCAAATAATCGATTTCTGAAGTATTAAACTGCTGATTGTTAAGGCCACTGTGTACTGCAATTAATTCATCTTTTTTTGACAAAAGATGGCACTGATTTCATACCATTTCTCATTGTAATTTCAAGAAATTAAAAGAAACGGAAAGAAATAATAGAGAAGTTCTTTTTCTAAAAAATTTTAATAACAAAATCTACTTTACCTGCTGTTTAAGATTTTGATAGATGACGTATTTAAACTATTCATAACTTGAACGCTATGCAAAAAAAATAGGAAAATCGATATTAAAAAAGAAAATAAACAGATAAAGTAGATTTATACATCCCATGCATTACTGTCACAATACAATTTCATTATATTGCACAGAGAATGAGAAATTTCGAATAAAAATTTGCCATGCTGTAGCGCCATAAGGGGTTCCAATATACCGTGGCCTTAAATTCAAAATAATTCATCTTTTTCAACCTTGGTTTTATTCAATAAATCGCTTTCCAAAAAATTTCGTTTATTGTCTGCGATTACCGAAAAAGCCCAGCTGAGAGAGCACCTTCGTGTTCCAGGATCTTCAGTTAACAAAATGTTAGGTTCATCTAGAAGAAAAGTAATTATGCGCACAGTGAAGAGCTTACTTTCTGAATTTCGGCAGAGGAAAGGCAGCACACGTAATCACTTTTTCCGCACGAGTAAATCTATTTGTTTTTGAACGCCATTCATTTTCCTCGCACCCCAAAAAGATCTAATAGCAAAGTTTTGGACAAAATGTTTGTTTTTCCCCTTTTTTCTCTCGACAAGTGTACCAAAGTTCCCAAGTCGCCAACCCCAAAAAAAGGGAAGAATATTCTCCCCTGAAAATCTAGTTCATACTCGCCTGAACAACTTTATCCATGCATATCGTTTTACTATAAGCAATTCAATGAAAAGAAATCTAGGAAATAGCCATAAGATGACAATTCGTTGTGTTTGTAGAGAAAGAAGAGAACTATGTACAAACGCACTGTTTTTACTACCCGACTCTAGCTAAAAATGGATCTCGCGTCTGACTTTGTACAAGTAATTTCTTCAACTTCATCGTAAACTATATAAGGAATAAACATCTTTGGACCAAGTTAATAAATTGGAACAAGTGCATATGCTTTTTTGGTTTCATCCACACCAAAACGAAAAGAAAAGCTTGCCAAAAACTATGCATAGCAAAAGGTGGATATCCCATTAACGTAAATTCTACGCTGCTCCTCCTTTTTACATTCTTTTTACTTACTATATCGCCAAGTCCTTTCCTCTTTACTTTGCTTCAACTTCAAAAGCAGCATAGCTTTAGCATTCCTAGCTTTTGTGAGCTCTTTTTCCAATTCCGTTTCTGCTGCTTGCCACAGCAGAAATATATCTTCCTTGGTCAAGCGTTGCATCGTAGCTTTATCCACCATGGCCGCCGAAATGGTTCGATTCGTCGAGGATTCTTCCGTGCTGGAAGTCAAGTCGGAATCCGAAACATCCCGACTTCCTAAGGGGTCCCGGACCGATTGCAACATATCCAAGCTAACGGAAGTTCTGCGAGATACTGACCGTACTGGTCGAGCCATCTCGCTATCTCCTTCGGTCCAGGTTGGCACAAATTCGCAAGAACCATAGATCCCTGGATCGGTAACGTTCGAATGAGCACGAGATAAATAACGGTGATGAAAAGCCGGCGAACAGGCCAATTGCGGACAATCCACCATATTGACTTGGAAGTCCACTTCATCCAAGTTGGTTTCCAAAACCGAGGGTGGTAAGGGTGGCAAAGGCGGCGGAATGACTGCGATCTTCCTGTTACTTTCGGTATTACTTCTCAGGATTTCTGATTCCTCTTCAACCACGCCATTTCTATTCAGTTTATCCTCTTCCCCTCCGTCTGCTTCCTTCAAGTCCCCTTTGTCGTCTTCATCCTCCTTTTCTTCACGTTGAAAGCGCCTTATCTCCTGGATCATCTCGAAGAACTGGGCTTTACTCCTGCGTCGGCGTCGTTGTTCGTTTTCTTTCTATTAAAAGAGAAATAACCCCCCAAGAATCTTATAAAATTTGATTCTAAATTAAAATGAATTATTTCGTTTTACCCTTTTGACGCTTTTTTGGAACAAAGAAGTAATTTGCCCTTGTCTTAAACTATTCATTAATTCTTTGGCCGCGTGATGGGGTGGCAGCAATTCCACGCAGTTAATAAACCTATACAATTTCTGCCACCAGCAAAAAAAGAAAACCAAAATCAATAAATGGCTTCGTTCGTTCGTTCTTTTTCTGTTTCTTTGCTCTCTCCTTGCAGTTTTATTTAATCTTTTATTTTACCTGGCTGAAAAACATCATATTTGGAGACCGCCAAATGGTTCCTTTGGGTTTCTGGCGTAACCCTGGCAAGGCAAATTTGTAAACCAAATGTTCCAGAACCAAAATCAAACAACCGGCTAACATCCCAAAGCCCAACAAGATAAAAACACCGGCTACTGCAGATACGCCCAAGGGTTGAGGTTTATACGCGTCTCCCGAAGCATGGAAACACGGTAAAGAACTGTACCACTTGCTGCGTAACTCGTCCAAATAGCCTGAAGTCGTGTACCGGGACAAGACAGCAGAAATGCTCACCTACGAAACGGAAACAGGCAAGATAAGTGAAAAAACACTTCGTACATAACGGTTCTGTTGTTGGGAGTCTTATTTCCCCAGTATACTTGCAAAGGCAATCCTTTGGTGAGTCCAACGGCGTACGTATCCTCATTGATAACATCGCCAACCGTTCGCAGCGTGCAGCCGGCGTCGTTTCCCCGGTAATAATCTAAAATGGGCGTGTCTCCAATCAAGAGGTCTAGCCTTCCATCCCTGGGTAAAGAAGAAGCGAAAGAAAATTAACAAAAAACAAACAATATCGAATGTGGCAACGTAAATACCGTACGAGCACGAAAGGTGATCCTTACAATTTCGTAAACAAGAACTTGTTTCAGCCTTAGCTATAACCTGACACCAAATCATACACGCTACTTTAACCCCCATGCAAAACTCATCTCATCTCCGTAAACAATCTACACCAGAAGGAAAACTAAACTACAAAAATAATAATAATAATAAAAAAATAAAAGGTAAACATTTAGTTTCCTGGGAAACAGGAAATTGGGCTGGTACAGGCTATATAGCTTCTTTTTTTTATTTCTATCTCGCTTCGTCGCTTGCTTTTCATCTTGAAAAGTCATCCACTGAGCGCTTAACCGTACTGGCGACGGTTATAAGTGGCCAAGGCCACATTAACGGCACGTACCTAACAAAACACTTACTTTAATTTGGCTACGCCTTCCTCTAAAGTGGAGACGGTAAATTTCTGCATATGTTCCCACAAACGTCGGTCTGCTTTGAGAGCGTAATGATCCGCAGCAGAGCTCCTGGTCGTGCCGGCTCTTCGATGCAACAGCTACAGCCAAGACGGAGAAATGAAGAAACAGACATATATAAGCATTAAACACACACTAACGCAAGCTGGGGGGATTCCAATAGATATAGGGTCGTGTCTATGCAATGTACCCTGTTATCCTTCATCTATCAAAAAGGCTGACAGGGCAGAACTATACGGCAGAATATCGGCCAGTCTAATGTACGTATACCGTAGCGGTAGCTTCCCCCTCCGAAAATGAAAACACATCAGTAACGGTAGTCTTTCGATTAATCCGTTAATCAGAAAAACCGCACAGACTTTCTAGAAAATGACTGTGGGAGGAAAAAATGGAGAGAAAATAGAGGTCTCTTTTCCCGAGCCTGTTGTTTCTGAAGCTTTTAAGACTGGAAGCAGCGCTTCATTTATCTTCTGGAAGACTTAAGACCGCCTGTCTTTACCGATTTGTTGCCTTTTCTTGCCCCGCTTCGGGAGTCCAGAACTTGGGAAAAACCTTCGCCTACGCGTAACATATTGATTCCTATTAACAGACGCCATCTTTAATCTAATTGATAATTCGAAGCAACTGCATGGACAGATGCATGTACAGTAACCAACTTATTGATCGTTCTTTTGGAGTTTCGAAATTGACCAATCACAGCGCTTATCCCCTGTTTGGATGGGTTTTTACATTGCTTGCCTACTTCTACGCTCAGGTAGGGTTCTCAACAAGTCCCTCCTAGTCCCCAGTTAAATAAAGGAGCAGGTCAGTCAATTAAACGCTTATCCCCATCCAAACAGGGGATAAGCGCTGTGATTGGTCAATTTCGAAACTCCATAAGAACGATCAATAAGTTGGTTACTGTACAAGTTGGTATCGTCTTGGCACCTTCGAAATGTATTTGATAGATGAGCGCGTTTTTAGAAAAGTGGAGCATAGTTTTTATTATCTTGATAGATTTAAGGCCACGGTATACTGCAAGTAGTTTATCATGATTTGTCAAAAGATGGCACTGATGACATACCCTATATCCGGAGAATCCTTTCCTGTACTTTTACGATCCTCTCCTTTTCATGCTTTTAGTTCAGCACCAGCTATGCAGTTTCCTGCCTGACCGTTATTTTCTGAGTGGCAGCACAAGCTGTCATCGTAATTTCGTACATTTTAAACAATTTTAAAGAAATGTAACGATATAGCTGAATTTTTTTTAATATCTTAATAAAATATCTGGTAGTCGGTGTCAAAAGATTTGGATGTATGATTTATTTAAAATTTTCATTGCTTGAACACCATGGAAAAAACTTGACTGAAAACGACAAAAAACCCGCAGATTTTATAGATTTATAGATCCCCAGCATTACGGTCACAATATAATTTCATTATATAGCCCAAGGCAATGAGAATTAGCGAACCAAATTTGCCATACTGTAGCGCCGTAAGGGGTTCCTTAGCGGCAGTCCTATTTGGCAGAAGGTACTATTTGTTTATTTACTTAGTTATATTCAGCGCCACCAGCTGCCTCTGATTATGGTCATGAACTAAGCAGCACTAATCAATGTGCAATAAGAAATGCTCGGTGATATTTCTTTCAGTATATACTAAAAAATGAGACGGAGGATTTAGAAGATAAAAGCTTTCATGTAGCTAGTTATCAAATTCAGTTATGAAAAGACTAACTACCTTGACAAAGCTGCTCAATCTAAACAAAAATAGTCCTAAATCGATTGTCTCTACCAT
The DNA here is from genome assembly GCA_022832285.1 of Lepidurus apus apus. Taxonomy (NCBI): domain Eukaryota; kingdom Metazoa; phylum Arthropoda; class Branchiopoda; order Notostraca; family Triopsidae; genus Lepidurus; species Lepidurus apus. Next base: position 8,115 of record JAGJRO010001664.1, read on the forward strand.
GGGCAACGTCGTCCTACGGCCGCACTTCTTTTCCTCGTTTGATATTTGAAAATGTTGCTATTTGCCTATTTATAATCTTCAAGAAAGAACCCCAAACCTAGGCAACATCGAGAAGTGGAAATCAGAGGACTAGACTTCAAGGATCATTGACGCAGATCAGTGAATCGGAACCCAATTATTGGGACATGAACTCAATAAAAATATCAGGGATATTTGAAGGAAAAGATGGAAAAAATAGACTTACGGTGGGATCATGGAAGTTGGTAACGGTTGTCTGGGAGAAGATGCCTGCAAAAAGGGCGGCAATATTGGCAGTGTACGAGGCCAGGAAAATGACGGAGAACCCACCCCAAACGTTGATCAGGAACTTGTTGGGCCAGGACTTGGGGGCTTTGAAGGCGACGAGGTGACTGAAGAGAAGGCCCCACATGACCCATAATGCGGAGGCCAAGGTAAAGTTCTTGGTACGTTGTCGGCCCCAGGGATTAAGCCCGAAGGGCGAGAGCCACTCGTAAATGGCGACCGCCAAGGCCGTCATATTGAGCGACACGAAGATCCCGATCCAGAGATCCGGACTGAAGGGCGTAAGGAAGGCTAACAAAGGAACGTCATCGTGCCGTGTGACTTGCAAGAACGATAAGCCCGAGTAAAAATACGGGATTGAAAAGTCAATCACTTCGGCCCGACTCGAGGTAACGCTCAAGGGGGCAAAGCTCAACTGAGCCGCCCCGGACCGAAGGTCCGCCACGATTCCATCCCAACTACCCACGCGTTTTGCGCCGCACTGACCGTCCGCCACTACATATAGTTGAAATCGCAGCCCCAAGTCATTGGCCACGTTTTCCATCAAGTCAATGGACAACCCGTAACAGCACGTCACGTTGTAGTTTATACCAGGATTCACTCCGCGTTCATAGTCTCCGAAGATCCGAGCGATCTCATCCTTCTCACTTGAACGTAACTGCAAGCACGGAATCCCCGTCAAGCACTTACGTACCTGAAATCATTGCCAAACTGTTGGTTTGCTTCTCTTTCTAACAAGATTGAAAAAAGGACCCTACCTGATCCGCTTCCACTTCGGCTTCCATGACAAAAGGCGGGGAAAACATTGTGGACACACGATACACTCTGGCGCTGTGAGAACGAGGTCCAGCTAAACTGTCCCCCGGCCAGACAACACTTTGGAAGACAACAGCCGATCCGGTGACGTTACCTACTAAGCGCCATCCCAAGCTGTTTCCGGAGGGTGGCGAGAGGTTATTACTATTGACACTTGTATTGCCTGACCCGGTTCCCACGCCCATTAAACTGAGGTCGTCTTCATCGTCACCATCGTCCAAATCTAGGTTACCCGCCCCAGCTTCCTCTTCGTCCTCCAGCCTTTCCCAGGCGGCCGGCTGGTCTCCAACATAGTCTACCAAGGCCATTTGATTTGGGATGGTCGTGGTAGCTGAGTTGAATGAAGGTCTTGTGTTGACCGCCCGAGGTCTTCGAGACGCAGGACTGTCGTTTCGAGATGCTCGAAAGGAAAAAACAGATGGCTGGAGTGTATAAGGTCGTCGCTGTGCCCAGTTAACGACGTCAAAGACTGCTTGCAAAGCGGAATCTACTTTACCGCCGCCGTCGTACGTGAGGCGTCCGGATAAAGCCTCTTTTATGCGCCATTCTAAGGCCCTTAGATCCGACCCGGCATGTTTTATTTGTGTTTTGGAAGAATAAAAGCACAAAGGAGAGAAAATAATGAGAACTTACTTGACCAATTGTTGGGAGAACTGGACCCGAGCTGCGGTATGTAAGGTGGGACCACAACCAGGCGGCGGCTCTACCATGCCATTTAAGGGCAGTGATACCTGGCTCAAGTCTGGAACTTGATTAGCCGCCGTTCTTAACGCCCCGTCGATCATCATCACGGCTCCTTTCATCAAATATTTACTTAACTTAATGGGCCGCGCTCGTAAGCCCAGCAACCCAAGCGGATAAGCAGCGACACCTTCAGGCGTGGCAGGCGGCTCCGTTGCTTCTTCTAAGACGATCCAAATCCAGTCTCCATCTAGCATGTTAATCTTGGCTGCTTCGCGGAAGATCTTAGCGGCCACTAAGGGGTCGCAACACACCAGAATGACCAAAGTAGGCACGCGTTGAAGGCTGCTTAGTCTTGCCAAGACTTGCCGACCTGGGGCTTCGCTATTGAGATGGATGATGGTAACGTTGGTGAAGAAGAAAGTTCCGTAACCCTCCCCTCCGCCAGACGTAGGTCTAGCGCTTTCATTCGTCTCCTCCAAGTGCTGATGCAAACGCCGAGCCCGTGGCGAGTCGTCCAATACGGCCGTCACAGCCGTCCATTTGTTAGCGGCCAAAAGGTGCTTGGTGGCCGCCACCAAGTGCGGCGATTTAGGGTTCAAGCTCACAAACCAAGGAGCAATGCCCTGTGTCAGCAAAGACAAGACCAAAAAAACAAATAAAAATCTCAGAAAAGGGCTATACACAACCCCTATACAGCTCTGTAGACACGCACTCTACCTCGCTTCCTTTTCCTCCTAGACATTGATTCGATTTCGTTCAGCTTTCCAGTGGCGATTCGCTTGCTCGGTCCTATCAAAGGTCCCACTGGTCTTTGCTCTTTGCTAGCCAACTTATACCATAATAATAAGAGAGAGCAAGGGAGAGAGAGAGAAAACGAGAAAACTCCGAAAGAGCCAGCAACCCAAAAAGGAAAGAGTAATCATGTCTTGTTTGCCAGGCGCTACTGGCCCTGGTTGATAATGCGAGACACGTGCTCTCTTCCTCTCGGCTCCCTGCACCCATCCGCCGAGCCATCAAGGGTAGGGGGTCCAAGAAAAAGGCCAGGAATAACGTTAGCCAATCATGGACTTGGCTTGTGTCATTGTTGTGACCCTATTTCTGTCCACGATCTGATCCTACGTGGTCCTAACGTATTATATACTACGTTTTTTCAGCCTCAATGGTTTCACGGATAGTACGTAAGTCGAACAGAAACCCTTGTAAGGCCACCATTCAGCCAACTATATAGTGACGGTGACCACAGAGAATTATTAGTGTTAAGCTGAAGCGGTAACTTGTCTCGTCAGTTTGCGTCAAGTTGCGTACTTTTGGACCCTAATCGGGGCTAGAAGCAAACGACCATAATAAAGCGCCTGGAACGACCCCACTCCAAATGGATGGTCCAAAGGCGGGCTGCAATCTGCCACACAGCAGCAGCTGACCAGCTCCATGTTTGCTGGTACACATTCTCCCTCAATCTAAGAAAAACATAGTGGAATACTTAGCGTGGCCAAGGCGCCTAAGTACTGGCCGTATACTGCGCCAATAACTGCAGATTGCATAAGCAAAGAGGGAAGCAATAACAGAGGAGCTGAATAATGGAGGTTAATTAAAAGGGCGCTGGGCTGCAGGATAAAACCCAGGAGGCGAGCCACCTCCCAAAGTGATTCGTCATATTCCATCACTCGCTTGGGGCCTAGAGGGATCAAGGGGATCTATCTCCTTCCGTCCTGGCTCCTACACCCCGTAAGCAAGGACAGTACTGGCCTTGGCCGAAATATTGGTGCTAAGGCTACAGAGACTCACTCACAGCCCTCCCTGTACGCCAGCATTAGCAGCAGTACGGACTCTATCCGTCGCAGTTGGGAGGCAGGGATTATTACTGTTCTTGTCATGCAAGGAGCAAGAGGTTCCTGTTTTTATACCGTACAGATTGTGTTGATGGGAAGAACAAGTTGATAGTGCCAAAAGCAAGGGGGGGGGGGTCGCATCTAGGGTACCGCTGTCTCCAATCTACTACCCACTTAGGGGTAAAGCGGGAAATGGCTGTAAATAAAGCCAACGGAAGGGCAGCCAGGCAAACCCGCCGAGGAGCAAGTCCGTGGATCAATGGATAGGGGAGGAGACAGCAGAAATATTCCAAGGAGAGGGGGAGGCTGGAACAAGGTCGCCTCCAAGAACTTATCGATTGTCTCTTTTTCGGTCTCCGGTAGCTAGCAAAAGATGTGCTCTGCTAGCTGCAAAATCTGAGTTCCTGGACTGGCCCAGAGGTTTGTTTAGAGCCCCATTATGTCCTGGCTAGAATGTTAAAACAACCTTTGCAAAAACCCGACCCCGAGTATCCCCCCTTCAAGGTCCCTTGTATCAGGCCAAAAGACAGCCGAAGCATCCTTGTCGCCAGTACTCGCGCTTGTACCCTTTTTTCTCTTGGCGTCTGCTCCAGTTGGGTCTCCGGATGTCTGCAATGTAGCTATGTTATACAAATCCCCCCCATCGGTCGCGGAAAACCGAAATCAGGACCTACTTTTGCTTCCTTTCAAAAGAACACGCGATGGCGATGGGAGGGGCTTGCTCCTATGTGTTGGTATGTATTGCTCGTCGAGGCTGATACAAGGAGACCAAGAAACGGTATCCAAAAGGCGAACGAGAAGGGTATCATGGCTGGAGGAAACGGGTGAGGGGAGGGGGAGAAGAACCTGCGTTTGCTCGGCACTTAACTTCCACACCAGGCTGTTTAAGAAAGGAAATGGAGGGAACGAAATTCTCCGTCTTAGAGGAAGAAATAAGCCAGGCTGGCCATTTTACTTCGATCCGGCAGAAATGTCTGTCATTGACGTTGTTGGAAGCTACGGCGAAAGAAAGAGTCAGAAGGAAAATAGAGTTAACTGTCGTAGGATATTTACGGAGGCGGGACAAAAAGTTGAACGTAAAATACAATTTGCGGGACGGAGAAAAGAAGCGGACCAAAGCTTTTAAGACGGTTTACTTGTCGGCCGGCGAAGCGCCGTTGCGCTTGTTGATGAGGAATTGTCTTTGAAGGGTTCAAGTCTGTTATGCAAGCCAATGAGAACGTAGCATCATCCGGCTAATCAGGCTCTGGTGCGCTACTTTTTCCTGGCACGCGAAGAAGATGGAAACATTGGGGAACCAAGTTTTTGCCAGTACAATGAGTACATGACGATGACGTATCTTCGTACCAATTTACGCGTTAGTGAACGCAGTAATTTGAGCTCTGACGGGGAGAGGAATGTGCGATAGCAAAAAAATGATCCAGAAACCAACCACGAGTCCCATTTCTTTGGTTGTACTGACATACGGCCAGTACCGATGCCTGGAACGAGCTCAGGCAAGGGGGGAGCTAAAGGCCTAATGTTCGATAACGCAAGACTTCTTTGGTTGGTTTTCCCCTTGGCAGCTGCCAGGAAATTCCCATAACTCACTAGCCTTTTCGTATCCCGAATCTATCTCATCAAACCATTTCCCTCCGGACTTTGAGCGGCCTTTTACAATAACGGGGTGAGATGCTCCTTTATTTTTATTTTATCTCCGTCTGTTCCGTACGGAAGCTCACAAAAAAGGGAAATCAAAGCAATGTCTCAAGCATAACGAGAGGGAATAGGAAGGGGTGCTTTTCCCTGTCTCCGATCCCGGTCTTTTCAAAAGCCTTAAAAGACGATTTAAAGCCAATTTGCTAAGTTCAAGAATTCTGGGAGGATGAGCTCGGAAGTTTCTTTTTGTTGATCTGACCAAAAGGAGGAGGCATTCCATTCAATAATTACGTAGATGAGATGGGCCTTTTTAGCAGCTGCAGCCAAAGTTGTAAACTGGTAAACGGGCTCTTGGTATCGCGCTACAAAGCTTAGGAAAACAAAAAAACAAAACTGAGCATCTTCCAAGAAAGTTTCTTTTACTACCAAGACTCGAGCTTCACTATGAATAAACTTAACCAGGTACATGCTGTATGTAATTACATAATGAGATGATTTACTCCTCTACGGAATTTATCTAATTACAAAATAGGATCAACTGGGAATTAACTATTCTATGTAATGGATTTCAAGTCTTCAAAATTTCAGAATTTCCTTCGAACCTTCCTTCCGAACTTAAGACATACGACGTATTTATCCACAAATAGTCGCACAAGCTAGTTCAGTAATTACGCCAACAAAATGGAAGTAAGCTCATGCTGTTTGCCTAATGAAGAAGAAACCCAGACTTGGATAGCTCCAAGGGGTTCGCAACTCGTGTTTAACTTCGTACACCCTGACCTCTCTGTTAAAACATGTTTAAACTTTTAGCACGTATAACTTGTTTTGTTTTAGCTTTTTAACTGAACAGTTTAAACTAAGTATAACATTATAACCCTTATAACTGGGTTTAACCCTAAGTTAAACAGTTTTTAACCCTGGTTTAAAAGTTTGACCCTAAGATTTCTTTTTGGTTAAAAAAAGTTTAACCCTCGTACACCTACCAACCAGTGTTCTGGATCTTTAAAAAAAGATTAGATCAGATCAGATCAATCGGCCATTTTTGATCTGATCGGCGTTGACCCTAAATTGGCAGTGATCTGATCGATTTTTTCGGGAAATTTACCGATCCCGACCGATCCAAAATCAGGCCGTCTAGTGGCCACTGTTCGAAATTTTTTCTATTGTTTGTAACACCGTTTATTCCTACTCCTGTTTTCCATAAAATGATCGGAACTTTGATCTGATCTGACCGATTTGGATCTTTTTGATCGGATCTAAATGTTCTGAAATTTTGCAACTTTTGATCTGATCGGGTTGACAGAAGTTGACGACGATCGGAAATGATCTAAGATCACACAAAAAGCATCGATCCAGAACACTGATTCTTACTATTGTTTTTCACGAAATGATCGGAACTTTGATCTGATCTGATTGATTTGGAACTTTTTCGATCGGATCTAAATTTTCTGAAGTTTTGCAACTTTTGATCTGATCGGGTTGACAGAAGTTGACGACGATCGGAAATGATCTAAGATCACACAAAAAGTATCGATCCAGAACACTGCTACCAACGAAGTTACAAACCCCTTGGATAGCTCGTATTCCGAGAATTTTGAATTCTGAGCCATTCCATGAAACCGTATTCAACTTGGCATCCCTTGAAACCAATAATAGAATACCTAAAGCCACGTAGCTGAGCAAACGGAAAACTTCAAAAAATCAATAAAAAAATGGGATTAATTTACAAACAGAATGTTGCCCTAATTACTTTAAAGTTGTCATCATCAAGGCCTCGGCTTCGCATCCCGACCACTGATACCCCAGTAGCCCCAGCAGCGGCTGTGATGCTGAACGTAGCACGGTCATCCCCCGTGAGCACCAAAACTACAGCGGGTCGCAACCTCAGCAGAGTTCTGCAAAAGTCTTCCATGCTCTGGTTGGTCGCCCCTTTCCAGGTCAGCGCCAACCCCTCCAACTTCACCCACTTGTGCTGCGTTGAGGCTGCGATGCTGTTACTGGCTCGTATCGGTACCCCTGCTGATACGGGCCGTTCTTTCAAATTCTTGATACCAGCGAGCAGATGACTATCAACCACACTATAACTTTCCGGGAAGGTCAATAACGATCTTGCTGCTATTCTGTTAGTCCTGGATTCTTCCTCACTGGCAATCGAGGGAGTAGCAATGCCTTCTAGGCTCTCCTCCGACCACTCGGGCCATTTAGTCGCATCACTGTCGAGGTCATCGAGGTTCACATCACCGGTGCTACTGCTCGGGGAGGAGTCTAAAGCGGTAGGAAAAGGAGTGGCCTCAGTCTCATCGGCCAAGGAGCGATGAGTACGCGAAACCCCTAAGCGCGCTTCTTTGTTGAGGGCCATTAAAGTTTTGTGAAAAACACGCGACATGACGGGGTAATCCGGAGCACTAAAAACGCCGAGGACGCGAAGAATTGGGGGCGGAGCCAAGGCTGGTGCGGTAGCAACTGGCGGTAGCAGCCAGCCAATCCAGCAGACAAGGAATAGGCAAAAACCAAGACGGAGAAGTACGCAGCAGGAACATCGCCGGTCGTCCATGACCGGTCCCGGGGAATCCAGTAAGCAATAGAGAGGGTGGTACGGGTACTGGGAGAGGGAAGATGCAGCTGAGGTCGCGGGTCACCGACGCCATCAACTGGCTGCTGCGAGTGGTATTGGTATTCCTGGAGGGTCGGCCCATGAGTACGCCATAATCCAGCTACCGGGGGAGCACTTGCCAAAGGCGAGGCAGTAAATTTCTTCCAGCAAACCTTGGTAGAGCTTCCGCCTTCGGTGGTCGCTCTGCGTCGGTTCAAGTATCCACATCCTGCTTCATCTTCCTCGGCCTAAGCGACCTCAACAGGCGGGGCTGCGCTGAACCACGCACTTGCATAACTCCATCATTGCTCGCCGGACTCACTAATTACTACGGCAGGAGCTAATACCACTTGTTCACGATCGTAGCAAGCCATCACCCGGAGCTCACAGTGGCTCACAGTGACTGTGTGTCGGCCGTAAACTGAAGGGGCATATTTGCAAACAAGGAAAAAGACCCGTTGAGGCCACTTCCGAGGAGGCTGCGCCTTCAGCCAAGATGCGCAGTACCGGCTGGACAGAATTCCTGCCCGGGCGACTTGGGCCCAAACGTTCAAAGGGGAGGTTGGGATAAAAGGTCCAAGTCGACGAAGGGGTTAAAGCCAAAGTGTTGATGAACAATGGTCTTCACATGTGTGATTGTGTGACCCGGGACGACGACGCTCCGTGACGGAAGTAATTGGACCCGCATCCAACTGGATTCCGAAAGAGGGCGCCACATGAGTTAGTTACTGATGTACAGCCCTGTCTTTCAAACATAACGACACTCCGGAGCTCGACTTTCTTAAAGGCAGTAAAGACACACTCAAAATCCCTACCGCAGAAATAATTGCCTGTTCAAGGCTGAGCGATTTATAAAAATCACCCTATTGCTCCGATTCGTTAACTTGCCGAAATACAAATAGGATTCAGTATATCCTATAGAACGACTGATATAAAACAGAAGGATTGGCTTGATGCCCTGCTGGAATCCTATGAAGCGCTTTACACGATTGCAGCTCGCCAAAGGAAAAGACTGCAATAATATATTGCAGTAATATTACCCCCTCCTTCCCGTCCGACAAGCAAAAAACGGGTCAAAATTTTGAGACACGGAGCCAAAAAGTCCGGGAACAATGGCGAGTAGGAGGGAAAAGACGGCGGTGGTTAACTCAATTCTGTCAAACCCATTTGAATTCCTTTTTTCCCCTGGTCCCCCATGAGAGTCCTGCAAACTCGATTGCTGCGCTCCTAAACCCCCCACCGAGAGCCTATCGTTACACCAACTGGTTCTATAAAGACCTAATATCCATCCAGAGTTGACATGGCCCAGCCATTTCAAAAACCTACCCTCATTGCTGCAATTTCTTCTGAGCTGTTAAACGGCATTTCTCGGAATAAACGATTAAACCTTTCAACTAGACGGTCGACGGATTGGTTGTGAAATTACTGCACTGGACAAACTTCCCTAGAACGCCAAGAGTAGGTCCTGCCACTTTGGAATCCGGTCTTGCGCAAAACCTTATTGAATGCCAGTAGCTTTTGAGAAATGAAGTCGACTTGCTCCAGTAGTTTGACAGCCAGAAATCTCACAGCTGACAGTTCCCCGAATGACGGATGGCTGGCTGCAAGTCTTTTTCCTCTCCAACGCTTTCCGCCGGTTTCCCAAGCGAAGAAACCCGGGCGAAAGAAGCTCCACTCTTCCTCTATCTGCAGCAATTCAGAGTCTCGCTCCCGGAAAGTACCAGGCGGCGATTATGTCAGCTTGGCCGGTACCTATGGTTTGCAAATCGGGCTTTTTTTGGCGAATCCTGAATATCTCAGCGTGGAGGAGAGGAAGACGGGGAGAAAAGGATGGGAGCAGGACGCGGTGAAGAAGAAATGCAGAAATACCAGCTCTTCCCGAGCAAGCAAAAATCGATGCCTCTGAAAGTGAGCTGGGGAAAACGGGGAGGAATGGGGGTGTTTGGGGCCAGCTATTACTGCTCTAGCTCAAGCGAAAGGCTCTTGTGAGGGATGACGTCGAAACGTTGCAGGGAAGAGAGCCAAACGTCGTATACCGGCGACCCGACACACTTGGCGCCTGAGTTACATCGCAAGATACTTGGTGAGCGAAAGAACGGGGGGGATACCTCTTTTTTTCCTTTTCTACCCCCCTCCAACGTCTCAAACCTTTGCATTGACGCAAATAAAAAGGAATAAAAAAGGGGGCCCCTTTTCATGGATGGACCAACTAGAGGACCCACTATTCTCCCATGTTTCTTCTGAAACCGCAGCACAAACCCTAAAATTCCTGGAGCGGCAATTGGACCTTACAGCGGCAATAAAATACATTTAATTTCCACTTTCGGAACGCCGGAAATTCCAAGATCCCATTTGACCCCATTTGCCAAGTGCTGATTTCAAGATAATCTACTCATTACGGAAAATTATGTCATGGTTTTTTAAAATTATTATTCATTAAATCACGATGTGAATGAATGAATAATAATAATGGAAAATAATTTTAAAAATCAATCACGATAGACGAATACTGAAGGACATGCACTATAATTAGACACAAGACAGCTACAGAACAAATCCATGGTACCTTTAAAAACAAAATCGGTTCAACCCTCGCTTTTCTTTTGGATCTGAACCGGAAAAGAAATACGACAGAACTCCACAATGTCAAATACAAAAAAAAAATCTACATGGCACTCAAGTCTTAAATATCATTTCTGTTCGCCCAGTTCTCGCGCGTGTTATTGATATGTTATAATCCCAACACGAACGAATTTCTCACGGACTGTTTGAGCGCGAAGAAAAAAAGTGGTACTAACGTACCGTTCTTTTCCTTTTACGAAATGTTCAAGGAGTAACTTTTTAGCAAAAATAGTTCCAACTTTCTTCTTTCTGCGTGTACGTGGGAAAGGATTGGGCGTTAAGACAAAACCAGACAACAAGTTAGCATCAAAATGTACACTTCAGCTTTGTTTTTCGCTGAACAAATTAGGATGGATTAAGATACCAGAGAGTTTTCTTCCTTTTAACTCTTTTAAAAAACCCTCAGCAACACGAATAGGACCCTGTTTAGTTAAGTTGGTTTTTCACTTTTAAGAACAATGGCTTGGAAAAAACAACTGGTCGTTTTGGATGCTCAAGGTTGGTTTTTTAACGTTCATACGATGGAAATCATGAAACGAAAAAGCAAAAAGATCGTTAAAACCATATTCTCTCTCTTTCTCTCATTTCTCCCTCCTAATAGTCCTTCCTGGGTCCACTCTACCCACTCACAACAGCATTTTCATAAAAGGAAACGAAAAAAATTTAAAAAAAGTAAACGAGATACAGAAAGCTTCCCTAAACTAATTCGCAAATGGTCTGATCGAGAGATTTAAGGAGTTTAATCATTCATACCGCAATGAAATAGAGGACTAGATTTCACTTTTCTGTCAAATTTTTTTTTAGACAGAAACTTCCTTAGCCAAAAAGTTTCCCGTCATTTCTTTTTTCTTGTATCGGGGAAATGTATCCCCCTTAAAAAGAAGGAAGTGCCCTTTTTAAACTTTGACCATTCTTATACAAGCATGTTTGTGTTCCCTTGGCAGTTTCCGAAATCCCTACGAGTCTATCCGGGCTCTTTTGATCAAAGGATGAGCAGTGGATTCCGGAAGCGTTCGAACTCCGACTTGAGCCACAGTCCCCAAATTCTCCCGGAAAGACGGGCTATCCTCTGCATTGGAATGGGGACTGGTCGAATCTCCATGAAATCGAGGGGTCTGACTTGTACCGATAAACTAAAAACGAGCCCAAAAGAGCAACACATGAAAATTAATGTCTGGAACCAGTACGATAACGATTCGTCTAAAACTACTTAACGGAACTACAAAGAAAATAAAGACAGCTGAGCAAATTCACCATATGAAAACAAGTAAATAAACAAAGTAACAAACGTTTATGTAAATAATAGGTAAATAAATAAAATAGATTTGTCATGAATCGGATGAAGAGGAAAACCAAGTGCGTGAGCTATGATAATATAGTACTGTGTAGAATAAAAGAGAAAAGGGGTTACCTCTCCCATAACAGCAATGGGAGTTTCGCCTGTGGCTGCTGCCACTCGATGCTCCACCAGGAAGAACATATATTCGTCATACAAGAGTCGAATTAAGTGGAAAGAGCCAAAACTAGCAGCACTTCTAAGTGTCAAATCACGGATCACCATAGAACTAGATTGGGATATAAACAAAACATTCAAACATAAACAACTTTAGCCATTTTTTCTTTCTGGAAATTCGAACGATAAAAATAAGCCGCCATTTTGAAATAGTTAAAAGGACTACAACTCCCTTTTCTTGTTTACATTCTGGAAAGCACTACGCTTTAATAACAGTTTGGGTGACAACAGAACCGTGCACTGAGGTTTTGATTAAATTAAATAGATCTGTTGAGCTAAGAAAGTAAATGCCTGAAATCAAGGGAAATAAGTTCTATGATTGGTTCCTGTTATATACGGAAGGGTTTCAACAGCTCGCATTCCCATGGTTCAAAATTATCAACAAAACGCTATCGAAGGTTATTGCGAAGGATTATGAGTTACTTGAAATAGTAAGCTAACAAAAGAGAAACAAAAATGTGACATTTAAGATAATTGTAACGTATTCTTGTACTTTCTGAGCGAAGTATTGGAAGTTTTATAATATTGCTTAAGCTATAAGTAACTGTTTACAATACTGGTTAAGCTATACCGACTGTTGCTGCATTACGATCACGCTTTCCGTGACCCATAATCTCTAATGATAGAAACCACTTGGGAATTACGATGCTCATGCTGATAATGAAAATTTCTTCCGTGTAATACGCTACTATGTAGGCTTAACGCGCATCAGAATGTAGTACGGGACTTCAAGTTTCCTTTTCAGTGAAAAACATATCTTCGTTTTTTACTTCTGCAAAAATACTACCACATAAAGCCGTTTAACCGGGAGGGAAAAGAAACACGCTTTATGAAAACATTAACGTCAGTTTTGAACTAAATCCTTCATAAGACATAAGACTATCTACTTACTTTGTACAATGTCCATATTTGCATGCAACTAATAGATACTTCAAGCTCACGCTTCTACAACAACACTAGAAACACTCTTAAGTCTTCCCTTGCTTGTCCAGACATGCAAAAGTGGCTCCTTCAACTGCCAAATCTGATTATGCAAACTTACGTCCAACCCAAACTCAAATACTATAAAAACGCTCTATTTATGGCCAACCTGTAACTACTACCCAAGTTTTCGCGTCTTCGTCCCTAACATACTTCTGAGTATCTTTTCATAAATTATTCCAACCAAACCCTTTTTGCTCCCCTCAATTTTCCAAGAACCTAGACAGCCGCTTACCTATAAAAAGACCATTTGAGGAGAAACTGACGAGCAGCACGAGCAAAATCCGGACGGCCCTGGAACGGTAACAAGGCTTTGTTGACTACGCCTTCCAGCCAAGTGGCCCACTGTTCTAGTGAAGCTTGGCCCTGGAGAGTAGCTTTAAAATCCGCTTCCAAAAACGACACCAACTCATCGTCACACTGGCACACCCACGACGCCTGTCATCGAGTAAACAAATATATGTAAATAAATACACTAAAAGAAGACGAACGGAATTTCCTTACTTGTTCCTGAACATTATGGAAGTCTACCCGGTTCAAATCCGCCAGCATCTGGCTGATCTGGGCCGAATTGTGCAAAACAGCTCGAGCGGCTTGGGCCAGATGATTTAGTGACGTGTAACGTCTCAAAGTTTGAGAAAAGGCATTCACGGCTGCAGCCTAAGATTTCCCAAAAAGGGAAGAACGAAAAGGAGAAAAAGGAGCATAAGTACTCGTTCATGTTGTCCGTCTCACATTTCTTCGCCTCCGGCCACAAATTTCCATTTCAATAAAAAAAAGTTTTCTTCTTTCTTTTTTTCTCGTCTAGTTTTCTCTAACAAGTAGCACTGCCTGAAGAAAAAAGAGAGGCAGAAAACCTTCCCTAACGCAAAAACTTACTTTGACCAGAACAACTTCCTCCGGACAGCCATTCATAGCGGATAAAAGCCAGCCTTCTAATCCTTTGGCAAAGTTACGAATGGCTTGGGTCAAGGAGCCCGGAATAGGACGCAATACGTCAGGAATGAGGACTTCCACCAAATTTTGGTAGAACTGGTAATCGGCTTTTCTTACAAACTGCATGATCCCCTCGCACCGGCAGAGCTCGTACAACTTGGACCTAAAAAGAATTTTAAAAAATACAGAAAAATGAACGAAATGTTTCTTTCTATTTTTGTGTTTTTTTTAAGAATTATTTGTAAAGTACTTTGGAAGAAGTTTCTCAGGATCTTCTTCTAAACCCATGTCTAAATCATTGTTGTTGGAATTTCGCCAAAAGTGCCGCCAGGCTGTTTCAACCGTGTTGAATTGAAGGCTAATCACTGCGTCTAAAATAGCTTCGCATTGGTCCCGGTACAGGGTAGCAAACACGTTCAGATCTTCCTCGGAGATATTGGCCGGCAAATGACTCATATCCACTTCCAATTCGGGGAAATTTGGAAGCGCTCCTGCTGCGTCTCCCAAGTACTGTTGATGCTACAAGACGAAAGAAAATGTTTAGAAAGACTTGCTTAAGCATACTTCATACATGTGAAGAGAGCCAAAGAAGCCGCTACTTCAAACAGAAGGCAAAATTACTGCCTACAGTTCTTACTCGCTTTTGGACTGCTCTTAGGCGAAAGTCAATTCAAATAGACAGAGAGAGAGGAAAGTGGGGAGATCTTTCGGTGCGCATACCTGTGGAGAAGTGGAATCAGAGTGATTGCTGCTGCTGTGACCTTCGGCGGAACCATCGACGGAATTGCGATGTCCAGGTGAGGATTTACTACGTTTAGTTGAAGAACTACTTCCGTGATGTCCAGCTCCGCTCACGCCTTCCTCCACGTACGAGGCCAAGGACGACGTAGGTTTAATCCGGATCCCATAATAATGATATTTGGAGTTGCCTCTGTCGAAAGAGAAGAGCCAGAATGTTTCTTAGAATACATATTGGGTTAAAAGAAATCTGTATAAACTAAGAGATATAAGTAACCCTAAAAAAACAGGGCAAAAAGAGAAGAGCTAAGAACAAAAAAAACTTGAATTATTTCAGGGATTTTCCTGGAATTTTTAATTGAAATACAAAATGAAAAGCGACTATTAAGTCGAGTTACCATGAAAAGGGATTTTTCACACGATATTAGCTTCTCAGAGTATAAACAGGTTTACGCAATATCTGCTTAGGCTTAGCTATAATACTGAATTATCTAATAATCAATTACACGAACACTAAAACTCTTGATAGCAGTAATGAGTTAATCGCTTCAAAATAAAACATACATTAAAAAAGTCTCTGGAGAATAAGAACCTCAAACTCAAAGGGATGCATCTAAATATTGGGTTTTTAAAACAACCTTTATGAACTGCATTGTATTATTCTTTCTAAAAAAATAATGCAATTGCAAACTAAAATACGTCTCTAGCCTACTACAATAAGAATAGGCTTACGTGGCTCGTATTCCAAACGCTTGCAATTAGAATTAGTCCTTTTTGTTTTCTAATCGATTAAAATAGCCCCCAAGTCATTGAAACAAATGCCTAATTTTCGATTATCTATGGATTAACGATTGTTTAGACAAACGAGGATAACAAAACAACCAATTTCAGAACATTTTGCTTCTTTGGTCGCCTACGAAATCGCCATTTTGTTTTGGTCGCGTTAGTTTAATTCACCGTTAGATGGCGCCAAATAACTGATCTACGATCCCAAACTTTATTTTAGGATTCTCAATAATAAAATACTAAGAAAACTTAAGACATTCATAACAAATTGATCTTAAAACTATTAAATAATGTAAAAATAAAATGGCCTGCGTTTCAATCTTGACGAAAATGCACAGTTAAAAGATCTGCAATCAATTCCGAACTTCATTTTAGGATTTCAATATATGATAAAATATTAAAGAAACAGCTTGGATCTTCATAATAAACTGGTCTTAAAACTACTAAATAATGTAGCAATAAAATGGCCCAAGTTTTAATCTTGACGAAATTTCTCTACAGCGACCACGAAAAAAAAATTATGTTTATTTATATTTTACCTGGTTCCCAACCGTCTGGTTCTGAGGCCGAGGAAGACGGACCGGATGAGTTTACCAAACGAGGCCGCATTAACAGGCTCCAGCTTGTGTTCCGTGCAATGGCGAAGATAATGGTTGTACAAGGTAGATCGGGGCAGACTTACACCTTCAGCCGTTTCGTAATTCTCGATGAGCCACTGAACCTGCAACACCAGAAACCCTCCCTTCAATTAAGTTAGTCAACCAGAGAATTCGGAAAGATTGGCAAATTAAAATGAAAATAACCGAAACGAAAAATCGCAATTCAGTTGCATTCAGTTGCAAAACTAAGTTGAGGAAAAAGCCAATGGAGAGAGTTTTGTTAGAAGAAGCATAAGTTAAGTACAGTAGCAGGTGATACGCGCGTCGCGTGGGCCAAACTATAGTGACTTTCGCTTCCGACCGACACTCCTCCTCCATTCCCATGGTTCCCATTGGTTCCATTGCTGTTCACGCCACCACCAGTGCCATTGTTTCCATTGCTGTTGCCGGCGTTGACCAGGTACGTCACACTTCCATCCTAAACCCCATTACACCCCCGGTAGAGAATCCAAACACCGCCAAGGACAACAAAAACAAGATCCCCCCGCAGCCACACAAGAAAAACAATTGCATCCAAAGTTAGTCGCAAGCGTATCTCAGCCCTTTTATAGTATCAAATGTTTAATTGGCCAATAACAGCGCCAGTTTATAAGATTTCTTTAACTTTCCAGGCAAACTTTTGCTCACCGTTTGAGGAGAGGCTCTTGTAGTGGAAATCAACGGATGTCCGTCAGGATCAATCCCTTGCTGGATCAAGTACGTGCCTCCGCCTTGGGCCAAGATCTGGCCTCCATTGCCTTGGGTGACCACACCCCCGACCTGAATGAAATCCTCCTTTGTTACTCAAAACTCTGGTCAAAATGAACCCAAAAACTTAAGTTTCATGACATACTTGTGTGTAAGTTACGTTCGTACCACTGTAGTACTGGCCCGTACCGGGACTGTACATCCCCCCTGATGAATCTACGACGGTGTACGCCGGATACGCCCTAAAAATAACATAAATACAATTAGTAAAACAAAAAAAAATTGTGAACTTGCAGAAGTCTTAGTTGATTAATGAGGTTAAACTGAGTTTTAAAACAAAAAGGAAAAGTGTTAGATGGTTAGTTGGATTACATCTGGCCGTTGCTGGCCGCGTAAAGTGCCGAATCCGGCGAGGAATCAACGTATTGCACATACGTGGAATGACTCAGGGCGTCAGGACCCAAGGCTTCGCTTCCAGTAACTGTTAACGACAAAAGAAAAGGGACAAAAGGAAAAAAAAAATCTTCAATTAGAAATTGGCTGAGAAGCACACAATCAACTCGCTGACCGGCTGAGCTTAAGGCAAACCGACAAGTAATTCACATGCGAGGATTATTTTCTTTTCTTTCTCTTTTTTTCTATTATGGTGGGGTTCTACGTCATTCAAGGCAAGCGTTGCGTATTTCTTTGAGTTTCTTCAAACAGCGAACGAGAACAACAGAGCGAGTTGTCCGGACAACACCAGTGAAAGAGGCAACAGTAGCAGGAGAGAAAGGTAGAGAGAATCCAGCCAACCCTTGGTAACCAGCAACTAATGAGCCTGGGAACAAGAATAGGTTGTACACAGATCATTGCTGCAATGTATTGGCGGAAAAGCTGCGGCGTAGTAGAACAAGCGTTTCCCGGGACACCCTCAAGGTACCATTTTCAAAACCCACCCCGGGGAAACCACGGCAAAAAAGAACCGAAGCCTAACATGCTTACTGACCCCGTGCTAATGCAATCATCTCTATACACCTAAAAGGAAATAATAAAAAAAGACAGAAGAAGCACACTACAAACCAACAGACTTAACAGGCTCATGCAGTGAATGTGTTGACAAAGGGGGAGCTAGTGGTTTACCCTAGCATAATTGGGGGCGTGGCTCAAACCATATCTTTAATGCTGATTCGAACAGTCATGAATATCTGAGAAGTCATAGTATTCAATAATCCTAATTCGTGATATTCATGGAAATTTGTTGCAAACTTGATCTTTGTTTGGAAGGAGGAGCTTACAATCAAGCCCCACCTCCTTGTTTACATCCAAGCTTGCTTTGCGAGAGAAGTTAGTAAACACAATTTTCAGGAAAACTACTAATTAAAAAAGATTTAAAATTTAAAAAAAATAATAAAAGGAATTTGACGATCTTGTGGTAAGAGTGTACTGGGTGAAGCCACACCCCAATTTGGGTCCATTTTTCCAAGAATTACTTTTGCCGAGCTTTTGGAGCAGGACAGTCATGCTTGTTTATGGTACGTGGTACGTGGACATAGTGTGCGGACGCGGGACGCAGTCTTACCTACAGCGACCGCACCATGACCTGGACCGGGATGGACGGGAGTAAGGGAGGTGTAAGATCGGGTAGAAACGCCGTCTGCTCCAGGCGAGAACGGCACATGGCAGCGTGTGAAGGTATCAAATTAAGACATAATACTAAGAAAATCGTACCAAGAAAGCGGAGCGCACCAACACACCAGAACACTCACTTTCTTACTTCAAACCCAAATAATGATTGTAATAAAAAATTGGAAAAATATGAAAAATGTTTCAAGCTAGATATCTACAACCAAAGCTACCTAAAATGTCTTCCACCGAAATCTGAAAAATGCATGCAGTAAAAAAAAAATAATAATAACAGCACGTACCGGCCATGATAAATTGCGGTGATGTCACAAGCGTAGTACCCGCAGCGCCCGAGGCTACGGCTACCGTCAGGGTGCCTCCTCTTGCCGCCGATACCAAATGTGCTGCAGTGTGGGTTTTGTCGTCACCAGTAGTCGTTCCGCTCAATTCTGATCCGTCGTTGCCTTCGCCGGTGTCGTTGAGAACAGTAATCGCCACTGTATTATTCCCCGTAGACGGACTCCCACCTCCTAACTGAATTAAACAAGACCATCCAGTCAGACTTAACTTTCTTCCCTTGAAACCTTCACTTTAAATCGATTATTGTCTCGCTAAAATTTTAAATCGATAATAATAGTTAATAGTTATAGTAATAGTTACGGCAACAGGTATATTATGCCAGTCATAGTTTCTAATTCGATTTGACAGACTTAAATCGGTTAAACTGTCTGACATAGTAACGGAATAAGAACGAAATAATTACGAAATATAACGCAATACTTAAGGGAAATAACACAAAAGTAATTCCTACATAGCATGTAATACACATTTTAAAAAGTCAAAAATTATACAAAATATCCTGTAATTAATTATATTATTGACGGTACTCAGATTCGATAGTCAATACATATCTTGATGATTAAATATATTATCTTTAGTTGACACAACTGAATGCACTTTAAATGACGAGATAAACACGCGTTAATCGATTATACTACCGAAAAATATACCCGTATCGATTCCAACAAAGAACGATAGCTTGGTCTGTCAACTAATCGATACATCAATTAAAAACGTTACGGAACGCGATACCCCGGATGGAACTTGATCCCCACCGATGTCGCTCCCAAATCAATATCAATGCAGTAATGATATTTACCTCGTTGCTTTGATTGGAATGCTCTGGAGATAAGGCCAATCGGACCACTTCTTCGGTTCCGCTCACCACCTCTACAACTGCCGCAACCACTCCACCGTGCTGCCAAAACAAACCAAATAAACGCAATAATTTGTTAGAGGTCGGAAAATAAAAGGGAAACCCCGGTGCCTTACGAGACCGAAAATGTAGCATGGCGGAGTTTCCACATAAAACAAATATATAAAAAAGAACTAGTCAAATTCGCCGACTGGAATCTGACTCCCGCAAAGCTTTGAAACCCAATTTCGCTCTCTACAAAAAACCCTCTTTTATTTCCCCCTAAAAAAACAACTTACTTTCCTTTCTTTCTTTTTAAAAAAAAAATATTTCCCGGGGTAACTTCCTTGGCCCACGCAAGCCAGAACAAATTTACAAGCAGCAACTTCTCCAGAAACGCAATTTTCCTCTCCTCCGTACCGGCAGGAGGTTCCGATTTCCTTGATTGAAGCACCACTTGTGTACATCAGCTTTAAGAAAAGTTTTTCTCCTTTACTATACTCTACACTACTACCTTGACACTATCATTTTTTTTTTGGGGGGGGGGGGAAACTTCGTCTTGTCTTACAAAAACTCCGTCTGCAGTCTTCTACATCTAACTAAACCAAATCAAGAAAAAAAGGGAGAAGAACTCAGCCATGTCAACCCTTCACCCCGCGGAATTAATATTACAGCTTAAGAGGGAACCTAATCGCCTAGTCCCTTCCTCATCTGCATCTCCCTATTACTGGCCCACCCTTGTTCTCTATTCTAATATATACTGTGTCCACGACTGGGGAGTTCGGACGCGTACGCTTAGGATGCGTTCCTTAGCCGCAGTAATGACTCCGGACAAGCGTAAAACACAGACGTCCCTCTTAGTCCCCGAAGTCCGCGAGGGACAGTCCCCAGATTTTCCTATTTCCCCCGTCAGATATAACGGATAGAAAAAGAAGGTAGGGGGTCTCGTCTGCATTTGAGCTTTTCCATGCAAACTGTTACGCAGTAATGGCTGATGAATAAGGGTGTAGAAGGAAAAAGGGTGCCTAAAATCAGAACTGAGCCGTAAGTTGCAGGAAGACAAGAGGGGTCGATAAAAGGTGACACATCATATCAGCTTTCCAGTTTCACCTAACATCCTGCGACATCTGCCACAGCAGATTATGTCTGGGAAACCTCGTGGTCCACCTCTCGATAAAACTGCCAACTGCGGGGTAGAAATTCTCCGTTCTAAACCGTTCAAGACTGGATTTCGCACTTTTAGACCCGAAAGTCGACAGCCAATGAACACGGGGAAAAGATGCTAGGTGCTGTACCAGCTGATTGCTTGGAGCTGGTAGGTTTCCTGTTCCTGGCGCGTGTGTTCCGGTAGGCGGCGGAAGGAAGTGCAAATTTGGGCGCTTCCTCCTATCCAACAAACTCGAGGAGGAACAGGAACTCCTCTCGCAAAGGCTGATTCAATTGCTCAAGGCGGAACACTAGGCCCTTGACATCATTTGCGTACCGGCAACCGGTACTGTACCGAGCCCACGCGTGCAACAAGTTCTTTCACCTATCCTGACCAATTCTCCGTAGCGATGCTCATTACCTTAAGATATGTACACACACTACTACAAGAGCAATAACAACACACTAAAAACATAATAATAATAATAATAATATAACTATAATAAAGTGACGTATATAATGAAAAATATAATGTAAAATATAATGAAAAATATCATGAAAAATGTAATGAAAAAATAAACTATAATCATACAAATAATGAAAAATATAATGTAAAGTGAAGTAATTTCACTCATAATTTCTACCAAGCAGTTATACAAATAATTGTGATAACAGTTAAATAGTTATATAATAATTACAAATAAATAACATTACGAATTCTACATACTTGGTGAATTATTCCTTTACATTCCTGTGCTGCTGACAGGATACTTAACAATCTCGAAAAGTAATACAGCAATTATTTATTTTAAAAGTAAATAGTAGTAGTGTTAAGTAACTGGTAGTAGTGTTTATTTCGTTAGTAGTAGTGCTATTGGCAATGTTTCATACACGACTGGAATACTTTTTAAAAGCTTTCTTGGTCAACATTACGGTGTGCGCGAGTACCCGGACGTACTACCAATGAGCTGAAAAATAGATTGACGAAAAATCCTTTGAATTACACTAAGCTAGTTTCAACTAAAACATAACGATACACAGAGGACGGAGATGCATCAAATGCAGTACTGGAAAGCAGCTTAGTACATACGTTCGACTTTGTTTCTCGCTTTCTTCAGGCATTACTGCATATCTTTTGGCAGACTGGTCGCCCAATACCAACAGCAATAGGTAAGCTCCTTTTCAGAAAAATCTTCTTTATCTCTTCGCTCACCTCACTCTCCACTCGCTCGTCTAATTTTTCTTTCGGGTGGAGGATGGGGGGGGGGGAGAGAATATATCTCAAAAGTCTGTCTCTTCCTTTTCTATCCTTAAAAAATCCCCGATTTCTTAAAAGTTTTTTTAAAAATATTTTTTCCTTCTTTTTTCTTTCCCAGAAGAGATGCAACAGATTCTATCCAGGACGGGGGGTCGTAGCCTGGTAGGTGGAGAGTGAGCCCGAAAATATAAAACTGTTCTATCAACGGAAAAGGTAAGTAAATCTATCCCCATATTAAAACACTCGGTCTCCCTTTCCCTTGCACCGTGTGCTCTTAAGGACATCACTCTTCTTTCCTCTTTATTTCTGTCCTTGGTTAGCGAGAGGATACACCCTGTAACCCCCACACAGAAAGATTGAGGGAGAAAATCTCTCCACTATTTCCTTTCTTTTTTTGCTGTTTGGACGGACAAATACCATAAGCCCTGCAAATGGACTTGCTGATGCTATCCTGTCCGATGTCGAGTGACCCTACGTGAATCTGGACAACATTACCTGAACCAACTTGCGCCCACATGTCTAAAGCCCTGGTAAAAGGTCTTTACTTGAGCCTCTTTGGGCTAATATTTGCTGTATTACTTTAAAAACTGTCTACTTTCCTCTTCTGATCCTCGGTTTTCCTCTATATAAAAAGAAAGAAAGAATAGAGCGAATTTTTCCAGAGGATAGAATTTGGTAACCTACTCTCCTGCTCTCTGGTGTCTCTCAATCTCGCACCTTTATGGAGAGAGGGTTTCTTGGAGCCAAACACAAATAAGATTACATTCCAGGCCCTTTACTTTGTAATGTACACGACACGCCCTTTTAAAAGGTGAGACACCCCGCGTGAGGACCCATATTATTAAAGTTCTATATCTGAGTATGTGTATATGTACTCGGAGTACTATTAGTAAACCTTTTACTCCAGTCCTCCAATCCATGAGTCACACCTTTTCATCCCAAAACTTCAATCAACTCCAACATGCGGCAATTTCATCCACTTTCCCCAGTAAATCCACTTGAAACCTTTGAAAGTAATGAATGTGATACCGAGAATTTTGGAACTAGCTTATCGTTCTAAAAGGCAACGTTTTTTCCTCGTAGGTGGTTGTGAAACTATAAGACATTTTACACCCAAACGAAAGCTCGAGTTCGGAATATATTGCGGAAATTTGTTACTCGTCTCAGGTAGTGTTTTGTCATAAAACTTAAGCTTTCACACGAGTTTTACCATAACACTGTAAGCGAAGAGTGACACCTAGCGCACGAATTATATGACCGTAAAACTTGAACAACAGATGTCACTAAAAAGCAAACAAAATTACACTTATGTTTGCAGAATTAGTTCCTTTGTTTCCTTTTTCTATTACTAATTAAACCTAGTGTTACAAGCGTTTGTCGTACTATGCTTTGCTCCAAGCACTAGGAATGCGAGCATTTAAGTCTGTTCTTATGCCAATAAGCTAATACAACTACAACACTTTACGTGCTACTCAGTATAACTATTGCATTGATTTTTGTAAAAATTTTGAGAATACTCAAACTTCAACCTAATACACTGATTCAGTGACATATACTGGTGTTAACCGTTTGAAAATCTTTCATAATAAGTATGGAATAAAAGATGATTAAACAACATTGAATTTCATAAGCTTAATGCCACGGCGTACTGTACCGTATTGCAAGTAGTTAATCATTTTTTGTCAAAAGATGGCACCGATGTCACACCATTTCCACTGTAATTTCATAAACTTTAAACAAGAAATTTAACGAAACAGAAACAGATAACTGAAAAATTATTCGTCTAAAAATATCCTAATAACAAAATCTACGTTACCTGCTGCTTAAGACTTGGCTAACTGATATATTTAAAATTTTTCATATCTTGACCACTATGGAAAAAATTAGTGAAGCCGATATTAAAAATGAACATCAGCAGGTAAAGTAGATTTACACATCCCATGCATTACTGTCACAATACAATTCCATTATATTGCACAGAGAATGAGAACTTTCGAATCAAAATTTGCCACGCTGTAGCGCCATATGTAGTTCCAGTACACCGTGGCCTTAAGAATACCGAAATCTTTTGCCTAATACACCGATACAGTTCCGGTTTGACAGTTTCCTTACACATTTTTGTCGGATAGTAACTCCCGACAATTCCAAACTTCTACTTCCCAGAAAAAACCATCCACAAATTAACCATATACACTTGAATAGGCAGCTTGTGAAGCTTTGCTAACTACCTAACGAATTCTCAATAATTCCAACGTGACCCAAAACGTCAGCCCGCCTGGAAATTTTGAAATAACTCATCAAATCCGATTTCACACCAGATCAACCAGCTGATTAAGAGTATCTCTACACTTTATGACTCCGGAAAGCGGGAAAGAGGGCGACAGAAAGACAAACCCAGCTTGATTTTTCAGGTGTTGGGGACACTAAAGCCAAAAGTACAACCCAAACAAAGGCCTCTTCGCCACCTGGTCGCTGATAAGGTTGCTTGTGTGTGTACACTAGATCCGGAACCCCAAAAAGTCCACCTAACCCAATCTGACTTTCCGAGACTCGTATTTCCAAACTGCCAAACTTCCTGTTTCCCTTCCCTCGATAACGTTTGCCCGAAAAATGAGGTGAACAATCTAAGAAAAAAAAAAAAATCTAAATGAAGCAGGCCAAGTATATAATTTCCATAAGTTTGCTGGTTGTCCGTCCTATATTCTTTCAATCGATCAATGAAACCCCCCAAACTGCTTCCTACTCCTTGCCTTACCTTTCTCTTCCGCATCTCAAGTTTCCTTTCAAAAGGTGTGGACCTTTTGAATATTCCCTAAATTTGAAATTTCCATTTTCCCTACCATCCGCCTGAAAAAATTCCCATTAAAATCAAGAGAAAAAAGCCACAGCCAAATAAACAAGTCCATTACAAATTAATGACTCGCTCTTTGGCTTTAGCCCGGGCTGCACTCACTTGCTTAAGCCTTAAGCTTGTCTCGATCTATATTTTTACTCAACTTTCAGGCTTTTCCTCCCTCTCCTCTTCTCTTCGGGAGCAGTCCTCTCTACGGCTCTCAAAACACAAAAAACACCCCCAAACTAATTCCCAGACCCTGATAACGTCCCTCAATTATGGATACAGGCAGGTAAAAATAGGCGACTTATTTTCCCTCTCGTCTTCAATCCAACCCTCCAAACCCTAAAAGCCCAAATCAAAATCCAACAATGAATAACAAATACCTCCCGAAGTCAAAGTGTTTGAACCCGCTGTGGAACCACTGTGGAAACTCGTCCGCCACACCGAGTTGAAGATCCAACAGGTGCCCAGATGCTAAACAAGTTCAATATATTCTTCTTTTGGGCGCTGGTGCTTTTTCTCACCTTCTCCAAACTTCCAATTTTAACCCACGAAAGCTTTTTCACTACCGATGGGACTATCCCGAGTCTCTTGAGGACGGTGCACAAAAGCGAGTTGTCAACAGCAGCTGAAAACGGCTCCCACCTAAAAATCTCCTGAACTAATTTCACCTTGCGCTTTTGCCCCTCAAATTGGATCACAGTACTGGGAAAAAGAACTGGACTCGACGCCAACACACCAGAAAATCAGGTCAAAATCGCGAAAATGAACTGCGTGGTCCCATGGAAATCAAAATAGATTATGGAATTTGGTTTTAAACAAGAAACAAACAAAAAAAGACACTTGGTATGGGGCGGTCGCCGTCTGCGCTAGGACTAAAACCCCTCAACAGGTTTCCCTGGGTTGTGCATGTTGGATTTGGTGGGGGGAAAATGTTACCTGGGTAGAAGCAGCGGAGTTGGACGCCGGCGTCGTCGTGTTGGCTGGGACGTCTCCAGCTAAGAAGGCCACGGGTGTAGTTTCCATGACAACCTGCCTTTGGCTGCAGCTTCTCTCCACAGGCTCACAGAATCAGGGATTGCAGAGTCTGGCTTCTTCCTCCCCTCTTTCTTCGGGTTGGCAAAAGGTTGGCCAAAAAAATTCTCAATATTTTCGACAACACCTGTGTAAAGGAGAAACCAATTAGTGACAAAATGATCTTTTTAATACGAATCTTTATTTATTTAATTTTTTTAAATAAAAATTAATAAAAAAATTAATAGAAGAGCGTAGTTTTGAGGGGGTGATAATTGAATTCACAATAAGAATAGGAAACAACGGGCTGGGAATAAGAAAAAGAACAAAAAATAGGGAGCGAGAGAAGGGAAGAGGGGCATCCCAGCGTGAGGTAATGATTCCGGACGTGTGTGGACGTGTAGGAATAAAGCGCGTGGACTTGGAAGGTGCTACGAAAGAAAAAGATTGTGGAGGCGCGTGCAACAGGCATCAGGCGCATTTGCTGCCATTACCCGGCATTACGCTAAGTCCCTCTGAAAGGATGCTCCCGTGCTTTTCTGGTCCGTTGTATTCAGTCTCTCCTGATTCGAATTTTTTTCCCCCTCTTTCCGTCGTGGAAACCCCTCCATAACGCAGCATATAGTTTCCGTGCTCTGTCGGACTAGCTTTGTGTCACTTGCTCCCCCGACCGAGAATTAATATCGGACCGTGTAAACAGCAAAGAAGGTTGGAAATGAGCTTTTACTGTACAATAACACACTGTACAGTTTGTCATCACGTTTACTCGGTAAAAATTTGTTTTTTTAAAGAAAAAGGATGCATTTTCTTTGGAGGAAAAAAGCTTCAATCCAGTCATTACTCTGTTTTTTCTTGATATTATGAATTTATAATTGTAGAATAAATTAGTTTTCATAAGTGAACGGGAAATACAGTGACGCAGTACGTGATGCCAACTTAATAATGTGTTGGAACCGAATAGGATTAACGTTTTACGCAAGGGTCGATGAGTGTTTGGAAGGGATATAGTATTATAATTTAAAATAGTAAAACAATACAGGCAATGTGACGATGTGGAAGCAAAATTGCGAAAATCTCGTAAAATGATTCAAATTAGAGCAACGGGGCCAGATTTAAAATCGAAGGAAAGTTGAAATATTGATGCTATTTTAAGAGCAATGTAAACTTAAAATACAATGTAATTAGGAACGAATAAAATAGAATATTTAAAACCAATTTCAGGTATGATCGCCTTAGCATGGAGTATTAATTTTTCTTTGCGATGAGCAAATTAAGAATTGAATTAAGAATTATTATAACTTAAACACTCTCAATCATGTATGAGCGTGGTTGAAATTGAGAATTGCTTAATTAATCTTGTATATAATACTCAAATCTATAAAATACATGCAAAGTTTCTCTCCACACAATTTAACAATTTCTCTCAACGAATGAGTCATTTATAATCGGCAATTTTTAAATACAGAAGACGCCGCTTATGTGATCACTGGTCGTTAGAATCAGCCGCTTTACGAAATCAAATTTTAAAGGACTGATTCAAAATGATAAAATGCATAGCATTTTAATCGGTTATTAAAATCAAATTTCGGATATTAGAATCAATTTCAAAAGAATCTTCACACGTACTGTATAAATTAAAGAACCTACAGTAGTGATTGCTACATGGACTTTGCATCTACTAATACTATTGATAGCTTAATTAGTAGTATTTTCTATGTTATTATCATTTTTTTATTAAGAAAATATTTTTGCGAGACTTAGTCTGACAATTCAATGTAAAGTAGTTCGAGTCAGAGCCAGTGAAGCCCTAGTCCTATTTAAACGAGCTAGGCAAACAAAACAGAATTGATTTCTAAATTCGTAACAAATAATTGCAGACAACGTATCCCCAAATAAAGGTTGGAGTGTCCGAGAATAACGAATTTAATAGCAGGCAGCTCTTTTTAACAGCACGACAAAAAAAACCGTCCCTCGCAAAAAGAAGGTTGGAAAAAAGGTGAAAGAACGAGCAGAGAGCCCCCTTTTAGGTCAAGTCAGGAGTAGAGATGGGCGTCTTTATCGACGCCCATGGGGGGACGTCGTCGTCGCGTTTTTGGGACCCAAATATATATTTGATAAAACTCGGAAAGCCCAGGTCAAAGGCACAGACTGGCTAATCCAGCGTACGGGACGCCAGGTAAGAGCAGGTGAACAACTGTGGGGTCGGATGTGTGGGAGCAGCGGGTGCACAAAGGTGCGCTTGGGCTCAGGTAACTTATGTTGTAGTAAGGTAACCATGGGAACCCCAATTGCAACGCTTCGTATACCCCTTCTCGCCTCCACCACCTGCGTATGCGAAATGCTACTCCAGCTTTAGCAACGCATTTCCCTATCGAAAAGTCCCTTTTTCTCCACGCCCAGGCAAAATGAAAATGCGATTACACGCTCTAAGGAAGACTCTTGAAATTAGATATATCCAAAAAACTTCATCTAAGGTATAATTTTCCTCAACTTGAGAGTTTCGAAACGCGGCAGGAGCAGGCCGCGGATGAATGGCAGCTGATTACGATGGCTGGCCCAACTTGGGGCCTTCCTTCTGGTCCTGCACTTAAGTTTGACTTGTAATATAGACTAGTACGAAACTAGCTTTGATACTGGACTATTTCTAGAGATAAAGCTGTGTGGGGTGGGTCAAAACTTTGCATATCTTTATGCAGAAACTAAATAAAAATAAGTAAAGTATAGAGTTGGTTACGATACTTGAGCTTTTTGACTTTTGGGGTCAAAATGACGGGATTACTAATCATAGTCGGCCTCGAAAACAACTTAAAAAGCTTAAAGACAGCCAAATAGATCGGTTTGGTCCTGATTCGCCATTGTCTGATTGTCTGAGAGGCAGTATAAGGAACTAAAAACAAGTGGAAATTTGGTGAGCGTGAAGGAATCCATCTCCCTATTTCCTGGACTACGAACGAGTGACGAAAGTGGACAATGAAGCTTATGCTTTTGATTCAAGAAATTGTGTTATTTACCTGTGATGTTGTTGGCAACAAGGAACCGCCGTGACTATGGCTACTGTTGCTTAGACGACCGCTGGGTTACTTGACGTGCCGGGAAACGGAAAAGCCGAAAAGCAGCAAGCCCAAAGCAAAGCGCCGATTTGCGTTTACAGCTCCGTTCGGGCAGGCGCAAGAACTCGGCTTGGCCACACAAAGAAATCGTCTTCAGTTTCCTACCAACTTGGATAAACTTCGCCAGGCAATATTGTCCCATACGTTAACTTACTGCTGCACTTTATTGGACAGGAAACTTTGGCTCCATCTAATTTACCACAGAATCCAGAATGTTGTTCCTCTCACTCTTTCTCGTTTGTGACGCTGAGAGAGAGGCGTGGCTTCGTTTTGAGTCATCTAGCGGATGATTCGAAAGCGCGCTATTTGAATTGCTTCAGTAAAGTATCCGTTACTCGCTAGTTCTGGGCATTTTTTTCAGTTATTCAAGTACTGTACAGCAGATACCGCTTATTGTGAGTGGTAAATTGAAATTCTTCGATCATCTCTATCAAAATTGTTGAAAAATCGTTACGAAATAAACAGTATTGGGCGTAGTGAATCTAGAAAAAGGAAACGTGTGGGAAAGTATCAAAAAGTAGACTGTTTTTTTCTTTGGTTTAAATAAGCCAGTTCGTTTCACGCGCTGATTAATCGTAGCATTCTATTGAAAAAAGCGAACGATTTTGCCGAAATGTTCAATGAATAATAACTATTTCCGATTTTCGGTTACATTAGAATCTCCGCCTAATAGAATCAATAAATTTTCAATTGACAAACGTGATCACAATAAGTGGCATCTACTACTATAGTAGCGTTATTCTTAGGGGTGACAAATTTGTGTAAGTTTTGTCAAAATTCATTGTACATAATTTTCATTTACGAGCGTTTAGATGTCAAGTTGGATTACACTTACGGTAGAATATCAATCTAAAATTTTATTCGAATCCATTTTATTTAAGGGATGAACCCGCACACAACAAACGTTTTCAGTTTTACAAAGATAAAGCATTCAAATAACAGAGGCGAGGAAAAAGAACTAGCATCTCGTTAAATGGACGAAATTTATATGTGAAACAAATTTGGAACAGTATCTTGAAGCTGAGACTCGCTACCCAATACCACGTTTTCTTTAGACGCAGCTTTCTTGGGTCTGCCACGGCGTTCTTTCATTGGTTGCTGTCTCGGACCTGGTTTGGCGACTGGCTCCGTATTACTTTGAACAGATTGATTCTGGCGTTCGTCCGCTGGGAGCTCATTCTGGGTTGCTGTAAGGACTTGCGGCATGGTCTTCTTCCCACTGAGTATTTTCTCCTTGGTCTGGGTTGATGGAGTTTCAGGTTGAATAAAACCTATCTGATTACGTAGCAAGTTTCGCGTGATTCGCAGCAGGGATCCAAATTGTGGCGCCGAAGAAACAGATTCATAGACAATAGAAAACTCGTCAACGATATCCGCATCATGAGTTCCTTCTTTGCGTTTCTTCGAGACTGGCAACGTACTTTCTATACCGGAGAGTCTTCGTTTCGCAATTTCTTTAGTTGCTCTTTTGTGTGGATTCACCTCGGTATTAGAAATTGCTGGTATCACCCGAGGTACCTCAGAGCAAACGGGTGTGGCGGAAGCTGGTACCATGCGAGGATTAACTTCGGCATTACAAATTGCTGGTATCACCCGAGGCACCTCAGAGGAAACGGATGTGGAAGCTGGTACTACGGGAGTATTAACTTCGGTATTAGAAATTGCTGGTACCACCCGAGGTACTTCAGGGGAAATGGAAGTGGTGGAAGCTGGTACTATGCGAGGATTAACCTCGGTATTAGAAATTGCTGGTATCACCCGAGGTACTACAGAGAAAACGGATAAGGCGGAAGCTGGTACCATGCTTGGATTAACTTCGGCATTAAAAATTGCTGGTATCACCCGAGGTACCTCAGAGGAAACGGATGAGATGGAAGCTGGTACCATGCGGGGTATCTCAGGAGAAAGCTGGGTGCTACGAATTGGGAAATGAGGACGATTTGTGCGTGGGCTGTTTGCCTTTTTCGGTTCAGGCTTCAATCGTTTCAGCTTGCGAAATTGCGAAAACTGGGATTGTCCACAAATCTTACGTTTAAACCTATAAGCAGAACAAGAAATAATGGAACTCCCTTCCCGGTAGCAATATCAATTTACACGTATTACTGTACTTACACCACGCCTTTTCTATTCAACTTTTGGAGAATTTTCACATTGGTAGCTTCCAAAGCTTCCAGTGATTTCTGCATTGCTCGAGTTTCTTGGCTAGTACTTTCCGTAGTCTTGCAAAGAAGCAACAAGGCATCCTTAACTGCATAGTTGCTTTCCGTGAACTTCGTAAAGTTGTGGGTATGTAACTTAAAAACTTTTCCGAAGGCCATTTGTACGTATTTGGAGAATGGGACAGAGTCCACTTGCACTTCCGCTGCAGCGGTTCGATTCTGCAGCTCATTCCTGAGATTGGCTACGTTGCGACCCAAAATGTCCAGTGATGCCCTATCAAACAACATAATTAGAAGTAAAAATAAAAAGTAGTAAAGTAAAAGACAAAGTAAAAGAGTAAATTTACTTAATTTCATAATCCACTGGTTTATTTTCAGACGAATTTTGGACCGGGTGTGAAGATTTTTTCTGCGCATTAGATTCCGCCGGTACTCCATTAACAGCTTTTGGTTCCAATCCAAAAGCTAACCTTATACGTCTGGCCACATACTTGGGTGTCTGTTTGTAGGCAATTTCGTGTTAGACATAAATAGGCCTACTACATATTCGTGTGCTAATATTTCACCTCCACTATCATTGATCGAATAGATCGAGGCGGACTTGCATGGCGCAACGTCGGTGCTTGCGATCTCGGCGGAACATGCCTGGTTGTTGACGGAGTCATAGATCCAAAGTTCATGTTCTGTGTGTCTGACCAACTAAAAGATAGAATAGTTACGAAGTTGGAGTTTTAATACAATAAATAGATTCTTACTTGTAGGGTAAGCGTGTTTGCTGAAGTTGTTGAAGACGTTGGGGAAAATACTGTGAGGAATGGATACTTGTTTCTGCTTGTTGAGACAAACCAGGTGTCAAATTTTGAGACGAATGAAATCTGCCACGAAAAAACAGTAATAGGTTGGTTTCTATATTCATTCGCACTTGCTTTAAATATAATACATTACTTACAAGGGTTCATTAAGGGGAACTCGGTTAGCAATAATACTTCTTATCATATCCATTTCAACGCTAATTATAAAAAAATTAAAGACAGGACGGAGTCTTTGCTTTTCAAAGATGTTAAATCGAATTTTTTCTCAAAACGTTCGATTTTTGAGGGTGACAAATTCCCGCGCTCTAAGTCTGGCGTTGCAATAGCGTTTTGTCACTTATTAAGCGTTCGGCAAACGAAAAGCTTACGTTGTGATAGCAATTTTTTGTAAACAAAATAGTAGCACGGGTAATCAGTTTAGCTACGTTTAAATAATGTCTGCGGATCCTTTTACAGTGAGGAATCAAGTGAAAGCCAATAATGAAGATTTGGAGAGTTTCTTACGAGATATGTCCCACTGGGAAGATGATATCAAGTGCCGAGACCAGCAACTGAAAACCAAATCAAAAGGCGCCACTTCAGAAAGACGAGAAGACGGGGGGGAAATAATTCAGGTAATTTTGAATAAATATATTTTTTATGCATAAGCTGAAGAAAATAGAATAATATTGAATAAATAGGAATCGCCGCCCTCAAAATTAGAAAACCCAACTAAGCAAACTGCAGGTGAACCGTTTTCCAGTACTGTGAGCCAAAATAAGCAGCAAGCGATATGGGAAAAGGATAAAGTAAATTATTGACTTGTAATTAAGCAGGTTCTTGTTCTAAAATTAGTATTCTTTTCTTTTGTAATAGGGGAATGATTATTTTAAAGCGAATCAATGGCAAGAGGCTATTGAGTGCTACTCGAAAGCCATAAACTTGGATCCTGCTTGTGCAATCTTCCCTGCCAATAGAGCCATGGCACGCCTAAAACTGAAACAGTAAAGAAAACGAAAGAAAATGCCTTTGTTTTTAGATTCCTTAACCCGTAACCTGTTCAATTTAGGTTCGAAGGAGCCGAGGAGGATTGTAATACAGCCTTAAGTTTGGATCCCTCGTACCTGAAAGCCTACCATCGACGAGCAATGGCAAGAGCGCAGCTCAATAAGCTGGAACTAGCCAAGCAAGATTACGAACGCGTCCTCCAAATGGAACCTGCGAACAAATTAGCCCAAGCTGAGCTTCAGAGGGTTTTGCAAAAGATATTCACTGCACCCAAAGCAGAGAAGAAGAAAACCGTAACGTTCCAGGCTCCATCCATCAAAAAGCAGTCTTTGCCTACTTTATACAAAGAACTAGAGACTTTAGATCCTGTCAGTGAACCAAAGCAGGTAATTTTGAACCAAATCTCGAGGAATTTGAGCTTCAAAACCGCAGTTTCTTAGGGTGTGCGTCAAAAAATTCCCTTGCAGACAGTGCAGTGTGATGCTAAGAGCGGCCAGTTCATGGAAAGCTTCCTCTGTAGCCTTTCTAGTCCTCCGCAGCCTCCCCAAGCTCTTCAGCCTTCGTCTCCAGTCACTCCAATACAAAAAACAGGGTCGGAATCTTCCCAGGTGGATTTGCCAGCAGTTCCTAATACCTATGTCCAGTTTCTCATGGATTGGAGAAGAATCCGCTCAGATTTACAATTGCGGTATCTTTATCTTAAAGTAAGAAGTGAAACAGTCGAAAGTTTAGACTGTAGCACACACAAAATCGTTTTTTTTTTAAAGAAAATTCCAGGCGAGAAGATTCCGGCCATTTTCCAGCAAGCTATGGAAGCTCAGAACTTGACTGACATTCTGGAAACCCTGCCCTTATTTGTGGCCAACCAGGAGGCAGTGTTTCCCCTCATGAAAGGTCTTTCGCAAGTGAAACGCCTTCAAGCCTTGCTCCTTTTCCTGTCTCCCAAAGAAATTCAACGTACTAATTTACAAAAAAATAAAATTGTCCAGGAAAATCTAATTAATTTTTTCTTTAGTTTTGAGGGACGTGTTCAAGTATATGGATGAAACTAATGACGGACCTGCAGCTGAGAGGGAAACATTGTGTCATTTTTTTAACATTTTTGTGTAAATCATGTCAGACATTCGCGATACAAAAGCAAATTTGCGTTTTTTTCCAGAAATTTGTTTGAAAATTTGTTAGAAAAAGACTCTTGTTTTGTAAGCCTTGGACTCGATTTATTTTGATCTTTTTCAGGAGAGCAGCAGATGAAGAGTACTCGGAAAGCTCTTTCAATGAATTAGGGACTGACCTTTGTAGGCGTCAGCAATTTAGGGGCCGTCTTATCTTGTCTTATAAGTTTCACATTTCGTTTTGCTTAGCGAAACATTCTGCACAGGGCTACCGGAAATGCTTCTTATTGCGTGCTAGAAAAGTGGACCATGAAGTCGGTTCTATTGCTAGGAGTTCTACAATGGTCAACAGGTAACATCAATCCCAAAGGTTTTAGCTTTCACCTAATATTTCTGCCAAATGTCTAAGTGTGCCTGGTATTGGGACGTTACACACCTTGGGCCCCTGGCAGGGAGTACATTTATGGGTTCTCCGCAGATTCCTATATCAACGTCAAAGAATTGGGACCGCAATTAGTTGGGCTGCAAATTCATGCGCAATTAGTCGTCACTGTCTTGGATTTGAACACTTTAGTAGTCCGAGTAAGTTTGAGTATTTTTGGTTTTTAGTTCTAATATTTTGTACTTTTTTTTATTTATATTGCTTGGCAGTTGAGCGATACGATCCTGAGTACTGCGCATACACGTGATCTGCCAGGCCGTCATACGAGGCCACGAAGGGAAATCCCGGACTACGAGCGATCGCGGTACCAGCATGAGAAGGTGATGGAATTCAACAACGTGACGGCTATGTATTTCGAACGTCCGTTTACAATGAGAATCAGAGAAGGATTGGTAAGGAGCAGAAATTGCTGACCCTCGAAATAAATTCAAAATAATTAAATCCATCAGTATGTGGATGTTAAACTAATCTTATGAATTAGGTGGAGCATATCTACGTCAGTCTGGATGAACCCATGTATTCAATTAACTTAAAGAAGGCTATTGCGTCAAGATTACAAGTCTACGTGGCGGGAAACAAGCCATCAGCCTCCATTGATGTCAACTTCGATCCCACGGGCACTGCTGATAATGTCATGAAGCTCTTTACGATAATTGACGTAAGTTTTTGATCGATAATCAAGTTTTAATTGATAATCAAGTCCGTTTTGTGTGTGTAGGAGGACGTAACGGGCCGCTGCGAGACTGAGTACCAATCCACACCCATCCCGGACGCAATGGTCATGAGCACTTGGGGTGAATCGCCTATGCCTACTTTGTGCATCAAAGGCTCGTATTTCCAGATTACCAGGACTCGAAATTACGACGCTTGCGAAGTTAGTCCGGTTTACAACGTGATTGGACCCCATACGTGGGCGTGTCCTCCAACATCAACCAGCTGCACCACCGTACGAGCCACTTCCAATATGGTAATAGTCCCTATAATGACGCTTCCCAAGCACTGATTTTGCGAATTTTTTTCTTTTAAATCATTGCTTTATTTTAAATCATTGCATTGATTTTAGGTCGTTTAAATCAATTATCTTGTTATAATTTGTCGACCGTCATAATTCGTAAAGTGTCGTGTAAGTTTCTGTTAGAACCTTGAAGTAATTTCGTTTCTACTTCTCCTTTAAGCGAGCCAACTTGGATTGGATCGTAGCTTGTGGAACTTTGGACAGTTTCATCGTCCTGAAGACGGAACATCGTGGGATCTATCGAACAGGACCGTATGGGACTATTGGCGGCCATTATGACGTCACTACCCTAATCCAGCTACACCTACGAAGTACCCGTTTAGCCTTTGCTAATCCCAACACTTGGAATTACGATATGGGTCGGCAGGTCCCTTCCTTGGTCTACTCCTTTGTCGAAAACGTGGTACAACCGCCGCAGGCACTGCTCATATTTCCAGCGCTGAAAGAACCCGAAAGTTTTCGGTTTCTGCCAAAAGCAGAAGCCTATAGCGTTGTCCTGAAACTCCACCATCTGTTCGATCAAGCAGCGGTATCCATGGAAGGTCGCGATTTGGATTCTTTTAATTTAATTATGAAGGAAATACGAGGTATGAGCCAGATCTTGGCTGCCTTGAATTACCGGGAACTTCGATCACTGTACGACGAAATAAGCTCCGCCCAGGAGGTCCAGAACCTGGACTTGAACCAACGCAAAGTTTCCTTGCTCATCGACGTTCTGATGACCACAGGATCCAACCCAGCCGTTATGTTGCTCAAAGATCTCATCATTAACCAAGAAGTGGTGAGCCAGAAAGCTGCAGAAGTCATTTCGGCCTTGCCTGGCTTCATTAAAACTCCCACGCCAGAGGTCTTTCACGAGCTTTTGGTAAATTTCTCTTCGAAACTTGTTGCAGAAAAAGAACGTAATTATGGTCATTTTTTAGACTTTTCTGCGATCCAATGTAGTGACCCAAGATCGTCCATTGCTGCGTACAGCCATGGTTTCGATTGCCAGGCTCATTTATGTGGCTTGTGTGAACACCACAGAAGCTGCGATTCGCTTTCCCGTCACGGCGTACGGCAATTTCTGCACTCCTAATGACAGTTTCATCGTCAATCGCTTCATTCCTATGGTTAATAACTATCTGAATCAGCGATCCAACACAATGGACAAATTGGTGGCTCTTACGGCCATGGGTGAATTGGGCCATAATGCGACCTTGCCTTTCCTCCTACCCGTCATTGAAGGACAGGTACTGACAATTCTTGCGCTTACATTAACTCATTCTTCGTTAATTCAGACATGAATTCTAATTGTTCTCAGGTGGATCCTTCAGTCGTGGTTCGCACCAAAGCCATTTTTGCGCTAACCAAGCTCGCTCAACATAACCAGAAAGTCGTGGGAATCCTTGGATTACTTTCCTTCAATAAAAACGAATGCAGTGAGGTAGAGATACTCGTAGAATTACTATTACTTCGTTGCAACTTAATTTTATTTTATTCGATATTTATTTGTTTATTTTTATGCTATTTTTCTTTCTTTATGTTTGATCTTTTTTCCTTTTATAGTTTTATTAGATTTTGAATTTTTTGTACTTAAGATACGAATTGCTGCGGTTACGGTTTACCTTCTTGCCAATCCCGAGAATTACCGCTGGCAGCACGCAGCAGTGGCCACTTTATGGGACCCTAACCTTCAGTTTGTTTCGTATCTTTACACGCTGTTCGAGAGCTTGAGTAAAGTGTTTGTGGTGGATAACGACCACCTCAATGATATGTAAGTTAATACTTTTTCTTGCATTGCGTATCCTTTTCATTATTTTCTCCTATTTAAAAAAAAAAAAAACAGGGCGGAAAAGGCGAGAATGCAGATCCTGGTGGCAAAGAAATCGGCTCGTAATGCGTTGTACTCGCAAAGCTGGATGTCTCATTTTGAGAGCGAGGATTTGGATTGGGAAGCGTTTTGGCAATCGAGCCTAGTTTTTGGCGAAGAGACTTTGGCCCCGAAATTGTGGACAAGTCTCTCGAGCTTGCGAAGCGGTACATTGAGCATCAAAGCCCATGAAGCAGAAATCTTCACCGAAGAGGTTCCCAGTCTTTGGTATTGGCTCCAGCAATGGTTTCTACCCTCGGGAGCTCCTCTTCGATCAGCTGCGCCCGGTACTGCAAACCATCATGCGGATTTGAAAAGATCTGTAGTCAGTTTTAACCTTCATCCGAATGAATTGAAGCCATCCGTCATTTTTCTGCGGTTAACCTTGTGGAATTCCATGACGCGGTTCTATTCCTTCACCCAAGACGATCTGCAAAATTTACAAGGTCTAAAAAGGTAATTTTACGCTTTTGGAGTTTCATTGGAATGTTTTGGCAGGGATTTTTGGGAAGCGCTGGGAATGGCGGAAATGGATGTCGTTAGCCAGTTCGGAGGTGCTCATGCCCAACAGCCTGGGACAACTAATATCCACAAATTTCAACGTGGAAGGTTTCCTGGAAGTGTCAGGCCACTTATCCAATTCCAAGCCTGCGTCGCTTCATCAACAAGCAAAAAACTCCAAGGTCGGAGGGTTTTTCGTTCACGTTGAAGCGCAGCCTTTGTGAGTTGATGGATTACTTTCTGTGTAGGAGCATAACTAGTGTTAGCATGTCCTAGATTTGTGCTCCAAGTAACCACGGAAGTTAGCATAATTGATAAACTCACGTTCTCCGAAGAAGTCTACGGCGTAGACAGCCATGTGGCGCTGCAATTGCCCCATCAGTTAGCTTTGGCGGTAGATCCAAGCCAGCCTCACGTCGAGTTGGCAGTTACGCCGCTCATAAACAAAAATATGACCCTGTGGTACTCCCAAGTACGACCTTACACGTGTCTCAAGAAGTTTGGGGACGTAATCCCTGCACATGTGTCGCCTGAGGCTAGAAATATCTCTTTATCTGATGCAGATCTTCGAACAGTAAGTGCCCAAAATCTCAGAATTTATCAAGTA
Source organism: Lepidurus apus apus (assembly GCA_022832285.1). NCBI lineage: Eukaryota > Metazoa > Arthropoda > Branchiopoda > Notostraca > Triopsidae > Lepidurus > Lepidurus apus. The sequence continues at coordinate 46,551 of JAGJRO010001664.1, forward strand.
GTTAATAATTCATTCTTTAGACATATTGGGATGTTCAACACGAGTATTTAGGATGGAACATGCGATGGGCGTATCAAACTGAAGGCTCCGAGTCCTTACCCGTACCCAACAACCTCTGGGCTTTCCTGAGGAGGCGGAGCTACTCTGACATGAGTAATTTGGTAAGTACCTGGCTCAGCAATCCGTTTCATCCTCGGCGAGTACAAATCACTGGTCAGAAGCTCAGGGACCGCCTACCTGCAACGTGGATCGTAACTTTCGGTAAAAGAAAAAAAAAAGTTTTATTTATAGACCGAGATTTGTAAGGCGATTAAAGATTTACCTCGAGTTTTGTTACTACAGATGGGTCTGAAAACAGCTTTCAAATAAGTAGCCTAGGTGGGGACATTAACCACAAAGTAATGCGGATTGCGTGGCACACAAATGAAGGCGTGGCTAATGAAATGCAAGCCAATTTGACAGTTGACCTTTGGCCTGGTCAGGCAGTGGATCCCATACAGGTTTTCTTGAAGGAAAACAATTCCGATCAATGTAATTCAACCCAGCCTTTTGAACCCTTGACAGATTTGCTGGAACAATCACATGCGCTTCCCAGTTCTGCCCTTCCATGACCGCTTAGCTGCGCTCAACATGCTGTTTGCCACTAATTTTACCTTTAACGTCCAATTTGGACGGACTTGTCAGGACTACGTCGTGAATTTCACTGTAAAAACATGGATTTTAGCTTTAAAGGTTAAACCCCCACTGTCAAACCTTTGGATTTTCCTCAGGGAGCCATGCGCCAGTCAGCGGATTTCAAAAATAGCGTACGCGAGTCCCTCGATCATGAGGTGTGCTTGCGTGACGAGAACGAAGGTCGCAAATTAAGCGTCACGTGTCGTTACCTGCAAGAAGTTTCACATTTATTCGATATCTACGAACTCAAGATCCAGTACGATCGCTTACCCTCTTACGTGTTTGGACTTGGCCGACGCGTGCTGGAAGATTTAGGTCTCGAGTGGGAAATCTCTCCAGCTACTGGTAGATCATCGGGGGAATCATTCTTCAGTTTGGTGTTGGCCGTGACGCAGGACTTTACTCGCTATGAACTCAACATTAGCGATCCCACGGCTACCACGTACCGCGTCTCCTTTGAGAACCCGGTGGATGTGCAGAAATACTTTGTACCTTGGAGCGCCAGGCGGTCGCTACTAGGAGGAGTAGCTGAATACGCCACGCGGCGAAGACTGAATGGTTAAACTAAGTCTGTTTAGGGGTTCTCGCTCTTTAATTATTGTCTAATTCCCAGGCATTTGCATAGTGGAGCAGAGCAGTGTCACCACCTTTGATGAAACGACGTACTCTGCACCGTTAACGGCGTGCGATCACGTGGTACTGGCCGTAAAAGGCTACCAGCCGTTAGTGATACTGGCCAGGCACGAAAAGAGCAGCATTTGGGTGACGGTTTTAGTGGAATCTTGGAAGCTGGAGCTAAAACCCAAGAGTAATCTGGTGCTTGCCAATGGGGAAAGAAGGACCCTAGAGGGGCCGTTAAACTTGTCTTCTAATTTGACCTTGGAAGGCGGTCGGAATGTTATTACTTTGACGGATAGGGTCAGCGGAGTAGTTCTAACGGTAGACGGATCCATTCTGGTGGTGAAAGTAAAAATACTGTTGTTTTTTGAATTGAGAACGCGTAAATAGTTTTGGAAAACAAGGTACCTTTTCGGCATCGTGGGCAAACACTGGGTTTATGTGGAGATTTTAATGATGACTGGTTGACCGATTTACGGGACGTGAATGGGTGTATGATTGGATCAGGAGAAGCCATGGTGGCGGCGTTTGTATGGGTGGATCCCTCGCAGGTCTGCCACGGAATCTCTGACGCAGTTCGAAGTGACCTTCGTAAAGACCAGGCGTCCTGTATTAAATTTGAAAGGACGCCGTCGAAATTCTCGCCCAAGTTAACCACCGGAATGGTACGCGAGACATCGGTATGCACCCGGATGAAGAATTTGATGGTTTATCAAAGTGGGAAGAAATGTTTTTCAACAATTCCTGTACCGCAATGCAATCCTGGCTGCCTCGCACAGGAAAACGTGGCTAAGAACGTAAGCTTTTCCTATATTTGGTTTTCCTTACAAACACGCGAACATTTGAATAGCTAAGAAGGTATTTATTGCGGAATGTCTCTTGATAGATTGGTTTCTTTTGCGCTTCGGGAAGATTGGCAGAACATTTAGAAACCGAAGCCAAATTTAAGCCGTTGTCGTTGCTCAAGTCCAAGTCGGAAGAATTTCGTACCACCATTTATGTGCCCACAACCTGTACCCCGGCTTAATTTCTTCAGTGCAGTTTGAAGAATTCTGGATAAAAATACATAAGAAACAGTGTTTACATTTCCGGAATCCACATCCATCAGTTTTAGTTGTTTTTATTGGTAGCTCGACAAATGTACAAAATACACATTCTTCCCACATATACGACTACATCTAATTCAAAAGAACATACAACTTCGAAGTACCACATCATGTTTTCGTAATCTCTCTTTCGCCCTTCATTCCTTTCCGGTTCTTCGCACGCTTCTTCAGACAACGCGACGTAAGGACGACTCGACAATACTCGACTACGGTGTACCCGACAAAAGGACTACGAGCCCCGACTTAAAGATTACAAACCCATAACCTAATCTACCCTAACCTAGTTCTAACCTAACCTAGTCCTAACCTAACCTAACCTAACCTTAGTCCTAACCTAGTCCTAACATAACCTAACCTAGTCCTAACTAAACCTAACCTAACCTAGTCCTAACCAAACCTAACCAAACCTAACCTAACCTAACCTAGTCCTTACGTCGGGGTATTTTAATCTCGTTGGCGCTTAATCAATGAGAAGCGACTTTTTTAACTCGAAATGCTCTTGGTCCCTTGAAAGATTAAGGTACCGTGGTCCTTGTGTCGGGGTACAGTACATAGTCCTTGTGTTGGTGATACCTGGTCCTTTTGTCGAGTCGTCCTTGTGTCTACGTGCCGCTTCTTCAACGTAAGAAGCGCGAATGGCTTGTTATTTGCACTTTGCAGTTCACTATCCCATTCCCATGCTGGCAACAGAGTCTGGAACGAAAAGACCCGCCAAAAGCGTTAGCCCACAATTTCAAAAGTACCTTTCACGTTACAAAAGGACCTACTAAGACCAAAGTAAATCGGGTTTTGTATTAATGTTTAAATTAACTACTCTTTGAATTTCACAGCTTTTCGATGGATTTTTGGGTTGTGTTTCACGGTCTTAGTGTGCCCCAAAGCAGTTAATTTTCGCCGCCTTTTCTCAGAAGTTACGTGGATATGGAAGATAATTTAAAAGGTAAGCACTTTAAGCCAAAGCATAATATTAGTGGATATTAGACTGCGTTTCATTTAACATAAATCATACAATAGCGTGTTACTTTTTCGTTGTTTTTGATATATATGGCTATTAAACGATGCTCGTACACCGTATACGTACGCAAGTTCGCAAGTACGCGACTGTGGGGTGGGTGAGACTGACATTTATGGTATACGGTACGCTATTCAAATTTGCTGGTACTGTATTGGGAGTTTGTGCTAGAAGTCTTGGCTTAAATTGATTTCTTGGGGCGTGTATATGGTTTACCAACTTGCATACATTTCTCGGGGAATCCAAAGGAGCTGTTGGGTAATCAAGCGAAAAAGGGGATGGAACAAAATGCGGGAGTGTTGCAAAAGCCAGGGAAATGGGGGAAATGTTAGCCATCGATTTCTTCTCTCTTCTTCCCCACCCTCTCCCTCCCCGTTTTTTTCTTTTTCTTTCGTACCCTAGGGCAAATGCACAACAGCGGCGTCGTGAACGTCGTCGACGTCGTTCCAAAAGCTTTTGCCTCGGTTAGTTTGTGCAGGATCAAGCACACGCATCAGTCGATGAGTTGGATCCCTTGTCAGTGGTTCGCAGGTTTCGGGGTGGGATTTCCTTTTTCTAACCATTTGAAAAATCGCAATAAAAAGCTTTTTCCGATCGCACACGTAGTTTGGGAAAATCTTCGATTCCATGGGTTTCGTGCATTAAAAACTTGGATTTAAAAAAGTGAACATTTAAATTTATTTTGTAATACTGGGAAACGGGCCAAAGGGAGGAAAAGTGGTACGTGTTATTGCTGCTCGGTTGATTATGCGGAATCTTGACCCCCTATCAGAAATTGGATTGGATTGCTGGCTGCTCTGATTGCCCAAGTTTCACGCTGCTTTTAGGGGCGTGGTGAATAATTCATAGCCGCCCTTTTTTCTCCTCGGGGGTTTGTGAATGTGAATGTGGTGCTGTCCTTTTTTGCGCTTTTCGCCGTCGTTTGCAAAGCTCTGTGTGCTCGCATCCCATCAGGATTATTGATTCGCGAGGTAAGCCTTTTTTATATTTTTTTTCCCAACAAAGCGCATCATAGCTAGTGTGTACACCTCTCAAACCACGTTTTGCAGCAGCACGAAAGGCGTTCGCACTGAAAGATAAGTCAGAGAGAGGCTGCATTACAGGGATGAGAAGTTGCGAACAGCAAAAGGGTGGGAAAGTGGGGGGGATCTTTTCTTTTGCCTGGCTGCCTGGGTAATATGCAATGGCTTATATTACCCAAGGGGTGGCAGTGGAAGTTATTGTCTATTCGCTTATCATTCTTTCCGGTAGCGGCAGGCGGAGAGAGGTGGCTTGGGGAGGTAAGAGACGCCAGAGAGGCAGGAGAGGGTCATCAACCAATCGATATTTGCTTGGGCTGGTACTTTGGCAGTCGGCCGCCTTTTGCCTTTTATAAATCTCAGAGCCGATCATCAAAGCTTTTACTTTCCGTTGTGAGAGTTCCTCCTGTCTTTTAGAATTTCTTAGCGACGCCCCTTTTGAGAATTTCAAGACGTTGTCGTTGGGGGGCGTGTCGGGCAGTTCCCTTTCCGCGGAATTGTTTGGGAATGCTTTGGTAGTAATGAAGGATACTTTTTGTGTGGTAGTGGTGGGGAACCATTAAGAACGAGTCCCGAGTCATTTAAAGCTTGTCCTGTTGAATTTGTTGCGACGAGGCGAGTTGCATAATTGCCTATCTGCTATGCAAACGTCAGGACGACCCGGAATGAGTTAAACGTTTTTAGGCGAGGACAGAGAGCTTTATAGACGTTCCTCTGAGAGCGCCAGAGAGAGATAGACTATGTTTTTCCGGCGCTCAACCAAAGTAATTAAATTAGGGTTGGCCCCGGTTGCCTGCTTTCATCTTTCGATCTCCAACTCAGCTCCTAGGCGTTGGTCTTGATGTCCCAACTTTCCAATAGACCGCGTGCCTCGCGGCCCAGCCCGTTGAACGCAGTATTACTGCAAGTAAAGGGGGGAAACCACAACAACAAGTATTACACTCACGAGTTAGATTTTCTGTTGCGTACGTGAGCAGAATGCTCCAAAAAGGAAAGTTCCAAGAAGTGCTGTTGTTGCTTTCCGGCTTGCTTTCTAGCGCTCGAATGGTGCAGAAGAACGTCCCTGTAGATACTTGCTCTGTCATTTCTGCCTCCTGCATTTGCAAGGTTTCGGGCCTTGCGTTGTGTGTTTGTGTGTATAAACAGTGGCTAGGGTCACGTCCCGTCTGCCTGGTTGACAAACAGGGTAAAATTTCCCAGGGCTTAACGACCTTAGCTTTGGAGCTAATTAGCTCGTGCGGCCTGCTCTTGGAGTGTTGCTATGTTTCTGTGAAAAATTGAGAGTAAACACAAAGCAAGAATAAACACAAAGCAAGAAAGTAAAGTACGACCCAGTTTGGCGTACTATTGAAATGCGAACACCTCGGCCATATACCAACACTCAACGGATGTCGCTAAGAAACGAAGCTTCCTTTTGGCGTCATACGTAAGTTCTGCAGCCATAGTTACCTGTACATTACACAGCGCTTGGTATATTTTCCTTCTTTGCAGTGTGCACTGCAAAGAAAAATCGTAGTTTGACAGTGTTTCAAATCTTAGAAGGTAGCACTATCCTTTGAAGCTGAAGAATTTGGGAGTCTTTTATTACTGAAATTTTTTAATTGGGAAGTTAAGAAATGCAAAAGGATAGCAGTAGGTATTTCTTGAAGAATTCGAATAGACGTATTTAAAAAAAATTATTGACGTATTTTACTTTGCGTATTTGAATCGGATTTCGCCTCCTGCACTTATTACTTTGCGCATAAAGAGGCTTTAGCCAGTAATAGACAGTTGGTGAAACTCTCACGCCGCAGTAATGTATACGCATGTGCGAATCGTGAAGTCTTGTCCTTCGCGTGGTCGCGTCCTTGCAAATTTCTATGGCAGGTTGACAGAAATGTAATTTTTTTCTTGTTTCTTGGTCGATCCATCCATCCATGAGTTAGTGTTAGTTAAGAACGGTCCTTCATGTCTGAAAAGAGTCCTAATTACTTTGGCTGCCAGTCCTAGTCACCTTTTGCCTCCTTCCATTGTCAGATTGAGGAGCTGATGCATTTACACACTTAAAGGGGACCAAGAAGGGAGAGGAAAGAAAGGAACAGGACAGGACGTTGTATCGATAATCGAGAAGAACGTATCCACACTTGGGCCTGACCTGTTTGTAGTATCCTAAGAAAGAAGACAAACGGGGGAGTATTCCGTCTTCCTTTTTGGAGCTGTATTTCTTCCTATTTCTTTGGAGGGAGTCTATATTTCTTCTTCTCTCCTTTCGGGCCATGGGTAGATATACTAACCCCAGGGGTTGGGCATGGGGGACTCTCTCTATAAAGGAACTCGTGCTTGCATGGCGGGTCGTTTGGGGGGGGGGTTTACACGCTACTCCATTTACTCTTTCAGCTCCGCTAGGGGAGGTGGGCCAGAAATCGACATGAAATAGAAGGGCACGCGACACGTTCCACGATCCAAGCAAGGACAAGAGAGAGATTATTTATAGATAAGGAACTTGGGACTTGGAGGAGCTTGAAATTAGAGGTGTGTAATTTATGGGTAAGAAAAGAGGGCATCTTAAGCATAAATAAAGCAGTCTTCACTCACCCACCTACCTATATTTTGATATGAAAAGGTACATACTAGTCGATGAATCAAAGACCCTTTTCCCTTGAAAGAAAACAGTAACAGCTGTTCGTATTTTGGCTCTCACTGTTCATTATGGAAAGAAACAACGCTTTAGACTTAACGTTTGTATGGCTGAAAAAACTTGTTTAGTCTTTTCATGTTCGCTTTTCAAGCTCTGCGATTGGCTGAACATAGTGATCGATTACGTTGGACTGTCGTATTTCCGGTAGGAAAGTAGCCACGTTAGAAGTAACGATAACAGATCTGTAGCACAGCATTTCAGCTAGGAGTTTAAAAGAACTATAGATGTACATGTTAAGATCCTATTAGGAAAAATTAAGATTAAGTTAATCTTACTTAATCATTAAGAAAAAGACATTGAAATCATTCACGGTGTTACCGAAATTTTGTCACCCTTGTGGCGTTAAAAGGAATTAAATATTACATAACCATGGAAGACAAGATTCCTGCTGCAGAACGTAGTAATTTGCATTCTATTTCAGCTTTTACAGTTACGTTCTCTTTTGGTAGCTTGCGTTATTGTTCATGGTGCAATGAGAGCCACGCGACAGAAGGACGACTCGACCTGAGGAGAAGTTACCCGACTTAAGGACTACGAACCACAACTTAAGGACTGTGAACCCCGACCAGGACCAGGTTAAGTTAGGACTAAGTTAGGGGTTCGTAGACGTTAAGTCGGGTACACAGTCGTCCTTGTGTCTACGTCCCGGAATGAGTAAAATCGACAGACTATGTAACCGCAATCGACGGATCGTAAAACCGCAACAATCGATTTGGAGAAAGTTGGGTGATTCAAAGCGACTGACGTACCAACTTTTGAAGCCTTTTTCTGCTTGTTAGACTGATGACATAATTGTCCATTACTTCTTCGTGCGTAAAATATCGCTTTCCACTTCGTCACAAGCTGTTAGAATTTTTCATGCAAGACTCGTCTTCGTCCTGTAAATATATTCTGTATTGTTTGTGAATTTCCTCGTGTTGAATGTTGAAAAATGGCTCCTTTTAAGTTGTTTTTCTCGTCGTCCTTTCAAGAGGTATTTTCGCCACGTCTGGTGCGAAGAAGGTTGATTTCTGCCTGATCGCATTATGTCGCATTACATTTGCAACGCAAGAAAGGCATTCCGGGTACTTGTGTTGTATGGAAATCAGACTTGGCAACTCCTTTTTCATTTGCTCGAGGAGATCTTAAAAATAAGCGCATACATTTGCAAGAATTTCGTCTTGGGAGCCAAGGGGCTTTAGAGCTGGAGATTAAAAGTTTTAGGAGGAAGAGGAGCACATCGAGAGAGAGAAGAGATACAGAGCTTTGCCGAGTCGAAACCTTTCACGTTAATATGCGTGAATATCAGCACTCTTGAGCTTCTCCTTTCACCAGCTGGGTGAAAATCTTATAGCGAAGCTTTATTCGGTAGAGAAACACATTTGAAATCAAAGGCATCGAAGCATGTGGCTTTTCGCGTTTACTCTCTCAGCTTTCTTAATATCTTATAGAAAACCTTTTGAAGCAAGAGAGCCTCACTAATGGACCTATAAACCTTTCTAAATGCACAGGGTTTGCCTTTCTCGGGTGCAAAACCGAAAGAAAAGGACCTTGCTTCCAGCCACTACAAGCTTTCATGTGCTGCCACTTTAATCTCCCCCTCATTAACGCCTTAAGCTAGAAGTGGGACCAGCGGACCGATTTCACTGTCGCACCTGGCGGTCAAAATAGCAACACAAACAAACAGAACCAAATGGAAGAAATGTCTTCCTGTTTCCATGGGGGGAGTAGACGGTTATTGCAATTGCACTGCGTGTGTATGTTTTTTCAGGACGTGTATTCTCAGCGGACACCTCTTAAACTCTGCCATCTTTTTCTTTCCGACTTGGGAGACACAGAGGGTAAATTCCGGGGAAGAAAAGGAGAGGTGACATGATTATGTGTTACGAACGTTAACTAGCGAGAGGACTGGGGCTACTTTTGAGAAAAAAGGAAAAATCGAGTGCAAAAAGTTCTAATTTTTCACGCTTTGTTTGTGTCTAACGTTAGAGCCCTGGATGCGAGCGCAAAAAATGTCGTTTAACCAACACAGGACCAAAGTTGGACCATCTTGAAGAATCTATATCTCTTTTTTTCGCGGCTTGTAGTTTTTTTTTGGGGGGTAGACACATGTGCAGGGCTTGCTGCTGGTAAGGATAATAGGAATAAAAGCTTGGAACTTAGTTTGGGATAAGTTTTTTTTCCTTGGTCGACCGCAAACGGAAACTGATGGCGGCTGATATGAAGTTTTATTTCTTCCCAAGACTGTATTTCTGTAAGGTTGTTACGTTTTTTTGCTTCAAGAAAAGTTTGACTTTTACCAGGGTTAGTTAAAGTTGATTTTGTGGCAGGCCTGGTCCATGTTCTTTTAAAAGTTGGAGAAGTGAAGTAGTTGGTGTCTGCGTCTATTACTGATGCAGTAGTTCCTGAGTATTCCTGGGTGATATGGGGGATATGGCTGGACTGAGTTATCGGAAATCAATGCCTTTCTCCGTAGATGGCGTGTATCTGTCTTTAACCCTGACTTTATAAAAATGAGTTTGGGTGAGGCCTTTTTTTATTTTTGGGACGGTAGCAATCGATGTCATGATTTCAACTAATACGGTTTCCCCTAACAACCGCGAGAGCTTGCTTATCTTATTGGAAGTATACTTAATCAGAGGATGTAGCTAAGTCAAAGGATGTGGGCAAAAACTTAAAAAACAAAAACAAAAAAGAGCTTGAGAAATATCATAACTGTTCAGCTTTCGTGCTCTTCAGAATTTCTCATCTACTTTATAAAGAAAAGCGTGTAATTAAAAGGACTTTGTATTTCTTGCACCCGCCCCTGTGGCAGTTCCAAGTCCTATTGTATAGAAAGCATGTGGGGAATATATTCCTTGCGGGTTTTCCCTGATTCCGAACAAAAGGATTTAAAAAAGAAAGAAACTGCGAGGAAAAGAAGGCTGGACTTGGGATTCAGTACTGAGAATGTTGGCATGTCCGCCGTGGATTAGATTTGGGTCAAAAGTTGGTGAAAATGAAATTTCTGATGTGTGCGGCGTCAGTAATTCTGGTACAGTCCACCAGGCGGAGGATTTCTTACTGGTACGGGCTGGCACGGAATTATGCGTTTTTCCTTGGATTTGGTCTTTTCCGAAAGGGCAAGGAGATTCTTATCGACAGCTTTTATGTGGCTTTTCGATTGTTTCTGTCGGCAACTCGGGTACTAGGTTATAAAATTCGAGACCGTTACAAGCGAATATGATCCCCTCAAAGATCTCCGGGAAATATGCAATAATACCGTTTTTACTAAGAAAGTTTCCGACGAGATTTGTACACCTTCTTTCCTAAAACAACTCTATCTCGTGTAAGATAATATAGTTTTTGAGAAAAATATGAAAATTTATTAATTGGATCATGAAATGAAACATATCAAGCTTTATTCAGTGTTTAGATCTATTTGTCAGACTAAATACTAAAGAAAACTGCTAAAACCCGTTATTTTCATATTTAAACGCTTAGCCACGCCTCCAGCTGCGTTTGCTGTCCCTGTAGGCAGTCTTATTCACGCCCCTAGTGGCTTTGCCCCATCAGAAGCCGCTAATGTTGTGATTCACGCTTTAAAACTCGCCGCTAGATGGCAAAAGCTGTCCAGGTCGGTCCGTAAATTCGAGTTACTGCTCCTATATACCAAGAGCAAGTGTCATGGCCGTGGCTAGCGTCTTTTTGACAGTTGATAATATTTGTGTGTGAGCGCAAGGTACGCAAGTTTTAAAGCATCTGGCTAGTTTTGTGTGTTTTAACTTTGTAAGTATCTCACCAATTTCCTCTCGTGCGTATGTGCCTATGGACACAGTTATCTCAGGGTGAGGTGTTACCATATCTGATCGGAATTTTTGTGTTGTTTTAACCTTGTTTGGTGTTTTGAAGTAACTACTAGCTGATTAACTCCAATTGTACCGACCCAACTACTGAGTTACACATCAAGCTTCTCCCCAATGCAGCGGTTATGAGAGCTATTAAGTTTCTACTACTGACTTCTAAACTCATTACGTTCTCAATTAGAGTATTAACTGAACACTAACTCTCCCGTAGATCTTACAAAATTAATAGACGAAAGTAAAAAGGGCCGGTTGGACAAGCCAGTGACCAAGATTAATTCTCCAGGGACATATTTACTCAACGGCTGACGTCAAGTACTTCATAAAGAACAGTCAATCTAGGGCATAACTCCTCTTATTCTTAGACAAGCTCTCTCGCGAACTTTACTGTTATATTGCGTTGTTAAACCTTGACACGTGTTGGCTTTTCGTACTTCAGTCTTCACAATTGCCCTCGCAATTCCCCTCACATTCTTAGTATTGATTGGAATTTCCGCAATTTCCCCAAGCTGGGCCAACTTTAATATCTCGCTGATATTCCCGTGACAAGCTGAGATTTTCTATTCAATTTTGGCCTCACATTTTTGGCCTGACGTTTCCTTTCATGTCCTTTGTTAAAGAAGCACAAGAAAAAGTATCTGCAAACGCACAACTAAGGCACAAGAAGGGATTCTGCTGGAACTATAGCTTTGCCATTTCTCTTTGGAACTCGTTTAATTTGTATTTTAAGGCTGGTTACACGGTTTCAGGGTGGTAAAAGCCTTTTGAACCGCCATATGGGGACCCCATTGACACCTTAGGGAAAAGTTGAAGAGCAGAACAGGGTAACCCAGCCCTTATTTCGGTGCCGTGCTGATTTTGCTCTTGTCTCCTGTCTGCAAACTATTGGAAAAGGGAATTGAGAGGCGTATTTCGACCATCTGCTTCGTTTCAGTCTTTTGGGGAGCCGTATTGACTGACTGCGAGAGACAATTGAATGTAAGCAAATAAGCAAAAGTCAAAGGGGACCAGAAAGGGCTGTTTTTAACTGATTTATATCTGTAGGCGTTGATATGATTTAGGAAAAAAAATTAAAACCTTACGTTAATGCATTTACCCCCCATTTCCTTCGTTTTTTTCTTAAATTAACCATAAATTCATTTTGGTTTTTCATTTATTACTTTGATTATATTTTTTATTTTTATTTAGTTTTAGTTTTAATATAAACTTTCGCCTCCTTTTACATTCCTATTTGGCTATTTAAGTAGAGATTATTAATCGACAGGGGCCACGCCAATTACAAGGTGTAAAAGCGCTTCGCATACAAAGCACCAGAACGCTTCAACACTTGATTACGATATAACATGCACCAGCCAACCAAGTTAGCGAGTCCCGTTTGGCATAAATTAACCGTCCAAGCTTTGTCAGGAATTCCTCGTATCAACCAGTCTAGTCTTTTCATGGCTTCGTTGGGTTGGGTTGTGTTGTCGTTTGTTTTAAAGTTAAAAAGAATAAAAAATTTAGAGCCGGTTTTGACTTCTTCAAGTTCAATAAAACGCGCTAATTGAACTTATTATGCACAGGCCCTTGAAGGGCTAGGCCCCCCCCTCATATATTAACCCTTTTTACGGCCTTATATTATGATTAAAGGCTGTGATAATTAATGGGCTCTAAGGAAGAGAGCAATATCGCTTGCAAGGTTGCATTTCTGCTTGGTAACCACGCAATTCAATGTGCTTAGTCTGCATACTTTGGTTCTAGGAGGAATTTTCTCGAGGGCGAAGGGGAAGATCAAGTGATCACCACCAATAGCGACCACAAGAACCACAGGAGATGAAAAGTTGAAGGTCTTATAGCCCTTTTTTTCGTTTCTTTTCCCTTTTTTCTTTATAGTTTGCCTTGCTCACGCCGAAGTCCCACGGTCATCTATTTCGCACAGAATGCTTGCATGCAAATGATGCAGTGGCTTTGGCCTAGTCTGGCAGCTCCAGGCAATGTCAAACAGTAAAGAAGCTGAGCTGGAGCTAAACTTTCTTTTCAAAGAGAAACGTGCGAGATTTCGATACGGCTTTAGATACCCCCGTTGAAAAAAGCCCAAATAAATCATACGGTAACATTGAAGCTTCAAAAGAATAATCATAAACGCTCCAACCAAACCAGGATCTGGTCTATTATCCCTGTAAATGCATAAAATTATACCGTTAACACTATAAAGAAACAAGTGCCGCCTTTTGCACGGAATTTATTATATTATTCACCAGTTTTTACGCCGGCGAAAATTTTAATTCCCGTCCAAGTTCAATTGTTATATAAAAGTAGTATTTAACTAGATCAATCTAATGAGAACGATAAGAATGAGAACTTTAACATACGTCTCCGACTTGAAACTTGCAGTTTAAATTAGATAGTTCGAACTTGACAATTTAATCTCCAGAATCATTGTAATCGCCAAAGTTGATAGAATATTTTTATTTTTTTCCTGCAGGCTATCTTTTAACTTTGCACAGATAATTTTTAAATTCGAACTCTTTTATTCAATCTAAATTTATTGCAATTGCTCCTAAGAGGTATTAGTAGATTTAGCCAGAATGAATTATTAAAAGAATAAAATAGATGTTAATATAACAGATAAAATAGTGTTAATATAGTCAGGGTCCGGTTTGTTTTTTGAAGATCGTTAAAAAATTGCGTCATTTTTCATTCTTGTTGCTTTAGTACTTGGCCAAATTATGAAAACATGAGCAGGTTCAGTATGGAGCAAAAAAAATGCAAATTTGCCCAATTTTTTTTTTCTCTTTAATAAAAGGGTTGAGGGAAGTCCCCTGAAGTGGTTCGCAACATTCCAAACCGTGTATTGTTTTGGTTGGAGTGGGAAATCTTGACTTTCTTTTAGGCGATCGTTATGTTGGTATTTATGGTTTTTTCTGTTGTTCTCTCGAGTCAGGTGATGTGTTAACAAGGTAAACATGCCAGTTGTTCCCCGTCTTCAACGTGCGATGAGGCGCATTCCATTGCGCATTCACTGCAGCTATCCTTACATATTTTTTGCTTCCTTATTTTTTTTCTTTGTTGCGTGTGCTACTTAGGAATCTTTATCTAACCGGTTTTGGTACGTTCCCTTCGTCTGAGCTGGTGAACTCTGCACTTTTTTTCAAATTGGAATGCCAGTTGGCGATAAAGCAATAAAATTAGGAGGAGCGCGAGAATTACTTTCATGGTCCCACCAATTCGGAATGAATTACTAGGAATTCGAGCCTAAATAAACGTAGACATGTTTCCTTTTTCAAAAATTAAATACGAAATAAAGTAGAACTCTTTCCAGGCGTGTAAACCATATGGAGTTTTATGGCTGTATGCGTTAATTGATGTGTAGCCCTAGAGCAGACGTCTTAGCCGTTTTTGAGATATAGAGCACAAGGGAGGATGTCATTTGTCATCTGACACAAGCTTCTATGCATCTTGCAAGATGACATAGCTCACATGCCACATATGCCTCTCGCATTCGCTGCGTGTAATATATATTGGACCAGGCTCTGGTTTCGCTTTTTTTTTCTTCTTCTTTTGGGGGGTGGGAGAGTTAAAAGACGCGTGCTGTTACTCTATTTACTCCCCCGTCTCGTAAAAAGCCATTACGGGGCGTACAGTTTATGGCTTTAAGACGCGGGGTTGTTGGGCCATCTTAAAAAAAAAGTCTAAACTTAGCTGGTTGCTCAAGTTCGCTTTTAGGTTATGGCTACAAGAAACAGTACAGGCTTTTTTAACGAGGGTTATTTGTTGGCTGTTTCTTTATTTTTATTTATTTTACTTTTTGGGCTCTTTTTATAGGTCCTTGATCAGGGAAGTTGGAGCAGTGGATGTAACGTCGTTCCGCCGACTCTTGGGCAAGGTAAGTGTCATTTACGGATTTTCTTGTTCTCCTTTGTTGACAACAACGAAATTCTTGGCGTCTTGAGGTTTTAAAAGGAATTTTTTTAATTAAAAGAGACATTGTTTTTGCGGGGTTTTGGACACGTTGGACCACGTTTTTGTTCCAGTACTCGTTAGATGGCGTTGGATGGTACTTCTAGGGGTTTAAAACTAGTCTGCTTTGGTTCAGAGTATCGATTGCATAGTGCAGAGGTAACGGAACGCTGCAACCGGGGCGGAAGGTGCTGCCATCTAGGGAGCGCAATAGGTTTCACTATGAAGGTCCATAGAACAGAAATGTATCAGAAGGGATAAATTATGTCGATGCTTTGTTACCTAGAATGCGTAACACTTAGCTGTTTTGGTTTACATAACCCTTGCGGGCAAAGACAACATTGTTACTTTTTTGCAGATGAAAGAGAATATTCGCAGAAAGAGAAAAGATAATAATAGCAATGTATGCTTTAAGGTAGGAACACTATTGGGAAAATGGAACCGTGGTGTTACTGTGGATAAGGTTAGTCGCTTTACTTAGGTAAAAGCCCCAATTTTATGTTACGCCACACGTACGCGGAGCAAAGTAGCAATATACTTTGGTTTAGCGTTAAGCCCTGGTCCACACGAGCTGTCACTGGCTAATGAGCCCCCCTAACCCCTCGGAACACCTCGTGTCGACCCCGTAAGGAAAAAAAAGTGCTCTTTTTCAACGTCGTTAACCGCGATTTTTTGCGGTCAATGTACTGTGAGACCCTGATGGACGTCCGGCTGTGTACACTGCAGAGTGTACCGCATACTTTTTGGTCGGGATCCCCTTTAAATCTCTTTTAATGAAGCCTGGGTGAAGGAGAGCGGTCCAGTTTGGGGGATTTACCTTGAGCTGTTGTATATAAGACGTTTTCGGGGGGTGGAGGGAGGGTTGAAAAGACCCTTTTCAGACCACTAGAATACAAGTTGACAACGCAAAATGATGTGGGGGTGATAGTAAATCGCCTCGAGGTGCTCAAAAAGACCGATGGGGTGAGGGGGAAGGGATGAAAGGGAAAAGGGAGAGTTTTGTAGGGTGAGCAGGCTTATAACCCACAATGTCGCCCCAAACTATTATGTCGTGTGTTACGCCTGGATACTATTGTTGGACGGGGAACAGGCGACCCCCAAACCGGGCAAAGACGTGGAAGGAAAAGTCTATATCCGGCCCCCCGCGGAAGGCAGTGACGCTGGGGTCCAAGAAAGCTCGATAATCTCTTTCCTGGGGTGCAAAACCCCTGGTGCAGTGAGAGAGAAGGAAGCGAACGGGTATTAGGCTATCGCCGAGGTGATTTCTGTCGTCCGATTGGGTGCGAAAGCTTAATAGCTTTACTCATTTCTTCCGCCTAAACTGTAGAGGGATAATTGCTGCTAACCTGTGAGCGACGGGTCGGATCGCGAGCAGGTCTATTTCTTTCTCA
The DNA here is from genome assembly GCA_022832285.1 of Lepidurus apus apus. Lineage (NCBI taxonomy): Eukaryota > Metazoa > Arthropoda > Branchiopoda > Notostraca > Triopsidae > Lepidurus > Lepidurus apus. The sequence goes on from JAGJRO010001664.1 coordinate 62,809, forward strand.
GACAACTTTAACTAGCTTCAGTGTCTATATGGTTTGTAAAGGTACCAGGGAGTATTTAAAAAAAAAAAAAAAGTACTAAAACTAACGGTAAATTCATAGCTCGCGTTTCTCGGAAAGGGTATAGCCCAAGGGGGTTTCGCGGCAGCTGACATTTCTGCGAGGATTTCTGCCCGGGGAGGTAGGGATTAGAGTCAGGTGTTCCAGGAAAACAATCTTTTTAATGCAGCGTTCCCGGATTCGGGGGACTGTATTTCTTTGCCTGGAAGATGTGCAAGTCAGGGCAATATGTTGCGTTTTTCTTTCGTATTTCTTATTTCTGCCTTCAAGGGAAGATTTTTTTTTTTATAAAGAAAAGGAACATATGGGGGAGTCTTGTGTTGTTTAAGTCGGCTCCGTTGCACTTTACCTCATTTCCACCTGTCTTAATTCAACGATCCGTGTCTCTTTGGGAACCTTTTCTTTCCTTTTGGAAGATTTTTATTTCTAAGGAAAAGACTAGGGTACTTTTTCCTTGCTTTCTTCCCCTAGGATTTGCATACGGGCCAAGTAGAAATGAGAAAAAAAAAGACAGGAAAAGGACGAGGGACTTTTTGGACGAGGCTTAATGAGACTTTACGCCGTCTGGTGTTAAAAGTTGCATTCCGATGCAGCGTAGAACAGGAGGACATTTTCAGGAAAGGGACAATGAAGGTTTTATTTTTATTTATTTATTTTCTTTAAAAAGAGTTTTGAAGGAAAACTTGGAGTGAATGAATAATTTTTTTCCTTTCTTGGGGGCTTGGAGATAAAAATGGCGTTTTCGAGAAAGGAGGAGCCAAGGCTTTCTGTCAGTCAGACAAATTCGTGCAAGTTTGACGTGGCGAGGCAAAAGGGAAAATTGCCGGGCTCACGGAAAGGTGATGTGATGGGGCCTAATCGGCTGGCAAAAGTGCTGATAGAAACTCAACGTCCATCTTTTCGACCTTTTTTTTCTTTTTTTAGGGGGGGGGGGGGTTTGCTTTACCCAATAAGCCGTTTTTTATTTTTTTTTATTTGGGGTGGGGGGGGGGTGTTTGGGACTATGGGACGTAGGTTCCGGTACGGCCTCAGGATTCAGGATATTGACGACTCAGCGACCATCTTATATCTATATCTATACGTATACGTATTTATGTTTAGGTAGCGAGAAAAGAGAATAGGGAACGATGAAACGAAATTGTGGGGGGGGGAGCGTGTTAAGGCGATCGATGAGGTATAGGCAATAATCTCGCACCCACATATCACTTCCTTATACTGTCGGTCTTATTAGCGCCGTTGTTCGTAGTGTCAGTGGTGGCAGGTCTTTAAGCAATTTGTCGGAAAAGACGCGAGATTGGCAGAAATACGATGGTAGTCGGGGGAATTGATGTTTAATAAGGAAATTGTTTGATTTGACCGATCAAGACTATGAAATACTAAGATAATTAAGGCTATTTTGAAACTAGGGAATAGTTCATGGGAATTGGAATTTTAATTCAGTTGCAATTTTAATTTAAGTTTTAGTTTAATTTAACCATTGCAGAATTAATTGAGCAATTTCTGGTAGTAAGCTCCCTTTCGTTTTCGTATTTATATTATTTTAAATGCATCGCAATTTTGTTGGCGTATTTTTCGAATTTTTAATATTGCACAATATGTAATTGCGAAATTCTAGATTAGGTTTTTGTTCCGTGCTAAAAAAAAAATCTTAAAGACAACAAATAACAGGAATAATAATAAATGTATTATAGCAATATTAATTTGTAATATTTTATTTAAATACGTATTTATTTAATATTTATTTAAAAATGTTTTAATATATTTATTTTATTTTATTTATTTAGATACTTATTTATGTAATAAATAATATTTTAATATATCTATTTTATTTTATTTATTTAACTACTTATGTATGTAATATATATATATATATATATATATATATATATATATATATATATATATATATATATATATATATATATATATATATATATATATATATATATATATTATTCTTTGATTGTTAATCTAAAGTTAAGTTATTAAATATGTTTTTTGTAAAGAGTATTTAACTTTATAAATTAGAAAGAGATAGCGTTGTATTGAAACCAGACCCATCGTTAACAGTACTTTGGTGTTAGCTAGCCTTACGGGAGGCATAAAAGGAAACATGAATCGCTTAACTAAGGGGAAATACATTTTAGCCCTCTTTTGGGGTTTCTAAATGGGTGTAAGTTTGTATCACTTGACAGCGTCTATACCAAAGACTACTTTTTCGGTTTTTCACCGCTTCTTTTACACCAGTTGGGAGGAACCGGGCGACGAGGTCATAACGAACGTGCGCTGTTTGCAAACATGATGAAATTGTCTCCACAAAAGTTAATTTGAATTTGTTTCCGCGCTTCACCCCGAAAAGAACCCAGGCAGAGGGTATAAAGAAAGAAAAAACATGGTTCTTGTCATTCTGTGCGGCAACTTAATAAAAGATCAGAGCTGCAAGGGTGGAAAGGAGGGAGGTGGAGTCATATTCCGAGAATTGTGTATACATATAAATAAATAAAAAAAAAACACGAGAAAACTGGGTGGATTAGCGAAATGCAATAACGCCCGTCAAAACGAAACAAAACATCCCACCAGGGTAAGGGAAAAGGCAGCTTAGGAACCCTACAGCAGCTTGCCGTGTGGCCGAAGGGTGGATTTATTGACTCCCGCGTTCTTTCAAGGGTGATTTTTTATTTTATTGGCCGAGCACCATAGAAAATCCAAGTTTAAAAGAAAACTCACCCTTCAGCTACCCCCCAAAACCCTTGTTTATTGCAGCTACACTTAAGTGTTGAATATTGCCTCCATTTTGTTGTTTTGGTGTTCCTTCGAAGGAAATGACGACCTTTTTCACATGACTAAATAACCAGGTCGAAGTTCGCGAATTCAACTCAGAGTCGAACTGGTTCAACATTGAGTAGAAGTTAAAGTTCCAGAAACTCGGGTTTCTTCAGAGGTTAGTGGCTAGGTGGTTGATTTAGTGGTTCAAAAGTTAAACCCGGGGTAGTTGGTATTGCAAAACCCAGGGATAGTAGCAAGATGTATTGCCGGTGAAGTCGGACGGGTTTTGGCGAAAGTTTCGGAGGCAAGGGAAGTTAGCGAATACAATACAAGAAGCTCTCTGCATACTTTGATTTTGGGGTCGAGTTTTCCTTTTCAACTTACCTCGAGTCAAGTCGAGGAGTTTGGGTTCCATAGTCACATAATGTGATTATGGAACTGGCACTTTCAGCGGGGCGGTTCGGTTGTCAGTTAGGGGGGTGTAGAACGCACTTTAGAGCGTTGGTAGCTCTGCGAGGTTACATTGAAACTCGGTCGCCAAGAGAGGAGGGTACCGCACTGTACTCCAAAACGATCCTCGGCACCAAAATAGGCTACTTACACGCCACCCCCAAAGGTTTAGTCTCCCCGGGCGTTGCGGGAATCCTGTCCCTTGCCGTCCTCGTACGCCGTTATGGGGTCGAGTCTAAGGGTACAGTACGTGTAGAGAGACCCCTTGCAAAGCTTCACTGATTCCAATAGGGTACGGTGGGAAAAAACAAAAAACTCGACACATTTTGAGAAGTGATCTGCACCATGCCAGTAACGCAGGTGCTCTGTACAACTACCTGACCGAGTTAAACGCTTTTATGTGCGTTAGAGAAGCCAACACCTAGCCGTACTGCTCACCCCGCCCCTTGAGCAGAAGCTTTTCCCTTCCTAAGATAGCCGGGGTAAAGGTTGGCTTCTTCCGCTCAAAGCCCCCTCGTTGCGCGCAGTGGTACCGTAAGCGCATGTACCCCGCCCGGGGCGACAGCCTTTCCCGTGGGTCGCACGTACCCGTCGGGACGCGGACTCTGCTTCAGTTGTTAGGGTAACTCCCGACCGAGGAGTACTGTACGATTCCCGAATGTGTCGAGTGGCAAAGCAGGATCTCGGAACTTCTTTTTGTTTTGACTTGGAAGGGGGGCGATGTTAACCTACCAAAAGAAAAAGGAGGGAGGTAACTTAGTTGAATGACGTGATAGCTACGAGTCTGTGTCACCCAAAATGCCCGAGGGGACGAGTGACTTCCTGGAAACTTTGAAGCACCTAAACACCCTTACAAAACGAAAAGAAAAAGGTGGGAGAATTCTCCCGGCAACAACGAGTGGGGTACATGGAAGAACCTACTACCCTTTGCCTTGAGGGTTAGATTGGACTAGTCGAATGTGGCTGAGTGGGTAGTAGTAGCGCCCCCCTAAGATAAACGTGGGTTGGTCAGAGAAACCTGGCGCTGGTGGTGTTGTGTCTCTCGGGAGCCGACTAAGTCTACCCGTATGTGTGTACCCGAGTGTCGCCGCCGGGCATAGAACGTATTTACATAAACATAAGCCCGACTTTGGCCTTTGCCAATGAAACCAATCTTGAAAACTAAAAAAAAATAATTAAAAAACTATTTCGGCCCAAGTTTGGATACCTTGTATTCTTCTCCTCGGCTCCCGTATAAACTAATACCCCTGGGGCGAATCTGAATTTTGGAGTGTTTCTTCCATATTTTTTAATATTTTTTTCGGAGGTATCGATAGCCTGTGGTTTTTGAGGAATTTTTTTTTTCACCGCGCTTACCCTTGCCCCGTCAAGGGTTTGGGGGTGACAAGATAACGAACTGGAAAGTCCCTTGAACTCGAAGAAAAACCTTCTTTGATTGAAACATATGCACATTGGAAGTTGGTGGACTAGAAACGCGGAGAAGAAGTAACTGAAGCTGTCGGCTATGGTGGACAGGGGGAGTCCAGGTTTTTTACGAGAATCCTTTCGCACACCTAAAAAGTAAAAAAAAAAATTGGAAGAGAAATGCTACTTCTGCTCACCAAGATCGATTTGATCTGCTTGGAATTTTATTGATTCCGGAAACCGGACCAACCGTGTGTGTGCAATTGTGTGTTGTACGAATGTGTGTTCCGTGGGTGGGTTACGTTCACCCCCTCCGTACATAGGGCAAGAGAGAAAGAGATACACGGGGGTGGTCGCCCAAGGGTGGTGGTGGGTGTCGTTTCGATTGGCCCCCCATCGCGGATATCCTGCTTTTCCACCGTCGACTTTGCTGGATTCCGACAAGATTTGGGTAACCTGAGTATTCCGATCCGGCAGCAACAGCGAAAGGAGTCCCACCCCGTCCCCGTCCCACGTTCTCCTCCATTTTTTTTTATTTTTTTTTTTGCTAAGGAGAAAATAAAATAAAATAGGAAAACGATAGAGGGAAAAGCCGGAGAAAGAAATGTGGAACGAAACAAAAGGAAGTCCCGAGTTTGAGGTCCAAAAGCTTTAGGCCGATTAAGCCTCGCTGGCTTTACTTCTCCTATGCACATACACACAAAACACATGATCGGCTTAGAGGGAATTCTTTTTTTTTTATTCTTTATTCCTTGGCTTTTCTTTTGTTTCGAAAGAAGCTCTGGAATACCCGAGATTCATTGTTGCCGGTGTCCTTTAGCGTCATTGTGGTTCTTTTCCAGTTGAGGCAGGTAATGCGCTAATACTTGGACCTCTTTTCCAAGGGCTTACGGAAAGACGGAATACTTTTTGTTGTTCGTTGCGAAAGTCGGGCAGAAATTCCAGTAATGGAACGTTAACCTCGGCCTCTTTGCGGAGGTTAACCTCTTTATGACAGTGTTCTGGATCTTTTTAAAAAGATTAGATTAGATCAGATCAATCGGCCACTTTTGATCTGATCGGTGTTGACCCTAAATTGGCAGTGATCAGATCGATTTTTCGGGAAATTTACCGATCCCAACCGATCCAAAATCTAGTGGCCACTATTCGAAATTTTTTCTATTCTGTTTGTAACACCGTTTATTCCTACTCCTGTTTTCCATAAAATGATCGGAACTTTGATCTGATCTGACCGATTTGGATCTTTTTGATCGGATCTAAATGTTCTGAAATTTTGCAACTTTTGATCTGATCGGGTTGACAGAAGTTGACGACGATCGGAAATGATCTAAGATCACACAAAAAGCATCGATCCAGAACACTGATTCCTACTCTTCTTTTACATAAAATGATCGGAACTTTTATCTGATCTTTGATCTGATCTGAACGAGTTTGATCTTTTTCGATCGGATCTAAATTTGCTGAAGTTTTGCAACTTTTGATCTGATCGGGTTGACAGAAGTTGACGACGATCGGAAATGATCTAAGATCACACGAAAAGCATCGATCCAGAACACTGCTTTATGGTCTGGTCTTGAAACCTCTGTTGAAACGGAGGAGGCATTCCATTTTTTTTTTCTTTTTTAATTAAGTTCAATCGGTCTGAGCTAAGCTCGTTGCCGTACAGGTACATGGAGTGGAGGTATTCCAGTATTCCGGGAAAAAGAACTGCCAAAGGTATAACTCTGGGACCAACGCCGTACTGCGGGAGAGAATTACCTTGATGGCTTGCGTACGTTAGGGGGACCCACATCCCCTTGGGGGGCGTCGGGTTGTGCCGAAGGCAAAACGCCTGGAGCAAGTTATGACTTGTCGTGCCAGTCGGTAGGGCAATTATCGGTGCTTTTCGGGGTCAGGGCACGGGAGCGTTTATAGTACCCGTAGGAAAGCGAGGAGGTTCCGTGTTACTGTTTAGGGCGTACATGCTTTCATAGATATATATGTACGTATATATATATCGGTAGAGGGGGATTTGGGGGTGGAATAGAGGATCGGCGAGGAAGAAAAATGGTCCTGTGAAGGGGAAAAAGCTGTCCGAACTCTTTGGGTCGTTTAACGCCGGGCTCTATTAGCAATCAAAAGGTTCGAAGGACCGGCCCACGTCACCAAATCGTCCGATACACTTCCTAAAAGGCGCATTTGTAAAGACGTCTGGGGTACAGTGGAATACACACTTTTTTTTTGCGCCACGTTTTTGCTACGAAGTAACAGCTGGGCGTATAATTAGAAGGCGAAGAGATTGCGTGTGTGGAAAAAGGGCCGGGTGAGGGCCAAAATAATTAATAGCAGCCAAGAAGCCAAAGGGAGGCCAAGACGTGTCTCCCAAAAAAATGACCCCGAGGCAGCTTCTTTGCATGCCGTGTGTAAAATCGGAGATGAGTTCGAAAGACAGTGTGGTGCTGCACAGGCTGCTGCTGCTAGGACAGCGAAAGGAATTTATTCATTATGCAGGGATTTGTTTGCGTGTCTTTTCGCCTCTCCCCGTTTGCGCCCGAGTCTAGTGATCTTGTAGATCTGCCGTACCCTCTTGGCACCCTCAAAAGGGGATGACGAGCGAATCGCCGTCACACGTTCGCGCGGAATATTGTTCTCGGGGAAAACTTGGGCCTTTCTGTCGACGTGTTTTTGTGTATCTTGTGTGTGCCAGTAGTCTTGCCATGCATACGGAGTCACTCTTAATTTCTCCTTGAAGGTCTCCTTTGAGTAACGAAGATGACGAAGATTTTTTGGGTATTTTATTTTCATTTGACTTTTCCGTGTTAAAAATATGAAAAGAAAAGGACGCCAAGAATTCGTGTGGGGAAAAGTACCCCGACGTTTGGGTACCGGAACGTACGGGGTTATGAAATTAAAAACTTTTTTTAATTTGAGGTTTCTGAACCCCAGTTCCGGTACCTTGTAAGGGTTCTGTCCACTTGTCTTTTTTCCTATTATTTGTGTTTGGGGTAGAGGTTGATCAAGGTGCGTGCAGCTTCGACATTAAAAATCTTGCTCCCCAATCCATACAGGGTCAGGCTTTTCGATCCGGTCGCTATACACAGTAGTGTCGTGTCACCTCACACGTGATACCGGCATTGGGCGCGCACAGCCTTTTTAAGCCCTAACCATGAGGACTCTGCGTACTGCACATTACTTTACTTGCTCGTATTACCTGACGGCCGTGGCCATTACCGTGTACCTCGTTTTGGGATCCCTTCATGTTTGCTACGCAGAGGGTAAGTCCATCCAATTCATTACTATGATCTTTTTTTTTTTTTTTTTTTTTTTTTTTACATTTCGATGCCCTACTCTTAAGAGTTGGACAGTTTGAACTCCCTATCCCCTTTTTTGGTTGAGTGTACTGTATAAACTCCCGGTACATTAACCACGATCTTTTACGATTCCCGCGTTTTATTCCCGCCATTTCAATGCATTTGATGGCCACAAGTCAGGTGATTTATCTGCCTAGGCCGTGTTACGTTATTCTTTTTTATCGTGTACTCTGTGAATGAACCATTCTCACTCTTTTAAAGGTATAAACTGGCACCAAAACACAGTAATCGAGATTTTCATCACTAAAAAAACCGCGTGAACACCTTTTTTGGTATCGATTTGTAAGGCTAGGTTGTAAAATCGATACGAAAGGAGGGTTGGCGTTGAAATCGATTCCAAGTACCATTATCGATACTAAAAGTACTTTCCGCGTTGCAAAGTTAGTTTCATCAAGTAGACGTGGCAAATAATTGCAATAGAAATAGAAAGAAAAATATAATAAATAATTATATTTTTCTTTAATGTATTTGTAATTTTGGGCGCCGCGTTTTTTTATTATTATTTATAAAAACACTGTTTTTGGGCGTCAGTTTTAACCAAGTTGATGTGACTTAAGTAGTTGTGGGTAGACCAAAAAAATGATTTCCGAAGAATTGATTTCCAAGCCACAAAAAATAGTTATTGATATAAGCATCACTTTCTTTTTTCGTCGTTGTTAAACGCTCTTGAAGCCTTTTTAACGATCCACTAATGTCTCCTCTTGAACTTCGCTTTTTTCTGGGGACTCTTGAAACCGATCCAAAAAATTCTATTTGCAAGCCAATTAGGTTTAGGCGAAGAAGCTCATTCTTTCTTTTTGGGGTCCCTTTATGTTTCGGGCGGGGGGAATATCTCGAAGATTGCGTGGGTAGCCCGTCTGCCCCACAACCTTTGAAATTAGGCCCCGCAGGGTATTGCTTTTGGTGGCGGTGAAGGCTTAAGTTGGTCGAAAAGCAAGCCACCAAAAGTCAAGGCTTCTCAGGCCGTAAGAGGGTTAAGGAAGCAGAAAGAATGGGAAAACAGTTCGCGATTTTTTTTCTTTTTCATTTTCCGGAAGAAAAAAAAAGGTTCCGTGTCCTCCCAGTACCGAACGGACCTTTGAACCACACGAAGGAAAGCCAACAAGAAAAGTTGAGTTCGGGTAGTACGGACCAAGGCTGTTAGGACTTTTTGATGAGGCCCCGAGACGCTGGCAGCCTATAACAGGTGAATTTGAAACGTTCTCCACGTTTTTCGGTAACGAGTTAATTTAAAGGCCCTAAAATTCGTTTTTCTTCGTCGGGTTTTCTCCTTGCCCAGCTCTTCGGGAAGAAAAGGAGAGGGCCTCCCCAAAAAATGTGTCTTTGGAGGCCATTTTTTCTCCCTTTAAAAAAAATCCAAAGAGCGCAGAGATGGAAAACTGATCAAAGGGAACTGAAGAGCGTCTACGTTTTTTTGGCTCGGCGAATAAATATTGTGGGTTTGGAATTTTTAGAAGGGCTTCTTGTTAACGGTAAAGCTCGTAATCACTCATTATTTCTTCTTGGGAGGAAAGAAATAACGATATCTTTTGTGTTGTGGTTTCTTAGAGTACGAGGATAATTAGGAGGGCGTGGCTTAAAAAATGGAGAGCCACAAAGGTTGAGAATGTCTGCCTCGGAGCGGGCAAATTTGTAAACTGGTTTTTCCCCCGGAATTAATGAGGTGTGCAAAGGTATGGAAGGTTACCGGTCGAAAAGAAGGGACACCTAGGGAAATCAGAGGGGATGCAATCTTCCTGAGTGACAAAAGACTGGCTAAGGGAATGAACCGCTCCCTTTCTTGTTCGGCGGGGGTTATATGCATGCTTGCTGATGTAGGTGTTCTCTTCGGCTTCTTTTGGTGGGCCTCAAAAAAGAGAAAAAAAGGAAGGAAATATTCCCCCGAGACCTTATAAGAGACAGACCAAGGCACCCAGTACTGTAATACCTTCCATCTTCCCGTCCCTTTGCAGAAATTAGGACTGTTTGTCGTCGAGTTACAAGTTCTGAACGGAAGTGGAGGTGTTAGGGATTTGTAGGGTAGGTCAGGTCAGCAGAAGCTTTTGAAACTTCGTTTGCAAGTCGAGTTGGGGTTTAAAAAGCATGGGAAGATATCTGGAATTTCTGCAGTGATGGTGTTGCTGTTTTATAGGGAGCAGTATTTCTTTCCAAAATGTTCGGAGAGTTCTAAAGTTTTGAAGAAAGTACATTGTCATCATCAGGAAGTTGAATTCAATGGAAAAATCGGTATTACTGCAGAACTGAGCCTGCGAATAGCCAGTATTTCTGCGTTAAATGGTAATTTCTTTGACATATAGTTGCGTCGTATTTAAATTCAGTAGATTTGGGTTTTTGGAAGGGAAGCTTAGAAAAAATTGTGAAATTTCTGCAGTGATATTTCTGTATTTCTGCGGAACCTAAAGTTTGACAAAGCAAGAATTTCTGTGTGAATCCCTCCAACTAACTTCTTAGAATCTGGATTCAGTACATACTCATTATTGGCAATGAAGATTAATGAGATATTTCTTCCATTACTGGGAACTTGGAAGTACAGGAAAGCCAGTATTTCTGCGTTGAAAGATGTCCTTCTTTGTAATAGCTGACACTACTAGGTTTTAAATTTAAAAACTAGTAGAAAAACTGCAACAATTGCAGTAATACTCGGTATTTCTGAGAATCGAAATACCAGAAAGGACAGTATTTCTGCCAGCGATACAGTTTCCCTTGGATAGTTTCTGTTCGTTAGAAATATAGCAACTTCTGCCCTAATATTTGTATATTTTGAGAGAATTCGAGGTCTTGAAGACGGCGGCCAATATTTCTTCTCTCTTTTTAGCCCAATTTTGTGTAACGTCAGCCCTCTGTTTTAATAGTACCGGCAAACGGGGCAAAGTGGAGTCGTTAACCCATAGACAGGTGCCGTACTGTGTACATAAAAGTTGCCTTTCTGCTGATCCTCATCTGCATGCGGGTGCAAATGAAGCATGACACAAAGTACGGGGGGTTATATATCTTAAACTCCCCGGAGCGAGCCGGGAGGTCTTTTTGGTCTGCTCGTCGGATATGCATGCCAATGACGGGGATCTGGTCGGGTCGGGCTGGTGGGTACAATAGCTTGCGGGCATAGGGGGCTATTCAAAAGTAGGGTCTTGCTGACGATCTCCCCCATGTGCTGCGTGTGTACATCCTTTCTTTTTTCTGTCCAGTGTATGGGTACGTGTTTCCTCCGGCTATTTTATCCATTTCCTCGGCTCAATTGGACCGTTTTTCCCCCAATTCTCTTTATTTCGACGTAAATTTGGGTCCGCGGGGCCGCAATGGCTTGCTATGCAGAGCGTCATCCTCTGTGTTAGTTATGGAGCTACGGGGAAGGGATGGGAACGGTATAGAGTTCCAGTGCTAAAAGGGACTTGGTTCAATTCTACTCTCTCTCTCGCCCTCTGTCTCTCTTATGCTTTCGCTCTTGCTTTTTGGTCGCTGGGAAATTATGTTGATATTCACACCACTTCATTAGCATAGCGTCAGCAATCTCTCAGCACAACCATGCCCTAGGGCTATGCTCTACGTATGCGAGTCCTTAATTGCTTCTCGTATACTCCTACGCCAACCCTACATACGTTCTTTAAAAGTATGCACTAGAAGTACGGGACTACGCGAGACGAGTGATTCTGAATATAATCCCTTTAAAGTTGGGAGGTTGGGGGATCGCAGCTGGGGGTTTATCTTTTAATAGTGATCTACGACGTTTTATAGAAATGTCGCAGAAATGTACCCATCCCTGCTACTAATGGGAGATTAAAACTCTGGAAGAACATCCCTCAGCACTTTGGTATTCTTGGAAAAGTCGACTTGAAGCAGAGACCAAGTTTCGATTACTTTGAGCTTTCGTGACAAGTTTTCATTACTGGCCGTTTCAGTTTGATTGGTTGATCGGTGAGGAAGGGGGGTAAGAAGACCTTTCCTCTTCTCTCCAGCACCTTTGAACCGAGTCCTCTATATAGAGAGGATAGGTATAACCTGTTGGATACGTCCAGTGTAAACGAGAGCCTCAAGTTTTTTTGGGGTCCACTTGAATAGATTAACTTGTTCAAGGGAGGGAGGTCCCTGAGAAACTGCTTTTATTGCGGCTCAGATGTGGGGGGGGGGGGAGTTTTCCGTTTCGGTTCCATGAAGTGAAACGTTCAAGTGCTAAACGCTTGAACCTATGGGACGAGAGAGGGGAAGATTTTCACACGCAAAATACCTTAGTGAAATTAAAATATCTTGCATTCATTCATTCTTTCATTTATAATATTCCGGGGGCGGAAAAAACAGACAGGGATGTGGAAACCCAAGTTTGAAGGGGCATTTTAAAGGGGGAGTGTGGTTTCAAAATAAAAAAGAAATGTTTTAGAACAGACCAAATTAAGTGTTCTGACTTTGGTAAACTTCAAAACTCAATCATGAAATAGTGACTTTCTTCGCGATTGCCGAAACCCGCGTCTGAGAGCCTTTGGGCTAGTTTCGGTTCGGCTTCACAATCGAGAAGCCGATGCCGTAGCAATGGGGCCGCACGTGGCGGTTCGGACTATGCGGGTAAAGCTTGCCGCGTGGTGTAACAGCGTAGCCGTGTAACAGAGTAGCCCGCAAGTCACGGCACGAAGGAAAAGTCATTTTTTCTTGTGATTGAGCTTTTAAATTGACCAAAGCTAGTCTATTAAGTTGAAGCGATACTTGAGGGTAAACCAAGCAGCATTTTAGAAATTCTAGCGTAGTTAATTCAAGTAGTAAAATGTAAAACTTTGCAATGCGAACGAGACATTGAAGGTGGGTTTTTGACCATAACGCGAGCCGGGCGGGGACAGGGAAGTGTCTATAAAATGTTCGATTCTATCCAGTGGAGACTTTATGGACCGTCTTTTCAAGGCATCCGTGTTTTAGACTGGGTTGTCATTGGTTGTGTGTTAGTATCTTTCCGCAAGGTTAACTGACGTAGGTATTTTTCATCCAGAACGCTTCATTTGGTCTCTGCTACAACACATTTTTTTCATTTTCAGTACTTACTCCCCCTTTAAGAAATTTCCCCTTGTTGCACCAACAACAGGAAGTGGGATGTACCCACCAGGTGACCGCCAGAGGGGGACGCTAACGTTGTTATATCATGACAGAGGTGGTGGGAAGGGGGGTATAGATGGTTAGAACCTGAGAACGCCTCAGAGGTTTAGGGTTTCTCGTCAATAAAAGCCTCTAAGAACATTTTCTATAAGCCCGTAATTCCATTAAGGAAAGCTAAATGGAAAGGTGTGTTGTTGGTCCGCCCCGAATGTTCCCAATAGCACTTTTCATTACTTGTATTAGAAAAGAAAGCGAAACCCACAGAACAAGAGCCTCCTGCTGCATGCACCCGTCCTAGCCCTCCTGACAGGGTGTTTAATACCCGTTTTGTATCGCTTTTAGCCTCCTTTGACATTGGCATTAGAAAAGGGGGCAATATTTTATTGCCAACATAAAATGGATTTGTACCAACACCTTTTGGGCTTTTCATTGCCTAGCCTTCTTTGTTGATCCATCCATAGCAAACCTTCCCCCCAATAATGGCTGTATTCAGGGAAAGGGAGGGGGAGGAGTTGGAGAGGGTAAAAGAGGGAAAGAACTGGCATGGGTGTCGTGGATATTACCTTGCCCAGTTTTCCAAGGGATCAGGAATGACGGGGCTCGGGAATTACATGCAAAGTCGATGTATATAACACAGTCTTTGATGGCACTCACAGAAGCATAACTGCGTGTCCTAAAAGATGCTCTTAAAAGGATTTGAGCTTCTTCAAAGGTCCTTTTCTTGGGTTGGAAAAAAGGAGAGACGGAAGAGAAGTGGAGCGGGACGCGTAAATTTGCAGCGCACTACACAAAATTGCTGACGGGGTACAGCTAATCTTACCAGGACTGGGAAATATTTCTTTGACTTTTTAGTTTTTATTTTTGAAGGATTTTTAGCCTCGTTATTCCTTTTTCCTGAATTAATGAGCGTTAAGCCAGCTCCAGAAATCCCTTACATTTAAGAAAAAGAATAAAAAAAGAAAATTAAAGAAAGTTGATGGGATAGGAGGATCCGCCTCACTGGGACTCTATTTTTCGTAATAACAGGGATTACTACCGTGGGTATTTTCATATATATTCCGTACCGGGTATGTTCTCTGGTTCTGGTTCTCCTGCTCCGTGTATGGGAGTGTGGGTATGCTTGGGGGTAAGTCTAATGGAAAAGAAGAAGATGAGCCTCATTACTTTTCGTCTGTCATGCATGCAGGACTGTAATTAATCGATCTGGCTCGGTATTATGCTGCATGTATTATGCCTCGTTAGGGTCGTCAAGTACTGCGTGACATTAGGCGTGGTCTTTTCCTTAATTTTTCTTTTCTTGTTTTCCGTTTTCCGGGGGATTATTCCGAGTTTTTACCCTAAACGAAGACTTCCGAGCTTGATGTGACTCGTTGCAGTGTGTCGTGACGTCATCGTAGGTATCCTGTTTGTGTCCCTGTTGTCCTTGTTGCCTGGGTACATGCAGTAATATTTTATTTTTTATTTTTATTACGAGTCTTCCGTGGAAAGTAGGCAAAGTCATTTTTTCTGATTGGATGAAGGTGAAGGGAATTGTTTAAGGAGAAAAAAATAACGCTAAACAGAGGAGCGAGTTATTTCTTTCACTTTTTTTTATTTTCTTTGAGGGGTGAATGGGGATCACGTTGCGTCTTAGGGAGAAATTTTAGGGTGCTCTTTTCAGGAAGTAAAAGATTTTCCGCGGAGTCGTTATTGTTCCGATGCCAAACCGCCCTCTCTTGGAGTATCAATGACCCCCAGGGGACTCTTATTGCCCCCTAACCCTCCCCCCACCTCGTTTCCTCAGTAGTACCTTAACAGACCCTCACACGTGCAACAACGAGCTGATACTATGTATCCACCCTCCGCACCCTCCTCCCGTCACGCAAGCCTTCGACGGACGTTACACGGAAACTTTTCCGTCTCCATATGAAGCTAATGGGCCTCTACATGCACCCGGGCCGGGAATCTTTGTAGTACGTTTTGCACCCGTTTTATCCCTCGCGGGTTCAAAAACCCCTTGGGGTAATACCTCGCACACGGGCTTTTATTGCTGCCGCAGACGTTATTGCTACCTCTGTTAAGAACTACAAGCTTACAAGCAGCAATGTGTTGTAGAGCGTCTTTTTTAGTTCGAAGAATCTAAGAGTTGGAGCACAAGCACGAGCCTCGTATTTCTGTCCGGGAGTCTGAGATTGCTGCAGTAATTCCGAAGGGAACGCCAGGTTTATCAATGAGGAACCTGCCCTGACGTTGAAATGGGGAGAGTATACAAGAGGGGGTGAAGAAGATACTTGGGCTGAAGCCAAAAGAAAGCTATTGTATGGTGGAGATGAGCGAGAGATAACCCGTTGCAAGTTATAAAGTGAGACAATATGAGGGCGCCAAGTTATATGTATATGCGAGATCCCCCCAAGGCCAGAAAATGAGCTGTCAGCAGACAGACTCCAATGAGTTTATGGAGCGTGAATTGGGTTCGTGCTCGAGTAACCGAGTTTTAGTTTCTCGTGTAAAAGCCGAGGGGAAAACGAGATGCGGCAACTGATGTGTGCCAGGAACTGTGCAGCGTATGTAAGGGAGGAGAGCTTCATGTCTTTTCTTTTGAAAGAAAAAGAAGATGACGGCAGAAATAGAGAGGCACTGGTTCGGGATTGGCGTCAAGAGTACGGTAAGTGTCCGTCAAAAACTTGCTCTTTGTTTTTATTGGAAATCCTGTGGCTGAGGGTTCGGAGTGTAGATAGAGAAATATGTACACATGTACTGTACGGTACACTTCTGTATAGAGGTGCGGAATTCCGTTTGGACATGAAAGGACAATATAACCGTCGAGGCATTCTTTCTGAGGGTCAGAACTAATCTTTTCCCTCGAATGTGAAATTTTTTGGAAAAAGAAAAAGAGAGAGGATGCTCCTTCTCGGGGGATTTTTTTTTTTTTTTTTTTTTTTTTTTTTTTTTTTACATTTTGCGCTGCTTTTTCTCTCCGGGGAAAATGAAAGATTCCCAACACGGGCATCGATCAAACTCATTGGTCCGAAAATGAAACGTAGAAAATGAGAAGCTCCGGCTTCATTTCGGGGAAGGTTCTCAGCGAGGAAAAGATTAGTGGTAAAGCGGGCTTTACGGCGCTCTTTTCTGTTTTCCTGTCGATTGACCAGTCAATCAATGCGGGTGCCCGAGACTTGTTATATAACGGTTTCTTCTGGCGAAAGATGGGGGGTTTATATATAGGAAACGGTAGGGTGAATCTTTCCTTTCCCTCGTGGATAGGCGTTCCCGTAGGAAAAGTAATGCCATGTGTAGTATGGGAAGTATTGGAATACAATTGTGGGTACCTAGATGTGGATTTCAAAACGACGCGAGGATAGTCTGGTATTTCCAAGTATTTCAAGTATTCCATGCTGTTTGAGTGGTACCAGTAGTATTAAGTAGGATTCAAAGGGATTCTTCGAAAAGTATTGCCTTTTGTGGCTTTTTAAGTAATATGTACTTCTTGGTATGTAGAAGTCCTACTTTGGTTAGTACAGGCAATACTAGCCAAAAGTATTGCCTTTTCATTAGTATTGACTATTGAAAGGCAATACTTCTAGCTAAGCAATGCTAGCCTTTCAATACTAGAAAGGCAATACTTTGGATAGTATTGCCTAGAAGTACTGCCTTTCTATGAAATACTTTTCCTTCATGCATATTAATAAACCAAAAGTATTGCCTCTTGTGAATACTAATGGTGAAGTAGATATTACCAAAGTGTAACAAAAGGCAATATTTGTAGGTAGTACTGTCCAAAAGTATTGCCTTTTCGTCAGTATTAATGAAAGGCAACACTTGGCTAGTATTGCCTAGAAGTGTTGCCTTTCTGCAGAAATACGTTTTCGTTTATGCATGTTAATCAACCTACAGTATTGCTTTCCATGAATACTAGTGAAGAAGTAAATATTACCGAAAGTAACAAAAGGCAATACTTTTTTACAATACTCGCCGAAAGTATCGCCTTTCTTTCCTCCTAATCAAGAGGCAATACTTTGGGTTGATTAATGTTCGTAAAGGAATACGTATTTCTCTGTAAATCATTCGATAATCCCCAACGAAACTCTAAACAACGGTTTGCGAATTCCGGGCAAAAAAACGGGAGTTAGTAATAAATCTCTTAAAAAAATGAAAACACCGAAGAAATACAGTAACTTGAAGGAAACACTTTGAAAGATTTTTTTTTTTTTTGTAACTAAATATACTAGCGTAGGCTTTCGCCTATTGCTGGTATCGTATATTCGTGTCACAAAAAGTATATACGTCATCATTGACATCGCATTTTTATTCAAATTTCAAATACCGAAGTCTTAAAAAACCGAGTCTGCAATTCCTTTTTCCTATTTAAATATTCCAATTTAAATAAGCAAATGCATTTCTACAATCTTATAAAGTTCCTAGTTGCCAATTCTTAAAAATTCAGTGAATTTTCAAGAAAGGTTATACTTTCCGAAAAGGAAGCGTGGTACGCCGTTGTCAAGATTCGTATCCTTGGGCGAATTAGTAACATGGCATACAGCACAAACCTAATTAAAGTTGCTCCATTACACGTTAAACAAACTTGCGTAGAATGTTTAAAAAAAAAAAAACTTGCTCAAGGATAGCTACACCCGTATTGGTTTCGTGTCTACCGGTAACCAAGGCGGGAGACCGTGGTTAATAGTGATGTTAGTTTGCCCTGCATTTATTCCATGAAATATTGAAGTCTAGCCGACAAGGGCATGTATAGAGTAGGAACATCCTTCGTTTCCACAAAACCAGCATCCATTTCGAGTTGCGGCTTGAATAAACCAGCAAGTAATTAACCCAGTCTTGTCCCCAAAACCCAAGGAGAAGAGAAGTAATCGGTTCTCGCTTGGCTGGTACAGGTGAACCGAGGGAGACAACCTGAGATATTTCTATATGTATTCTCTTCGTACACGTAGATGGTCTTTAGTGCAAATCCCAACTGTCCCCCTTTTCAGAAAACCCAAACTCCGGGAACAGATTGTCGTGACAACAAGGGTTTTCGGCCTTTTCTCCTTGATTTAGATGGAGGTTTCACTAGCATAAACTTAAATAAGGACTTCTTTTCCTTTTATTCTGAAAAAGAACGAAAATGAGAAGAAAAGAGTCCTTTCCCATGTGCATAAGACGTCTTTCCAGAAGAACGGCCCCGAAATGTCGAGTCGATGTGTGGTTTATGACGCGGGAAACTTTGGAGGAGAGCAAGAGAGTGAGAGGTGCTTTGTAGGAAGAGGGTGTCAAAAGGGCAGACTCGCCAAACAGCCATAAAAAGTCTTGCACCAGAGACATATATATATATATATATATATATATATATATATATATATATATATATATATATATA
>JAGJRO010001664.1:81335-156522 GCA_022832285.1 Lepidurus apus apus
ATATATATATATATATACACACACACACACACACACACACACACACCTACCAGAAATTCAAAAGGCAGGAAAGAAGCAAATCGATCATTCTTTTCCTTCAAGAGCTTTCCAAGGACCCAACTGCCAAATGTTGCCGCTGCCGGAAATGATTGAAACCAGCACGGTCCATATGACGGATTTATACGGAACGTCCCATAACTCGTATTTAAGATCGTTTACCTCGTTGGAAATCTATTTTTTTGGCCCCGTTCAGCATTTATCTCTTCGAGTTTTTTGGAGAGGACTTATGGAGGCCGTTGTAGATGACCGCCAAGCTATAACGTTTGGGACAGGGGATTTGAATAATGAAGGCCAATCTGTTCATTTGTCAGGACGCATTCATTGAATTGCTGTCGTGGAATCGTTCTTCAAAGGAGGCAACATTTACTGGGAAATTGTGGGTTCCTTTTAGGGAAGCGTTTATCTTTTCCTCGATTACACTTGGCACAAGTTTCCGGCAGTTTTTTGTTCGTTTGAGGGGGAGATTCGTAGGAAACGGATATCTAAGAGCGAGAAGAAGAAGAAGATGGGGAAAAAAAGGTTTATGGGACGCCGGGACTAGACTCATTGACAATGCATCACCTGGTCTTCTGGTGACTGTCTCATAACAGCTTTTGGCCTAAGATGCGATGCTACATGCGATGCTAGCAAAGATTCCCCAGAGTCAGTCGTGGTAAAACTTGGGCCTCTTGGCTCAGTCTCCCGAGGTCTCGAAAAGCTGTCGCGAAACAGATAGCTGTACCATGTTGCTTCGTGTTTCTTTCCACTTTCTGGGTTCGTCTTCGTCTTGTGTTTTTGTTTTGTTTCCCGGGGTTTTTTCTTGACTTGTCTTTTTGTTTTGGGTTTGGCTTAGGATCCCTGGCATGGCGGGCGGATATTGCTTGCAACAGTACACGCCAAGATAGACCGTCACGTCGTATTAAGGTGTTAAGGGACGTAGAGCATGAGCTATACTATATATGACTGCAGAAATATGGGCTTTGCTTAGATACCCTCTTGTGTTCTTTGCCCAGAACCACCCGCGCGACCTTAACGCCCTTCTCCCCCAATCCCTCCTGGGTTGGTAGAGGTAGGGAAGCACAAGGATTACCAGCTGAAGGTATAAAAAGCGACAGTATTACTGCAGTCATGTAAGAGACTGGAGCTGATATGTTGGGGACGCCAAACCTAGCAGAGCAGACAGTTATATACCATCTCCCAAGGTGTCGGTTCGCATTCGAAGTATGCCAAGCGTAATGAAGACATTGAGGCAAGTGACAGGACGGTGAATTTGCTTTTGGCTCGCGGTAGCAATTCCCTCGTGGACTTGAAGCTTGTTTGGGGGGTGGAGGAAAGGGGTGGAGGGTGAGCGCAAGTTTTAGGTGACGATCTGTTTGCTTTACAAGTTGTCCAAAGCTCGACTCGTGTAACCAAGCTGGGCTTCTGACTCCCGCATTTCTGCAGAAAAGAGGCTTTTGTGTGCCTCATGTCTGTTGTTGGCCGTGGGAGAGAACTGCGAGCCATATGTGGCATAATAGATGGTGATGGATGAGTGGTAATTAAGAAAGTGGGTTCAAGATAGCGCCGGCAGCCATAGCTTGTATTAACGGAGTAATACGAAGGTCACTCTAAGCTAAACCCCGCCTTCTGGCTGTATAATGGGCGGCAGTAGAGCCACCTCTACCCCCCCTGGCCAACGAGAGAGAGGTCCCAAGAAGCATTACTGCGTCCTGCGTGTAATGTAAAATTACTGCAAGAAGATGTATTCTCTACGCTTTCGGGGTCCGTTACGTCACGCTCATTAAACTCCTCCCCAAGATTCGCGGGGAGCGGTTGGGAGAATCCTGTGCAGTCGGGGAATGCTCGAAGTATACTACCCTTTACCCCGTGTGGCATGCAGTGACTTTGGGGGGTTTTAGGGTTAGTATTAGAGGGGTGTGAAATGAATTGAAAGTAAAAGAAAAGTCGAGGTTGTTCAGAATTTCATGGCTCTTGAGCCACCTTTCTTCGTCTCGTGTTGGTTTTTGTGTGTTTCCCTAAGAACGCTCGAATGAGGCTCGGGAGAGCTCTTTAGCCACCAAAGAAGTCAAGGTGTCGGTACCAGGAAGCTCGTAAGGAGAGCCGGGGAACAAAAAGAAGGAAAAAAAGGAAGCTGAGTTACACACTTCAATGAATTAAAAGATGGGGTAGTTTGAAGCCCCGCTGGCGTCAGTTTTCACCGAGTTTTCTCATCTCGACGGGCCTCCTTTTAGATTCACAAGCGCCTCCTTAACGCCCGCTTGCTTGTTTTTCATCCCGATCGCTAGATGACTCTCCGGGGAGGGATATAACATATGTCCAACGCGCTCCGTTGTCATCTCCTTGGATATTTAGTATCCCAATCCGGCGTCCATGGCCTCGTGGCTCGTGTCCTTTTCCGTTGGTATTTTCCGTTACCAACACCCACTAAATCCGAGAAGAATGAGAGCGTTTTCCGAAACGAATAAATACAAAAGACGAAGAAGAAAAGCGTTATTCAAACTGTTGAAACAAACTGTTGTTGAAGTGTCGTTTATCTCGTTTACAAAAAGGATCGTTCAGCCTGCTTTGAGCTTGCTGAAGTGAGCTTTACCAAGCCCCATTCCGAGGTATCGTTCTGCTTGATCTAAAACTGCGAGGGGATGAAATTCAAGAAAGTCGTTCTGGGCGAGTATCCGGTTTCGGGCACAATAGCTTAACGAATTGGAAGATTCTTACAATATGGCTGTGGGAGGGCAAAGTTGGGTATTTCCTGATGTATTTCTGCCGAAAACGAAGAACAGGAAGACGATGTTAGGAAGAACGTTTTAAAAAGCATTCCTGGGGCAGAATGTTAATAAATCCTTGTAATTATGAGAAACTCCCAATGAAAGGACGACTCCCAACAATTTGGCAGTACTTTTGATTACTTCGTCACCCAGAAAGTATCCGGTTGACGTATAGTCTCTTTTAGGGAGCGCACCTCAACTTTAGGTTCCAATCTTCCAAAGTCTCTTATAGGATCCTAAATAGTTTTGCCATCATAAACGCATTATCGTTCTTTTACGAGTTTAAGAAAGCAGACGTCTTTTAAAGAGTAATTTGGCAGTACACTAGTTTAACAGGAGAAGAAAAAAAACTACTCTGCGTTTGTGTGATTCTTAATCTTCGTCAGGGAAGCAAGGGTGTAGTCATAGAAAAGCGAAAGGCAGGGAAATTAGAACATCCAAAGGCAATTTTAGGGAAGTGAGCGAGGTGTCTTAGAGGTCGTCTGCTGCTGGTGCTCTTTGGAATGAATGAATTGAGTTCTATATACGTGCAAAGCCAATGCCCCAGAGTCCTATTGAAAGGACTCGGGGTCTATATCCCCCCGCTTTTAAGACTTTTCTTGGGCGTTTTTCTCTTTTTAACGGGAGATGAAGTAGAAATTCGAAGCGAGTTAAAATGTCAAGTGGGAAGGAGTAGTGGGGAAGCTGAAAGTGGAATTTAATTTGACCAGTACAGAGAGACTATGTCAAGAGTGAGACAGAGAGAAAACCCTAGTCAACATGGGGTATCAGTCGAAAAGTTCTCTTAGTATAATAACTTCGAACAACACTTATTCACCCAGCAATTTTCTATTGCGTCTGTCATTCTGGGATGCCAATTATTTCCAAGTTCCAGATCAACAATAAATGCTGTGTTGCGAGGAAGGACTGGTGTATTACTAATGAACCTCTTGTGTAATTTCATTGTTGACAAATAACTTGGGTACTTTTTCGGTTCTCCCCCACATTCTAAATACTAACCCACGAATCTAGAGTAGTACTGCCATTCGTGGTGCAGAGGCTTTCGTGGGTGACTCTTTAGGATGCACGCTGTAGAGGTTCAGGTTTGGTAAGAAACTAGACTAGGTTAAGACCTAATCTAGTCTAGCTCCTAACCTAAACCTTTACAGTGTGTATTTAACCTAAACCTCTACAGTGTGAGTCCTAAAGAGTGTTTTGTGTATTTAATCTAAACCTTTACGGTGTGCACCCTAAAGAGTCACCTACGAAAGCCTCTGCACCGCGAATGGCAGTATTACTCTTGATTCGTGGGTTAGTATTGAGAATGTGGGGGGACCGAACGAGTTCCAAAACTTGCAACAAACACCGAAGAACACGTTTCGCTTCAAAAACGAATCTTTAGTCTAGTTATGAGTCTATTTTCATCACGTGAGAAGGAGGAATGAAGTTATAAAAGAACAAAAAAGGATCACGTGGGTTTCAGACGTCACGGACGTATAATCTCGGATATCCTTGGTACCCGACAGCTTTGTTTACTATTTGAAGCATGGAAGTACAGAAGAAACCTTGATAACCAGCGTCGTAAGGCAACCTCCCTAGCACCTCTGTGACGTCACAACCCCAATAACATTTGAACCCAAGTAGTCTTCTTCATTCGTAGTGATGTAACCTATAAGAATCCCCAAATCGTCACGTATTAACTTTTAAGTGGATGTTGCCCTTCATGTGTCTTTTCAAATGGAACCTTTAACTCTCGTAAAGTTACAGTTAAACACGAAATAACAAAGAAAGCCTTCACAAAACGCTGTTGCAACCTTGTAAATACTGTAAAGCGAATGAGGAATTAAAACTCGGAAAACTTGAACCAAACACGACGATCGTAACCTGGTTTTGTAAAACTAGGGATAGGTTGGCCCATGTTAAGGAAGAAAGCACACCTCTGCTGGTAATCTGACATGGAGATTGCATGGAGATTGATCTGGAACCGTCTTTTATGTGTATTGTGTCTTAGTAACGCTCGAGTGTCTCAATAGGACAAATGTTGGAAATTTGCCTAGACGCATGGGCTCTTAGAAGACGTTTGCCAAGTAATATAACGTCCGTGAATGTCAATGTTACTACAGCAGCTGGACTTGGTTGGGGGTGGGGTGATTCAAGAGCAAGAAAAAAACGCAATAATTTTGTTACAGTTTTGTTTCATAGCTCTACTAACAAGAGAAAAGAAACAGAAAGTGATGCTTTAGCTAAAAGTAAAAGTTTTTTTTTTGTTTTGTTTTGGGCCCTGAGTACAAAGTATATGATGATGATACCCACACTACGACTTGGAACTGAAAGTTTTGTCTCGTCTCTTATTCTTTAGCATTAAAGTCTTTCCTCCGGAAAAGGCGTCTAATGGCCTAGTTCTCTTGGTACACATTTCTTACGAAAAGCCAAGTTGAAAATTTCTTGGGTTTTGTTGGGCTTAAGTCAACTAAGAGGAAAGTTGAGGCGGCAGCTAAACATGAAATGAGGTTCAATTAAGGCATCCTATTCTGCGCGAAAAAGATGACTGTAGGATACCGTAGTAGAAAAACTCCCTCACTTTCCGAATGCGAGGATAGAAACTTATTTTGTTTCCCTTTTTCAACCAAACAAAAGTCTAATATGGAACTTTGTGAACGGCTCAAGGCGTGAATGACCGCTTTCCAGAAGTTGAACTGGTATCCACCCAATTCTGCTTTTAAATCATTCAATTCATTTCTATCACCAAGTTTCAATAAATCGAGTCAAAAGCGTCAAGAAACTTTATCGCAAGTAGATCATGGAGTTCCGTACTCCAAATTCAATTCTTGGCGCAATAAAGTCTTGGAATAAAGTGGAAAATTAAACGAGTTAGAGGGACCCAAATCATCCGCAGATCTATATCTCTCCTCTCCTTCGTTAGCGGAGTATTGTGTTATTTTGAGGGGGGTTGCAAGGGCATCATCATGTAGGAGCTCTTTGACCCCCTGAAAGGCTTAAAAAAAGAAAATACGAAACGAAACGAAAGGAAAGCTCATTTGAAATTGCTTTTCCTCCTCTCCTGTGTGTCCTCCCTTGGGTCCCGTCCACACTATGACTTGTGTGTTCCGCCGTTCCCAGGCTCTAATACCACGTTCATCGATTTCATCAAGTATTTGACACGTAAGTAAGAAAAAACCCAGCGCGCAAGATAGATCTCGGCTTATTATTTTCGAGCCCCGATCTGGGGAAGAAACTATAGCGTGTTATGTAACAAGACATGTTATTAGTTTGTTTGGATCAAAAAATGTCCATTCGAGAAAAATGGGAAAATATAAGAAAGTCGAAGAGGATTTTTCTTGTATTTTTTGTCCCCATACTGAGTCTCTATGTATGTATTTAATATCTTATATTTGATCGTATTATTCATGTATGAATGTTTGGATGTAATGTACAGATGTTGGTTGTTGGGAGGGTTGTAAATGGCATAGATTGGGAATGTATTGCAGTAATTTCCGGGCCCGTACAACCGGCCAAGGCAGGGACTAGTAGCGCACCTAATGTGATCAGAAAAACGTGAGCGAAATTGGAAATACCTTGTTTGGGAACGTTGGCTTGCTTGCTGTTTGCCTGCTCCTAGATACCCGTATAGACGTATACAGTTCTGCAGCTCTTTTTTAGTTCTTCCCTATTTTCGGTACATTTCTTTCGGATTTGGAAGAAATGCGCTGGTACAACCGCCCGGGGGAGCGGGGGGAAAAGAAGACTTGGCATCTCCACTAGAGATGATTCAATGAAGAGGCAGTGGATTGGATTATGAATCCTCCCTGGCTGCTTCCTCCAGCTCATCTCGATACAAAAGATGACTAGCAGAATAGAGCGCCGTTTTCTTTGGAGTCTTACTTCTCCGAGCGTAAAAGCGCCTGAAAATGAAGCGTGTAAAAAAATTGTAGCAAATAATTGTGTAAGCGACTTTAAAAAAATGCAAAAAAATCAAGTTAAGGATTCTTGCTTCTGTCTATTTTTATTTTATTTTTTTTCACGTTAAGATACGTTTTAAAACCTAAACAAAATATTTCTAAAAAGGGGAAGAGAGATGCTATAGATGGCTGAAGCTGCGTTCCATGAATCATGGATCATTCAAGGATCCTCGGGAACATGACAATCAATATCCGTCACGGAGTATTGTATGTTTCCGTGTGTTGAATGCTATAGAATAGGATTTTTTTTTATTTTTTTTTAAGAAACTTCCCGAGCCGCTAAATATAATTCATGCTGCATACTAAAAAAATAATAAAAAAACGAAAAAGAAATACATAGAAGAAAACAAACCATAACAGGAATATAAACCTGCCGGCTCGTTTCCCATATGAAACAATTAGCAGGACAGGGATAGGGAAAAAGGGGGTTGACGGAGGATTAAGGATTCCGACTAAGAAACTTTTTGAAAAATTGAAAGCTATGGGAGCCATCAATCTGTGCCCCAGGACAAGAAAAGGCGTTTGGAGCGATAGCCCGGTACTTTTTTCCCTTTTTGATTGCCGAGTAAAAATGACAGCAAACTGACCGGACCTAAGGTAATATAGTGTTTGCTTTACTGTGCGCACTTAAAGTTGTTCTCGGTCTACTTCCCCGACCCCACCCCGCTTGTCGCCCGGAGCGGTGGGGGCTGTAGCCGCTGGCTAAAGGTTTTAGCCCTTTAGCCCGCGGGGCAAGAACCTGGAAGAATTTATCGGTGGTAGGCCAGGAGGTCCCTCCGGCAGCCACCATTTGTCTTCCGCTGGTGACTATAGTCCGCGCATGAGACGCGGCAAAACACCCGCGGACAGGTTGTAGGAACAGCTTTTTACGGTAGGGACCTAATTTATGACCTTTATCTGCTATATTGCTATTGTTGGGGCCACACTCGATTGTCAGACTTTTGGCTGCAGTGCCGTATAGCGTAGGATGTCGACAGGATGGGAAGGAGAAGGGAAAAGGAGCAAAGAACACGTGACAGTGTTGGAGCCCCAAAAAGCAAGCAAGCAAACCCAAAAGGTTGTTGATGATTCACTTGATTTATGAACGCTACCCCCACCGAAATGGACTTGGTTGTACTGAACGGAGCGGTGAAAAAATAGATTTGGGAGTGACTCAAGGGTAGTCCTGCTCTTTACCGAGCATGAGATATTTTTTTTTTGTGCCCACTAGTTGCTGCGTGCCTAATGGAAGGGAAGGGTCACGCACGAAGAAATAATGCCGGATTTCTAATTGGATGTTGAATTTAATTTCTAGGATTGTAGGATTGTGTTCAACAATTTTTGTATTTTTTTTCTTGAATGAAATTGTTTGAAGATTGGTTTATTAAGGAAATTTATTAACCAAGTTATTCATGTGAATAGTTATGTGAATATGAGGTCGCTTCAAGGGCTTCGTGGGGAATGTTGGGAGTGAAATTCTTTACTGACTTTCTTTTTTCTGTTGCTTGATTGTTTCTTGGGCAGATCCACCGGAGATCTTAGAGCGACCAAAGGATTTGGCGGTGCGATCTGGTGGAACGGCGGCTTTTTATTGCCGGGCTCGTGGGGAACCTGCACCTCATCTTTCTTGGCGCCGAAATGGCAAGAAGGTAAGAAACCTAGTTGATTTATTGATGTTTTTTTATTTTTCTCTCCTTGCCGTTTTCTGAAGACGGGAAAGGAAGTACTTCTTTGTTTCTGGAGTTTTTTGTATGATTTTTTTGGGGGGTGAATTAAATTAAATTAATTTTTTTCCGAGGGTATTTTATTTTTATTTTGCCTAACTTTTATTTAGATCTCGCCATCCCAGAGCCGGTACATGATTCTGCAGTTCCCGGCCATGTCAGTGTTGCGAATTGAGCCGGCGAAAGTCAATAAAGACGAGGGGCGGTATGAATGCGTGGCCGAGAATGGCGTCGGGGATGCAGTCACCGCACAAGGCACACTTACCATCTATGCACGTAAGTCTTGCATCTAAATTCATTTCGTTATAATGAGAGAAAATCGATGGAATCGCGAGTGTTCAAGCCGCGATTTGGATAAAGAGGCAGTTCACTTGGAACAACTTAAAAGTATAGTTTAGAGTAGCCTAGAGGCACCAAAGTTCTCAAACTAAACTCGCAATTCACTAAAATATAAAACGAAGAAAAGTATTTCAAACATAAGCTACGGACGTTTTCATATAAACGCAGGCGCAGACTCGTAGCGTTACTTCGGCCTGTCTTCGGGGGCGCACTGGCTCAATAATGAAAAACAAGAGATAAGCGAAGGAATGGCGTGTTTGACCGGGGGAACGCACTCGTAGCGTTACGCCGGCTTGGTCTTACTTCGTTCGACGGGTTATTTTGAGGAGAGGGGGGAGAGTAGTTCTGAAGGGCCAGAAAAGGGCATCACAGAAAACCGATTTTCAGGCCGGACTCGTAGCGTTACTTCAGCCTGACTCGCGATTGAAAACTAAAGCAATACAAAATGAAACTTCCCTCACAAAACGGAAGATAACATTTTTAAAGAATACATTTTTTCCCCGCTGTTGACGTTGGAGACCTTTGTAACATACATATTCATGTAACATTACTTATCCACCATCACTAACATTAAGAAATGAATAAATGATAACAAGCCGTATCTCGTCTGAGGGAATGTGCTGCCAAACGGATATAATGCATGCCGGACCGACGCTAGGAAACCCGGCTAGGGCCGTTCTCCTCACTCGGTCCTTTCGCGTTCCGTTGCTGGGCAAGCTCGAGGCAAGCCGGAGTAACGCTACAAGTCCGGCCTGACACGTTCCGTTGCTAGGCAAGTTCGAGGCAAGCCGGAGTAACGCTACAAGTCCGGCCTGACACGTTCCGTTGCTAGGCAAGTTCGAGGCAAGCCGGAGTAACGCTACAAGTCCGGCCTGACCCAAGTCGATTCCCCGCGTGACCCTTTTCACCCGTTATTGCACCTATCGTTATATGCTCCGCCTACTTACTGATGTCGCTTAGGCAACTTACTTCGTCGGGATTTCGGCCTCCCGTAAATTCCACTACTTGGGCCTACTTGGTATGTTAGGTATTGCTAGACCCTGTTGATATGTTTATGGACCATCAGTCGGGACCGTATACAGCCCCGGGCGACGAGAGAAAAAACCCGCCCGTACAAAAGGCTATGGGAGAAAACGAACAAAAAAAAATCGCAAAGCCCTCCCAGCTTATCTTTTTCCCTTCTCAAAGAATCCCAGTATTCGATCGCTTCAGTTAACTTGGGAGGCTAAGGTTTTGGTTAAAAGATGCAGCACGGCAGCTTGCATGCAGTCTTGGGAAGAAAGAAACGTAAAGCAAAGCAAAGAAATAGTAGAAAAAAAATGGCTTGGTAAAAGAGGGTGGGGAAGGCGAGGTCGTTCTTTTTTCTCTCCCGCGATTCCCGATTCTCTCCAGCGGGATCAGAAGATCAAAGCCAGCTTAGCAGTCCATTTCATCACTGCGACGGCAACACGAGGCAGTGGCAGTTTTCATACTATAGACGCTAGCAGTCTTTCTTGACCCCCCTGAACGAAAATAAAAGAAACAAAAAATAAGAATACAAAAATAACCTAAAAAAGCCCGTCAACGTCCAGGGAAGGAGCAGATTTTCTTTTCGCAGGATTCCATATATATTCTCTATTT
Source organism: Lepidurus apus apus (assembly GCA_022832285.1). Taxonomy (NCBI): domain Eukaryota; kingdom Metazoa; phylum Arthropoda; class Branchiopoda; order Notostraca; family Triopsidae; genus Lepidurus; species Lepidurus apus. The sequence goes on from JAGJRO010001664.1 coordinate 91,740, forward strand.
TTTCTACGAAATCTTGGGGGGATTTATGTGTATTGTTCTTTCGCTCTCGGAGACTTTGAGGATTTCTATAGTGCGATCGAACGCCAACGCTTTTGGAATCTTTCTCGCTGTCTAGTTGGGGCTTGAACATGGAGACAAAACTCCCGAATCCAGCTAACGTCTAATCTAGCATGAGTTTGGGAGATGAATCCTCCGCGGGGTTTGGGGGGTACACTCTGGGCCTGGATTGTGAGTTTAGCTTTGGATTGCGAGGAGGTTTTTAGCTGTGTTTTTCTAGTTTTAAACCTGCCAGCTTGGGGAGAGTCCATTTTTGGTCTTTGGGAGTAGAGGGTACAATAAGTTTTTTTTTTTTTTGCTGGGCTGTTCCTATTATTTCATCCTTGGTCTCCTTTCTCAGAGACTCATTTTAGGAATAAATCAAAGCAACGTGCACGGATGCTGCGTTAGGGAATTCTTATAGAGCGTTTTCAATTAAAAGGACGGGACGGGAGTGAATAGCAGAAAGGAAGCAGAGGCATTCCAAAGTACCCTTGGGGTACCTGCGTGGTGGACAGGCTGCTCTCTTGTACAGTCCAAAGTGGGGGTGGGGTGGGCGGGGATTTGTAAATATTTATGCTGATAGTAGACCAAGTCATTTTAGGGTAGTAGTACTGTAATACCCTCTAACATATGCCACCGCCCTCTTTTGACTAGCACTCACATTAAATTCCCGGTTTGGACCCTTTAGTCATAAACGATAGAAAACTAGCCTAATGTAATGCAGTAGGCATGAAACTTTTAGTGTCCCATTCCGAATATTAACGGAGGTATTAACGATTATGGGGAGCCGGGAACTCCGCCCCTGTTCCCTCGTGCAAGCGAGTGCTGTGTACCCTAGTATGACGAATCTATCACTGCCTTTTTGAGTAGAAATATTTCTGTAATAATAGGGTCGCCGGGGGGCAAACTATTTGAGAAAACAACCAAGTTTCCTGGAAGGAAATAAAGTTAAGTTATTTTGTAAGGGACTAGACTTTTCCGGAGTAATTAAATAGCTTCCATGTTTTTGAATCCAAAATGTGAATTTTTAATTCTCTTTCCTTAATCTTCATTTTTAATTTCTTTCTGGTAAACTCAAATTTCTGCATTTATTTTATGGCAAATTATTTTGTTTTCAAGGGGGAGTAAGGTTTCAAATAAATGCTCAAACAAGTCTGTAGGTGCCTTGCTTAATTTTAAAACTCAATCATAAAATAGTGACTTTTCCCTCGCGTGATCCCTGTAGCTAACCGTCCTGCCGGGACGACCCGCGCCTGAGAGCCTTTGCGCGAGTTTCGGTTTGGCTTACCAACCAGAGCCCGTCCCGCGGCAATGGTACCGCACCAGGCGGTTCCGACTATGCGGGCAACGCATGCTGCATGGCGAATAGCGGAGCCAGCAGGTCACGGTGCAAAATAAAAGTCTGTTATCCGGCCAGCGGCTAACTGTCCCCCAATTTTATAAGAATAGGAAAATTTAAGAATTATGGAAATTGGCGGAGCTTATTCTGCTAAATAATTAATTACTCTATGCATAATTGACAGAGGGGTTCTCCAGCCAGAATACTTCATTCTGTATATCTGTCTGTTCTATAACATATTTTGTCCATTTTTAAACCTTAGATCTACTTCCTCGTTAATTCAATTTCTCATTGAGTAGCTCTTGTTACGTTATGTTATAGCTCTTTGATGCATTTATTTATAGCTACGTGGAGAGGAAAATTTCCATAAGCTTTCTTCAAGGAATCTTTGTCAAGAATTCTCTTTATGTTGGTTCAGCCAAGCAGAAATGGTCATGGGATGCGATTGTAGCGCCTCCAGACGGGAGAAAAGTACTAGGGGAAATTGGCTTTTACCTTTAATGTATGGGAAATTACCAAGTTAGCTAGTGGTCAAGAGTGAATGGGACGAAAAGAGGCTGTTGAAGGACCAAGACTTTCCTTTTTTCTTTAAAAATAGCTTGTGATTTGTATTATTCAGTGCTGGGAGCATTTTAGATTCAAAGTAAAAGGGACATGACACGTGGCTTTCTTGTCGTCCATCCACTTGTGTCGGTATGGCATAGAGGTTTTTTATAGGATTTAACCCCCCGCGGGCAAAAGGGGACTTTGAATTCTTGTTGAAAGCTTTTTGTGGAGAGTAAAACATGTAACGTCATTTGAAACGCTCTGAAACTTTTGGGCGTTTGTGAGAGAAAGACAAGACAGTCAGACAGACAGGGAGAAAGAGGGGGTGGGGGGGGGAGAAGCTACATATGGATTAGTCCCTGCTTAGGCCATGTAAAATGTATGGAACTTGGTTTTTCATGTCATATGAAACGTTGCGATGCGATGCCTGATGCTATGGCTTCTTCTAGGATTTTTTTGGGGTTCCTCCATTTATTTACATTGCAAAGGCTTAATCTTTGGGCCTAGATGGTGATTGCGTTATGTGGAGCACGCGGCTACATATAAGAAGCTTTGGGGACTTGCTTGTCGTTCTCATTTCTTTGCTAATAGTTTGTCTGGTCCCAACTTGTTTGGCTATTCACCAAGCTGATTCTTTTGGAAGCTCAGGGAATTAAAGATTGAAACGCGTTCACCATACTGTATACGTTGCTGCCATTAGTCTGTCAAGTGTTATTTAGGAGGTCCAAAGTTGTAAGGGATGCTAATGTGTGGCTTGGGATTAGCCACAAGACTTGTTCTCAAATAAACAAATAGGCTTCATGTAAACATTCTGTAAACATTTAAACTTTTATGTATAATCCTTTTGGGGGCGAAGAACTGTTGGGGTAATATTAAAGATTGTTCAACAGGTTTATGGATTGTCGAGATAACGTATAAGTTTAAATTCAGTAGTCATTCAGTGCTGTGGATACTGTACAGCGGATTTCAGCCAGGTTGTAGGAGGCGCCTAGCGGTCGTGCATTATTTTTCTTTTATACCGCAGGGTGCTTAGAACCATAAGAATAACCAAGTCATAACCTAACCTAACCTACCTTTACCTAACCTAAACCTTCAGTTTAACATGCGTCTCTCAAGCAGTAGTCGATTTCAAACGGTCGGGATAGCCGTGCTACTAATTTCAAACGGTTGGGATAGCCAGTGCTAGTATAATTTCAAAAGGTCGGGATAGCCAATGCTAGTAATTTCAAAAGGTCGGGATAGCCAGCGCTAGTGAATTTCAAAAGGTCGGGATAGCCAGTGCTAGTACCCAAAGCACTGCGTGAATCGGCCATTCGTGTCATCGATGTAAACAAAGGTAGGGTTATTAGCCTATAAAGATGAGAGAAAGTCTTCATAGCTCGCATTCCTTGAGCTTAACTTTTCCATAGATTCAACGGGACGTAAACACAAGGACGACTTGACAAAAGGATTACAAACCCCTAACCTATTTTTGTCCTAACTTAAACTACCCTACGCTAGTCCTTGAGTCGGGCTTTGTAATCCTTTTGTCGTTCTTGTGTCGCGTTGCCGGATTCAGCACAATAGAATTGCGAATGGGTACGTTAAATGTACAGTACAGTCGTCTGAATAAACTACAGTGGTGCAACCCTCAAACTATACAACAGGAATCTGTAAGTCATCTCAACTATTTGAGTCTTTCAAATGCAGGGTGATATATACTTCAAAGTCGTGGCTAACATGAAATTCAACAGTAAAGTTCGGAAGGATGAAGGAAGGGTATTTAACCAACTCGTAAGTATAATAGTTAGCATAATAGGAAGTAATACAACCCCATTTTGATAACATCAGGTCAATTTGCCTATCTGTATTCACTTTCCTACTTAAATCGCACTCCTTTGAGCTGAGTCGAAAGCTGTATATTTTGCATCAGCGTCCCTAAGATCACAGAATAGGATTCCGTAGTCTTGGTGTGTCTCATTGCCCGCGCAAAGGGGAACAGATGGAATGCTTTTGAGGAACCGGGCCACATTAAAAATGGATTGAGTAAGCAAAGCTCGTGTGTTGGTGGACAGCCCCAAGTTTCTCAGCGTGTCATGCTTTCGTGCACAGAGCGTTTGTAGATTCCTTGGAAAAGACAGTCGAAGGGGCGAAACCTGAACCTAAAACCCTAAGTGAAAAGGGGGGGGGGGATACGCTCTGGCTCTGTCCTCGGTGTATGCAAATGAATCGGAAAGCGAAAGCTATAAAAGCGAGAGAAAGACAAGAGAGGGAGGGAGTCTGACACGTAAGACAGAGGTCAAATCTCCATGCATTAAGCGCGATCCTAAAAGCTTTTATACTACCATTAGTATTCACACCGAGCCCAAAAAAGAAGGGAAGGGGGTTAAGGTTTGGAGCAATGCTACCTTACAATCCCAAAGATAATTATTTTCCTTTAGGCTTGCTATGAAAACTGTTTATTGAGCTCACTGTTAAAAAATACGCGAAACGGAGCCGTTTCTCGTGCTTCGTACCGTGAACGACGTAGACATTCCGAGAAATTTATATTTCTGCCCAAATCGGAGTCAGTTTCGTGTATCATACACACACACATACTACCCGTAATTAGGGCTTCTAATGAGCTTCAGCACAGTCGAGGTTAGCTTAATTATCGAATCCAGGAGCGATCGCATGACATAACGCTAAGGTTAGTATACGTAATACGGGGATTTAATCCCATTCCAACAAAAAAAGTGGGTGGGGTAGCGAAAAATCGTCGTCCTTCATGTACTATTAACTATTAACCCCCCAAAAAGGGAGAAAAAGGCGAGTTATTGCCCTGTGCGGAGCCATTCCATTAATGCTTGCGTCGTCCCGGGTATCAATAAGTCGATTAATTAGATATGAGCACGAAAACAGCCCTGCACACTCTTTTCTCTTTTTTATTTTTTTATTTATTTGTTGCAACGGGGAACTTTTTCGCCCTCTTGCGGTCGTGGGGGTGAAGATTAAAGGCGCGAAAGGAGGGTTTGGTAGGCCACGTAATTGCTCTTAGTGGACTTGGGATGCAACGTTGTAACAGTACCAAGACTCCCCCCTTTGTACTCATTTATACTTTTCCTTGTGGGAGGCTATTTATCAAAAAGGGGCAGAAAATTATATACGAAAAATTGGATACGGTATAAACAAGCCCTTTAGTGATCAGTGTTTGGAAAAAAGAGCCACCATTTTTGTTTTTATTGAGTTTTTTTTATTATTATTTGTCTTTTTTATCTGACGGCTTACAATAAGGCTGGTTATTGCACCCTTTTTTGTCTTGGGAGGGCAGACAAGGGGTGCGGGTAATTTATCTCAGCTCGCTTTAATTTTTGACCTTTTCTGTTCGTAACAGCACACGCCTTTTGGCCGGAGGCTATGCCCGGAGCCTCATCAAAGAAAAATGGCAATGTCTTGGGTCTTTGATGAGCTTCTTTCTCTCTCTCTCTCTCTCTTTCTTGCTCGCGTTTCGCTCGTTTTTCTTTTGTTGGCATGCTATGTTGTATATAGCGGATACTCCCGTGGACGACGCTCCTTTTCTTGCCAGTTTGCCCTCCTGCCCCCCCTCCCCCCCAAAAGCATCTAAGTAATAGCTTGGCAGGGCGCAGGTAATTGAAGAGCTCCAAAAGCTTTCTCTTGTAAGTTTTTATCTTTCGTGAAGCCCCCCGTTCCTACTAGCCAAAATATACGGGCCTCCCAAGGAGGTAATGATTAGCTTTTGCCCCGGCTAATGAAAATTGACTTATGATGACCGTATTAGATCCCTTAGCAAACGTTAGCAGACAAAAGGATAACACCTGCGGCTTTTTAAGAAAGCGACTTGTCTTTCTTAATCGCTATTAATGCTCCCAAAGTGGATACATTGGCTTTTTCCGGAAGAAACACGTTACGATCGTCCCGCCCCCTTTTAGTACAACGTGGAATGAAAGGACGTAAACAGCGTTTTGAGGTAGTTTTTTTTATACATGCTTAAAGTAGGCTGATACGAGGTTTTAGACGTGGTGTTGCCTTATTCTTCGATATTAAAGGAGTTCTGAACGACTAAACAGTAAGAAGCTCCACCCCCTTTTCTGAAATGAGTGTTCCACGTTTAAAAGGCAGAAGCCACCAAAGAAGCCTTAAAAGTAGAGCACACAATCTAGTTTCTATTATTTTCGTTTCTTTAATGTGCAAGTAGTAATCCAGCTATTGAAGAACAAAGTTTCACGTAGTTTCTGACGTCACAAACGTGTTGGTGTTCGTGGTACCCGAGAACTTTGTTTATTGTTTCAAGCCCGCACACAGTAAACCATGGGAACAAGCAGCGTAAGCCACGCCATAACGCGTCTGTGACGTCACAGAACCAATGTTTTGCCGTATTAATAACTCGTGAACGGCATCCCAAAAATGCGAAACAAAATTCCTCATTCTTAGCATAATGCAAACCACAAGGGTATCCATCACTAGCTCAGCATGTGATGTTGGTGACCTCTGCACTTTCACGTGTCTGTATATCTTCCTTACCAGACATTTCTGCATAATATCCGTTGCCAAGCAATAGCAAAGATTCCTAAGATTAAAAGGAAACATTTTTGGTCAGAAATATTTGCCGAGCTATGTCAGCTAGTCCTGAAATGCCGTCAACAAAATCCAGATACCAACATTTCCGAGGTTTGTAATGATAAGAAAAGTAGCGGATTGCCAACAAAGATTCCGTGGCTGAATAAATACGTTCTTCCTTCGTCTCGCCTGTCTTGTTGCACCGACAGCTTTACAGGCAAGAGAAGCTTGAAATCGCTGGTGTCTGGATCTTTAAAAATGTTTGACAAGTGCAAAGTTGAGGCGTTGTGAGCCCAGGACGATGTTTTCCAAGGAGCTTAGCCTGGTAATGGAGCTGGGATTTGTGAAGGAAATGATGTAGTTGTATTAACACTATCCCCCAAAAAGAAAACTCTCTCCTCAGGTAGTGTTGCTTTTAAAAACGCAGCTAGAACTAATTCCCCATTCCTATTTTTAATTAGAATTTTCTTTCTCTCCCTTTTGGGAAGAATCCGGATTTGTCAGTCGGGATTTACTATTTTTTCCGCCGAAAACTTGGGATACAAGACTTTTTTTTTGGTAAATAAACAAAAAAATCTTCAGTAGTTCTCTAGAGAGCTCGCGTGGAAGGTTAAAGTTACTCCAATGAAAAGGCTTCTTGTTTTCCTACGCTCTTTTTGGCCTTTGGGGGGGGGGGGTGAAGCCGCTTATAGACGCGCCAAGAGTTGATATCGCATATAATTGCATTAACCTGAAAGGGACGGAGAAAAGGGTGGTAATTTGTTTACCGGTTCACTTTTGTTAAAGCGAGTCAATAGTCAACACTTGACTGACAAAAACGTTGCCGTGGCATGACTGACGACGCCCTCACCCCATTGACCCCTTAATTGAATTAACCTAAGTGAAAACGCACCGTTCCTGTCTGTTTTCTCCGTTCTCTCTTTCTCGCACTTTGGTCTACAAGACCCAAAGTTCAAAAAGCGTTCTTAAAAGGGAGGAAATGGTATTAGGTGTCCCGTCTACTCAACTCAGTTTATTGATGAAAATGAGGAGGCGGAAGCTTTACAAATGCGTTGGCAAACGAATGTTTTATTTTTATATTTTTATTTTTCGGGCCAAAAAAAAAGAAAATGAACATGCAAATATTAGACCCTTCATCCTGTCAAGCGTGTTTTCGGGGTGCAAGACAGGCGATGATCCAATGAGGGCGAGTTTATAATGTCATCGGACTGTCCGAGTGGCAGATGTGGAGTGAAATTGTCAGATTTCTATGTACTGGAGGGATAAACCCCGGGAGAGTCAAGGAAAAGAAAAGTAAGGGTGCGGTGTACTGCTTACTCGTATTATACTTGGTGCAGCCAAAAGGTTAAACAAGGAGGGGGGGCTGCATGTAGACATGAATGGAAGTCATGGAATGAGTTTAGGCTGCCTTCATTAGTGGAATGAAAACTTGGCAAATGAGAACCTAACACAGGTCTTTTGTCAGTTTTAGGGACCTTTTTTGGTCCTAGATGAGTAGATGAGTATACGAATGTTGTGCCTTGTATGTCTGGAACGAGCTGAACTAATGAAGATCCTTTATTTGATTTTTGTTTTCATTTTTGTGTTTTTTTCGTTTGGATTCTCTAGCGGATGAACTGCCAGTGGGCTTTCCTCGGATTACGTATTGGCCGCAACAAATGCCGGTAGTGGAGAAGGGGAGGACGACGGTATTGACATGTGAAGCGTCAGGAGTACCGGAACCTGTCATTAGTTGGGTTCGTGACATGATTCCTGTCAATTTATCCAATTCCAGATACCTTCAATTGGATTCTGGCGCTCGAGGTAAAGCAATAAAAACTAAAAAAAGAAAGAAAATAATGTAAAGAAGAGAAAAAAAAGACGTAAGAATATCTCTGTACTATTGTTAAAAACAAGATTGGAAAAAGGAATGAAAATAGAAATGGGAGGAAATCGATTTTGGCGGTGCCAGGGGAAAAAAGCGTACAATAATTAATTTTTTTCATTTGTAGGTTCTTTGCAAATCTCTAACAGTGACGAAGAAGATCAAGGCAAATACGAGTGCGTGGCAGAGAATTCGATTGGTACCGAAGTTTCCAATTTTTCGACTCTCCACGTCCGAGGTAAACTTTTCCTTTTGCCCTCTTTTATTGTTTGCTCTCAAGTTCGATTGAAAAGTTATCCAAGTTTACAGGAGTCAACATAAAAAAGAAAGGACGAAACAAAATAAAATAAGTAAAATCGAACGGCAACAAGTAAATAGCATTTTGAAAATAGGCTAGGGTACTTCTATACAATGAAGAATAAATTGGGTTTCCTGAGGAACTAAGAATTAAAGTGAATTTAAATTCATAAATGACGAAACAGACCAAATGGACAATGTAAAAAATGAATTAAAAAGCAAGTAAAAATGAAAAAATGCTCAAGCTTGTTGATGCGAAACGGGCACACAGATGGCACTTGTGTTTGTTGTTGTTTTGCGAAAGCCTTGAAAAAAGAAAAAAAAACAGTTATAAAAAACAAAAAAAAGAAACATAGTTATAGAAAGAAACAGCTGATAACTATGCTCAAGCTTACTGCCAAACCATTTTTTCATGACATTTGCTGGTTTGAACAAGAAGTTGTTCCGAAATTTCCCAAGCTAGTAGCGCGTTCCACTGGCTGCGCTGGTGCAATATTTTTGGCACTCAGTGTGTCAAACGTGTATTATCTTTACACACAATCAGTGGCAGAAATATCGCACCAGTGCAGCCAGTGGAACGCGCCGTAAGGTATGCGGAAGCCTTAACTGACAAAAGTCTAAAATTTAGCGGTTTTAACCCAAAGATCATAAACTTCTTTTGGTGTTTCCTCGGGAGAAGCAAATGCAGTGCAACCGGTGCATGAAAAACGCAAAAGAAGAATAGAAAAGACGTAAACTTGTGGATTTAAGAAAAGATTGCGAGGAAGTCAGTCTTGTAACCTGAGTTTGCGCTAGTCCCTCTTTTCTCTTGCCAGTTAACAAGATGTGCAGGCCTTGTTGTCTGTCTAAAAAAACGGTTGACTAACAAGGTAAGCACAGCGAAGTATAAGATCAACAGCAAACAGAAAGTGGATCAGGTTTTCGTACGTTGTTATTGCTCTTGGGTACTCATCTGGTAGTATAGCTCGGAGCTTAGCTTGGTACACTATGAGTACACGCTGTGGGGGATGGAGGGGGCCGGAAGAACTAGAAAGAACTCTAAAAAATAAAAAAAATATGCTAAAAGATTTCATTTTGTTTGTGTTCCATGATGCCCGTATGCTAATGATTTCGTTGTTTGCATTCTCTTTTATTTTATATTTTTGCGTATCTCTTTTTAAGTTCGACGAGTGCCTCCGTATTTTACGCAAGCTCCTCAACCTGTGTACGAAGTAAAAGCCGGCAGTTCCCTCAACATCACCTGCATTGCAGCAGGATCTCCCTTGCCGTACGTCAAATGGAGGAAAGGCCTGGAAGATTTGTCTCCGGAGGATAGTTTGCCCATTGGACGCAATATTTTGGTACTCGAAGACATCCAGGAATCCGCCAATTACACTTGTGTGGCGTCCAGTAAATTAGGATCCGTCGAGAATACCACCTTAGTCCGCGTAGAAGGTAGAATCACTTTCCCTGGCCCCTCTTTTCCTTTTTTTATGGTTATTACCTTCCAGCTTTTAGTTTTTTTCCAGCTCATGGAAGGAAAAAGTGCGGCTTCTCTATCTTTCTTTCCTTCGTTTTGTGTAAAAATTTTAGTTGTATTCTCTACGTTGTTTTCTTTAGTAAATTTGACTATTTTTCTTTCTTCTGTCCTTTTTTTGGTAACTGTATTTTGTCAAATGATTCTCTTTTTAGCCAAAAAAGCTAAAAGAAAAAACAAATCCGGCTAAAGAATTAGGAAGCAAGCTACCTTGTTTTGGCACAAAGGACACAATAAGAAAGTTGAAAGGTTATCTTGCGGGGCACAAAAAACTTGAAAACTTTTTACAAGGTCAATTTTTTCAGACTTTTCAGCTCATTTTATACTTATTCGTTTATTGTGGGTACTCAGGCCAGTTAACTTGGCCCTGTATCAGCCACAAGTTGTCGAGAACAGCGAGCAGTCACGAAGTACCTTTTTCTTTAGGATTTTTGAACCAAGTTCACGTGTCTTTCCATTCTTTCCTTGGTAGTAATCCTTAGTTGTGTTCCTTCTCCTATTCTTTTCCTTCTTTTCAGTTTGTTTTATTTATTTATTATTTTTCTTATTTTGTTCTTATTTTCCGAGTCCGATATAAAGTTTTGAGGAAGAGAAATTATAGCTGAGGACTAAGTTAAGAGCAAAAAAGTTAGGCGGCTTTCTTCTTCTCCGGGAAAAGAAAAGATTTGTAAAGATTTTTCCTCCGTTGCTCTCAAGCGTTGAATGAAAAACAGACGTAAAAGCGGGAGGGAATTGAATTTGGCGGAAGCGAGTTTTTTTGGGTTCTTCTAAAGGTTGATGTGCTTCAAATCTTGTGGAAATAGCTCTTACTGCCACTTGCTAGCATGGAAAGCCAATGCGAAGTTTAAAGTACTTTTACCTTTTTTTTCCTTATTTTATATTTCTTTCTTGTTTGTTTTTCCTCTTTTTGTGACGAGGCCTGATTGCTGTTCGTGTTGATGCTGGTACTCTGTCTTACTATGTCCCTTCCTTTTCCATTCTTTCGTTTGGCTTTTATTTTTGGGGACGTCGTCCCTCTGGTTCTCTATCTAATTTCTGTGTTTTTCGGTACTAGCATTGCCCTACGCTCCTTCCAACGTCCGAATTTCGGAAGTGACGGCCACGACGGTCCACGTGTCATGGCATTACGACGCCCAGCCCAACGATGCGGTCGAGTTTGTGATCCAGTATAAACCGAAATTAGCGGCCAGCCATGAATCAGAGATCAGCGGCGTCAAAACCAACTATTACACCGTGCGGAACCTGAGTCCTTTCACCGAGTACGAGTTCTACGTCCTGGCGGTTAATCCCGTGGGAAGGGGACCGGCCAGTACTCCTGCTTTTGTGACTACCGGCGAAACAGGTGTGTTTTTTTATTTTTATTTTATTTAATTTTCTTGGGTTTCTTTAACTAGTTTCCTAGCCTTTCTGGGGGGAGGTCTGTAGATTCGTGTACCTCACGCCTTATTTTGAGTGTACTTATTTTGAGGGTACCTTCCCCTTTATGTTAGAACGTTTCATAGTTTGAGTTTTGGGTCTGTTTTTGACTATCTGTTCGTCGTTGCTAACCAATCAAAATTCCCCACTAACGCAAAGCTTCCATTTTCCCTTATTCTAGCTGACCCCAGTTTCGGAGGACCAAGTAAGTCTTGTAACGCCATCCGTACCCGTTGCACAGTACAGTACTTTGTATTTGAGGGGAAAAGAAGACGGGTAGGGGGTAGAGACGGGTAGAGATCGCTCCGGAATTGTTTACATGCTTGTTATTTCCTCTTTTGTACCGTCTAGATCAGATATCAATGAAGGGGGAAGGTTTGTACATGTCAGGAAACGTACATTCCGGCTTTAGGTAGAAAACAGAGGGTACGAGTGGGATGAGTTTTGGGGTATAAATGTTTGGAGAAGAAGTTGACAAGCGAGTAAGAGATGAAAAGCTTGTATGGGAGGAATGAAGGGGGGTAGGGGGAGGAATAGCCCAGTTAATTAAGACGTTGCTTGTTTGCATCCAACACAGAACCCGGCAGCTCGCCCCGGAACGTCCAAGTACGGCCACTCAGCTCGAGTACTATGGTCATTCAGTGGGAAGAACCCGAGACGCCTAATGGACAAGTGACGGTAAATTTTCGCCGTTTGATTTTCTAAGATTATTCTGGGATTTCTATGCCAAAGAGTTGTTGACGTGGACGTGTGAGACTTGAGTGAATCACACGTCGACGGAAGATGTTACTTCCATGCATAATTTGTCTTTTTGGACATTTTGCGTTACAGGCGTACAAGGTGTACTATACCACCAACCCTAATCTACCCATCGCATCCTGGGATTCGCAACGCGTGGATAATAATCAGTTAACCACGATTAGCGACTTGACACCACACACCATTTATACGATCCGTGTCCAAGCACACACTTCGGTGGGTCCAGGACCACTGTCTGCTCCGGTGCAAGTGAAAACACAACAAGGAGGTAAAGCTTTGCCAGGATTGTTGAGCTTTAAGAGGGCTATATATGTGTGTTGAATTTCGGGGAGTTCTTGGAAATCCCAAGAGGTGTAACAGTCACGCAATGCGTGACTGTAATGCATGTAAAGTGTAGTCACTAGCTAAGTAAGTCTAGTTAATAAGGAAAATAGCTAGGGCTTCCAGACTAACTAAGCTTTCATTCGAGTATAAAATATTGACCTGTTTTGACTGAAAGTTTTGACCGAATTTAAACACACTTGTAGTCTCTTTATTCGCTTCAAACGCGTTGTTATAGCATAACAGTGCTTGAAACGTACTCTTACAAGTCTGATTAAAAGGAAGTAGCTACCAAAATCATATGTTCAGGCTTAGATTCATACATTTAGTTTACATAATGCTAAAAACGGTTAGCTTCATTTCAGTTTCTCCTGAGTAGCCGTTCGCGAGTTATTGCCTTGTAACATTTCCTTTGTGACGTCACAGGTGTGTCATGGCGCTTGTTGCCATGGCTACTGTTTACTTCCTTGCTTAAAACAGTAAACAAAAGCTCTTGGATAACGTGATACTGCCACGTCTGTGACCTCATAAAACTAGTTATCCTATTTGTTGACATCTCTTTCTTTTCTAGCTTGTTTACTATTTTTCTCATGATGGAAAGGAACATATCACTGGAAAACTATATATTTTGCTATGTTTTGTAAGGCAAAGTTGTTTTTGCCTTGGTGACTTTTGCCCTTTTTGTCTGAAGAAAGTGAAGAGAGAAGCAAGCCCTAAAAGTGCAATTTTTTTCGTAGTGCCAAGTCAACCCAGTACTTTACGACCGACAGACATTACTGCCACTTCTGTCTCTTTGGAATGGGTCCGGCCAGCTCATTCTAGCGAGCATATTATCAACTACGAGCTCTATTGGAACGACACGTTCATCAATGTAAGACCTCCAGAACAAAAAAGAAAAGGAAAAATAAGCATTGACAATTACGTAAACTAATTGGGTTATTTTAGGAAAAGCACCATCGAACCCTTCCCATGGCAGAAACTTACACGTTAACTGGCCTCCACCCGAATACGCTTTACCATATCTGGTTAGCCGCCAAGTCGCGTCGAGGTGAAGGTGCGACCACGCCCCCTATCAGCGTCCGAACCGAGCAATATGGTAAGTAACCTTATTTTTTCAGGCTTTTTTTTTTCTCCCGAGTTGTTTTTCCCGACTTTCTCCCAGGGTTCCTAAAGTGATTTACTAGACCCTCTGGTAAATTTGAGCGTAAGGGTAGAGAAAAAAGCTCGACTTTTATTTATTTTTTGGGCGGTCTTTTGAGTTCTGGTACTGCGTAAAAGTTTTTTCTACTTTTGGCTAAAGCTGAAACAGCCGGAATCCTCAGGAGTTTACTTGAAAGTAGTTTTCCAGGTAAGAAAAGAACGAACGTTTGGGGTTCAGGGCCCACCCTCTGGAAAGAAAGACAAGAAAAGAGGCGTGGTCCCCAAACCTCCCTTCCACGTCAGAAACCCTCTGATTTCGTGTCCGTTATCTGTGTAAGACCGTACCGTCTTGGGTACTTTACCCTCTTCCCTCTACCCTCGCACCTCCACCACCACACAGAAACCCACGAGGAGGTGGAGCAAGAAGAAAGAAGGAGAGAAATAAAAGCATGGTCATTGGCATCGGAAGCAATTTCCGTGTATTTCCAGCGGGCGTATTTCCGACTTTTTCTGTGTATATTGGTTGTTTTTCTCCTGATGAACGTCGATGGTCTTTCTGTGTTCAAAGCACTAACGCACTTTTTCACATTCCAACAGCACCAGCACTCAATGTTTGCATACATATACGAGCACTTTTGACTTGTATTTGAGTTTATGAAAAGGGGGAGAAGAGAAAAAAAAATAGAAAATAAACATGGATAATTTTTTCTTGGGCTTTTTTTTTCTCCCCAAAGCGAAAAGTTATTCATGTTTAATTTTTGTACATGTAGAAAAAGAGAATTATTTGGCGAGTATTTTGAGTTGTGAGTTTTGTTTGGTAATTTTCGCCTCATCCGGCGCATCCTTCTTCGTTAAAAGCTCCAACTGCGGCTCCGCAAGACCTCAGAGCCGAAGCGGAAGATTCCACCTCGGTACGAGTGACTTGGGCTCCGCCCCCTGTGGAAAAACAGAATGGAATACTTTCCCATTACAAGCTGTATTACGTGGAGGCCTCCCGGGCGGACTCTGAAGCGATTACAGTGTTGGTCCGCGAAGCCACAGAGTTCGTTTTGGACGAACTTAAGAAGTGGACCGAGTACCGAGTGTGGGTAGTAGCTGGTACCGCCGTAGGGGATGGACCCCAGTCCATGCCCATCAGTGTACGGACCGAGGAAGACGGTAAATTTTTCTGTTTTACTTTTGGGAGTTTTTTATTTCTATTTATTTTTTATTTGGCTAACAAGACTAATTTATTAACCTTTGGCGGGGCATTTTTTCTCTCCAAGAGAGAAAAAAGGGAATGGCAAATCATAATTAGCTTCTTTGGAGAAAAAAAGAACTGTTACTAATTTAAAAAAATATGCCGTAAGGAAGCTGGAAACCTTTGAATTATTTAAACCTGTGGATTCCCTTGAATCCATAGTTTGGGGAGTTCTATAAAACATGGAAAGGCTCTTTGTTTCGCTTTTCGTTGAGTTATTTATTTACATTTACTGCACTGGAAATGCCGAGCACAGAATCACACCTTGTTACACACATCTCACACACATACACGTACACACAGATCACATTTTGGAGCACCTTTTATTCGACACAAATAGACTTGCAAGATGGTTTGAGTTGTGAGAAGTTAGTGGAGGCATTTGTTCACATTGCCTGGCGGTCTTGTAGTGGCACCTTGTACTGTTCTGTGTCCTATCTCTTTCTCCCAACACATCTTTCTTTCCTTTCTTCGCAATTTTACTCTTTAGTTAGGAATAACTAACACAAGTCACCCACAGTCCTTCGTTTTTATCATATCTTGCATGCACAGAATTGTGTCCACACTGGGTTCGTTTTTTACGACTTTGGCGAAACTTTCAACTTGATCTTGAGGATGCCCTTTTTTACTCTGTTTTCTTCGGACGAATCTGATCTTGTCCTCTCTCTCCTCTTCTGAGTTGTAAACCACCCTCTTTACGTCCAATCGCTTACGGGAGTGGCTTTTTGCTCTTTCTTTTACATGGCCGTGTGCTTAGAAAGAACGCTGAAACTTTAATTGGAATGCCTATGGAGAGAAAATATAGTCAGTTACATTTCTTCATTACTCTGGAAAGAACATAAACAAACACTTTCCTTGCTCATTTTGGGCCTTTTTCGTCGCAACCATTCTTCTCGTTTCATTGTGTCACAAGAGCTGTTAACAGTTTTCAGTTTATGTGTACTGTGTTTACAAGAGAATTGCTTGATAATCCTGATCCAAGCTTTCCGTAAAGTTTGCTAAAGCCACGGTCTACTGGAACCCCTTATAGCACTACAGCATAGCAAATTTTGATCCGAAAATTCGCATTCTCTGTGCAATGAAATTGTTAGTCACAGTAATGCATGGGATGTATAAACCTACTTCACCAGCTGATTTTCATTTTTAAGATCTATTAAGGTACTTTAGAAAAATAATTTTTCAATTATCTCTGGTTTCTTTTAATTTCTTGTTTAAAGTTTATGAAATTACAATGAGAAATGATATGGCGTCACTGCCATCTTTTGACGAAAATTATCAGCTACTTCCAGTACACCGTGGATATTATTGTCGAAAGATCTGCCATCTAGGGCACTTTTGGAACACTATTTTCTCTCTCCAGTTTTGAGAAAAGAAGGTGAAAAGCTTTGGGAATTTAATTGACTGTCTGCTTTTTGTTGTCCACGTCTTTCGCATGGATGTGCTGTAACTGAACGGATCGGGGGTCACCCACACACAACACTTTTGATTCTACTTTTTTTTTTATATAAATCACCGTTGGCCTGGCCTGCGCGCCTTAAATAACTTGATCAGAGCAAGAAAAAAAACAAAAAATTCAACTGAGACATTTATTTTCCCCTATAAAAGAAGAAGAAAAGACTGGAGCTCACTTCCTTCTATGTCTCTTTTTATCCCGTGATTGGCTAATTGGGAACGGCTTCCTTTACGCGAGCCGTTTGGTGTGTATGCGTGCGTGCGTGTTATCCTCTGAACGCATTTTTTGTCTCTTTGTTTCTTTTCCCCCTATTTCCCCCCTTCTCCACACTAACTATTGGGTCTACTTCCAGCTCTTCGAAGTAAGTAACTAAAAAAAACATGCTGTCTTTTTTTTCGGCTTCTATTTCGTGTCCATTTTCTTCCGTTGTTTACTTGTTTCAACTAGATCATATTTCTTCGGATTTGCTCTCGATTTTCTTTCAATTTTTATGTTGTTCCTTGTTTGCTATGGAAAAGAAAACGTCTTCGTTTCACTATAAATTCTCTTGTGATCTATGGGGATGGTTGGATGAATGGATGAGTCAGTGAGTGCGTGACGAGTGTTGAATAATTTCCTACTAACTTTTGTTAAAAAAATAAGTGTGGATTGTGAGAGAGTTTTACATTCGTTGAATGGATTCGTTAGTAGACTGGATTGGTTGTTTTGGCCCCACATGTCCAGGGCGCCCTTAAGTTCTGGGTTAGAAACGGTGTATAATGATCAATTCTTGAATTAGTGCCCGGCGACCCGCAGAAAGTACGGATTACTGTGGTCAATTCTACGTCCGTCATGGTCGAATGGAAGCCACCGGCCGAAAAAGAGCAGCATGGAATCATCCGTGGGTATCAGATCCACGTTCAAGAATTGGACGCCAAAGTAGAATCATCCACAATCATCCAAACTTACGAGCTAATTACCTTAAACGTTTGAAAGGGAGGAGCTGTAGGACAAGCTGTTCGATATGACGTCATGGGTGGGTTGGTCGAAGAGTACGTCATGAGTACTCTTCAGCCTGATACTGCCTATTCAATACAAGTAGCTGCCGTTACACGGAAAGGCGATGGTTCCAGGTCTCCTCCTAAGGTCGTGACCACGCCAGGGGGCGTTCCCAATCGTCCTACTATCACATTAAGGTTGGCCTTATTAGGATATACTTTTCCTTCCATCAGATCATTCTAAGCTTTTAAAAACCATTCAAGTCCCTTTGAAGTCCAGAATTATTTGTCCAAAGTGGGACAATCGAGCTATTTTTCTTTGTGGCAGTATTTGGTCTTGGATATATTGCTCTTTGGCATTTGCTGATAGATTTTTCGGTCTTAGAATGCTCAAAGAAGAACCGACGGTTACAGTCGAAATTGAATGGAGTCGCCCGACATTGACTTTTGGTGAACTACGAGGCTATCGGCTCCGCTACGGACCCAAAGATGGAGAATTGGCTGATGTCTTGCTGGAAGGAGCTCAAGTACAACACCGACGAGTTGAAGGCTTAGGTAAGGAATTTTCTCAAAAACGTTTGAATTCGCTTTTAACTATTTGGCGAACAATAAATCAAATAATTTCCTAATGTTTAATGCTGTTTTGTTTTCAGTGAGCAATTTATTTAAGTATGTGTAATTCCCCACTTTTCCGTTTTCAATTTATTTTTAAATATTTCGTAAACATGTATGTTTTATATTCATATTTTTATTTATGTTCTACTTTTTTTCTTTTGGATTGTCAATCTCCTATTTATTTTAATTCGATTTTAATGTGCAATCTAGAACTCGAATTTTGGTACTTGTGCAGTTTACTCCACACATTCTAAACACTAATCCACGAATCTCCAGTATGACTGCACCTGGGTTAGTGTTGAAACGACTTATGTGAATGATAAGTTTCTAAAAACGCAGCTGTTATTATAGTTTTTGGTTGTCTTGAAGGAGATGACATAAGGTTTCGCCAAGAACATGGGGGAACTTCTGCAGATTTAGATTCGTGGGTTAGAACCCCTCCACATCGCATGCATAGTGTAGATTCGTGGATTAGTGTCTAGAATGTGGGGGCGAAAGCTGTACAAGTACCTGATTTTTTAAATCCGTTTTTATATTTCCAGTTTTCTGTTTATAATCATTTTAATTATATTATGAATACCAAATTTAATTACTTTAAATTCTTTAAATCCGTTTTAGTGTTTTCAATTTGTTCAGTTTGTAATTAAGTCTTGAATTATTTTATGAATATTAAAGTATTATGATCCTTTTTTCTCAGAGCGGGGAGTGGAATATGAGTTTCGGGTCGCTGGGCAAAACCACGTGGGTTTTGGCCAAGAAGCCGTGCAAGCTTTGTTAACCCCCGAGGGCATTCCTTCGGCTCCGCCCATGAATATCACATACCGGTTCCAGACACCGGACGTGGTATCGATTCGCTGGGAATTGCCCGCGCTGGAGCAGCGCAATGGCCGCGTAACAGGCTACTTGGTCCAGTTTTACAAGAAAGTGGACAATACCGTCATTACCGAGCGGAATACAACCCAGCCCAAGGCGGTGTTTACCAGTTTGGAGGAAAACATGGACTACGAGTTCCGGATCCAAGCACGTACCGCCAAAGGACCCGGACCCTATTCCGAGCGAACCGTGTTTAGAACGGAAAGAGATATCGTGCGTGCTCCCATGAACTTACGAGCCATGGCCACTTCCTACAATTCCGTGGAAGTGTGGTGGGAAACAGTACCCTCCCGAGGCAAGGTTATTGGATACCAAGTCTTTTATACCATGACGGCCGTCGAAGATTTGGACGAGTGGCAGCAAAAGGCGGTACCCGTTACTGGCTCGGCGGAATTGCAAAGCTTGGAGAGGAACAGTCAATACGCCATTACTGTGGCCGCCAAGACCAAATCCGTAAGTTTGTATCGGGGAAGAAACCTTCTCAAGAAAAGCGAGTCGCATTTATGCATCGTAATTTTATTTATTATTGCATTTCTCAAGGGGTTTGGGAGATTGTCCGAGAAAGTAACTGTGACCGTGAAGCCGGAAGATGTTCCTACAGACCTGCGCGCGCATAGCGTGAGCACCCACAGTATGTCGCTCGCATGGCAGCAACCGATTCGTCTCAATCCTGTTAATTATAAAGTAATTTAATCTTTTTTAAGAGTCATGAAACGAGTTTCCAAACTGTTTACAATTTTGTACAATTTTTTAATTCGTTCGCAGATCACCTTTGACGCCTTCAAGGAGTTTGTGGATTCGCAGGGCATGACCCAGACGCAACAGGTCCAAACGCGAACGATTTTGTTGTCACCAGACGTTTTCACTTATACTATTCATGAATTGGCGCCGTTCACCACCTATAACGTGAATGTGAGCGCTGTTCCGCCGGATCGTTCGTATCGACCCCCTGCGAGAATCACAGTTACGACCCAAATGGCCGGTAACGCTCATCTTTCTTAATTACGTTCTTAATTAAGAGGCAAATTGTCGCTAACAAGTCTCATTTTTCCCCGTACAGCTCCTTTGCCGATGGTCAAACCCGACTTTTATGGCGTTTTAAACGGCGAAGAAATTACTGTCATCCTTCCCCAAGCTTCGGAAGAATACGGGCCCATTAGTCATTACTTCCTAATGGTCGTACCTGACGATAAGCGCAATCTGAACAGGAATCCGGACCAATTTCTGACTAACGAGGTGTGTTACCCTCTTTTTTTGCGTTTATTTCTCTTTCTGTTCAATCGATGGCCCATGAAAGAGGCTAATTTGTTGTTTATTGACCGTTTCCCAACACAGCTGCTGCCCAACCACAAAGCAGGGATGCCCAAGAGTGCAGAAGAAAGGAATTCGGCGTATATCGCGGCCAAATTCGTGCGCCGGAATGTTCCCTACACGTTTTTACTGGGTGACTCCAAGGAATACGATGGATTCTTTAATAAGCCTTTGGATAAATTGCTACGGTACCGGATTTTCCTGCGCGCGGTGGTAGACACGCCCCATAAAGTAATTAATTAGTTTAATTGGAATTGAAAAGTGAAATTGAAATATTTTGTGTTTTTATAGCATTTGTATACTTCGAGTCCTTTCTCGGATTTCTTGTCCTTGGACATGCGAGAGGTGCCTTCTGGTGCTTTACCCCAACGTCCAAATCCTCTGGCGCCTTTAGACTCCACCTTCATCCCCGTGCAGGAAACGGAGGAGGCGGGGCTAGTTTGGCTAATTGGACCCATTGCTGGTGCCCTGTTGTTGACTATCCTCGTGGCCTTGATCCTCGTTTGTGTGAAAAGAAGAAGCAAACCCACCAAGAGCTCGGACCACGCCTCCGTTATGAAGCCCCTCATGTCCGCGGATGTAGTGTCAGCACCCACGCCCAACGATCCCGTCGAATTGCGTCGCTTGAACTTCAAAACACCTGGCATGGCCTCCCATCCACCTATTTCTGTTGGCGACCTCTCAGGACATATAGAAGCCCTCAAAGCGACTGATAATGTCAAGTTTTCTCAGGAATACGAGGTAATTTTCGCTTGATTTTAGCATCAGATTGTGTTTGTTTACATATTTATGGATTTCTATTTTCATATTTATTTGTTATCAAATTGTGTTTATTACGTTTACGTTTTGTGTATTTATATTATGTTTACTGTTTTATTTTATTTACATTGTGTTTATTTAAATGTTTATTCATTTTTATTTTCATATTTCTGTGATTATTTTACAGTCGATTGAAACGGGTCAGCAGTTTACGTGGGATCATTCGAATGCGGATGTGAACAAGCCTAAGAACCGCTACGCGAACGTGATCGCGTATGATCATTCGCGGGTCATATTGGAGCCTGTGCCTGGAGTTCCAGGAAGCGATTACATCAACGCCAATTTCTGCGATGGATATCGGAAGCGGAATGCTTATATCGCCACCCAAGTAAGGAAAAGAATTTTATTGCCAGCTTTGGGAATGTTATTGATCCATTACGATTTGTTTTTCTTTCTTTTTCTTAGGGTCCCTTACCTGAAACGTTTGCGGATTTTTGGAGAATGTGTTGGGAACAACGTACAGGCGTTATTGTTATGATGACACGTTTGGAGGAACGAGCGAGAATCAAATGCGATCAGTACTGGCCCAGTCGGGGCGCCGATACTTACGGAGTTGTATCCGTTATGCTCACTGATGTTCAAGAATTGGCTACTTACACGTTACGCACCTTCCAATTGCATCGCGTAAGAAAGATTATTAATAGTTTCTAGAAAAAAAAACTCAAGGAATTAGTTAAAGTTATGGCTCCCGTATACCTTAGCTTATTGATGCGAAACAATCACAGATGGCACTGATGTTTGTTATTATTTTGATGTTTGTTTTTATTTTAACGGACTGGTTTTCTCACAAAGTTTTTCCGAAATTTCCCGTGCTAACAGCCTGTACCGAGCTTTTCTTAAAAGATTTTACTTGAGATAAATTATTCCGTTTTTATCAGGAATTAATGACATCAATTGAACAAATTTATCTAATTTTTTCCAGGGATTAAATCAATTCAATTGAGCGAATTAATTTAGTTTGTTCAAGGGGTTAATGAATTCAGTCGTTCTACTTATTGGAGGAATTTGAATGTCAAATGTGTGATTTATAGTAATTTAGTGTATGTTCATTAATTTTATTGTATTTAGAGTAATTTGTTAAGGAACTTTTCAGACGTTTTTTGTTTATTTTATTCTTTTTTTATAGTTGGGAACGACTGAACATCGTGAAATGAAGCAGCTGCAATTTACAGCCTGGCCAGACCATGGTGTACCCGATCACCCTGCTCCATTTTTACAATTTCTTCGTCGCGTTCGCCATTTGAACCCAAGCGAGGCTGGTTCAATGGTGATCCATTGTTCGGCAGGCGTGGGTCGTACGGGCGCTTTTATCGTGATTGATTCCATGCTGGAGCGTCTCAAGTACGAGAAAACGGTGGATATTTACGGTCACGTGACCTGTCTCCGAGCTCAGCGCAATTACATGGTCCAGACGGAAGACCAGTATATCTTTATCCATGATGCAGTGCTCGAAGCGGTCGTATGCAACAATACCGAAGTCCCCGCACGCTCTTTACAAGCGCATTTGGAAGGATTGCTCCAAACTGATCTCAGCGCAAGGACTAATGCGCAGCCAGGCGACACTGCCACGCTCAGTACCTTTACAGGGATGAAAGTGGAGTTTAGGGTAAAGAAAAACCCAAAAAAAACTTTCCTAACTTGCCATCATTTTCGAACCGCTTGCTCTAACCACTTCCTTTTTTGGGGTTCGTTTCATAGAAACTAGGTTCTATTAAAATGCCTCCTTCGAGATTCGTCAGTGCCAATTTACCAGTCAACAAGGCGAAAAATCGCCTCGTGAATGTATTGCCCTACGAGAGCAGTCGTGTGTGTCTGCAACCCATTCGGGGCGTCGAAGGCAGCGATTATATCAATGCCAGTTTTGTGGACGGGTACCGGTACCGGAATGCGTACGTTGCTACGCAAGGACCGTTACAGGAAACCACCGAAGATTTTTGGCGTATGCTCTGGGAGCATAATTCCAATATTGTTGTCATGCTTACCAAATTACGAGAAATGGGCCAGGTAAACTTGTATTTTTTTACTATTCCTAGCTTAACATTCCATTTTCATTTTCTTTATGTATAGGATAAGTGCCATCAATATTGGCCAAATGATCGGTCAGTTCGGTACCAATACTTTGTGGTTGAGCCAGTAGCCGAGTACAACATGCCACAATATATTTTACGCGAGTTTAAGGTTACTGACGCACGAGACGGACAGTCGCGGACCTTGAGGCAATTCCAGTTCACGGATTGGCCAGAGGAAGGCGTGCCCAAGACTGGCGAAGGGATGATTGAATTCATCGGTCAAGTGCACAAGACCAAGGATCAGTTTGGTCAAGAAGGACCCATCACTGTCCATTGCAGGTAAATAGACGTCTTTTGGTACTTTTCCTTTTTATATTTGAACGCGAAGAGGACAGTTTCGAGTTTATTTGTTTTGTTTTTGTTCGTTTCAGTGCGGGTGTGGGTCGAACAGGGGTTTTCATCACGTTAAGCATTGTCTTGGAGAGAATGCAGTATGAAGGCTTGGTAGATATCTTCCAAACTGTGCGGACGTTACGAACTCAACGACCGGCCATGGTTCAGACGGAGGTAATTCAAGTTTGATTGAAAAGAAGAAGTTTAGGAAATCAATTCTTGTTTTGTTGTTATTTTTAGGAGCAATACGAGTTTTGTTACCAAGCAGCGTTAGAGTATTTGAACTCTTTTGACCATTACGCTGGCTGTGACTGACGGCGGAGCGGCCAGTGCGCGGTTGGAGGAACGACAGCAAGTATTTGTGGTAGTGGAACTTTAGGACGACGCTCAGCCACGTTAACGCGTCGTTGAGCGGAAGCAAAATCGAAAAGAAAAAAATGAAAGCAAAGAAGGTTCACATGAAAAGCCAATTTCAAGAAAAGAAGGATGTTAAACCCACCCAAAAACGCACTGCGCCGCTTGTGAATTGAGTCACAACGTAACACGTTACACAAAACACATACACACACACGTAACACATATGAACTCATTGAACACTCCAGATCTGAATGTGTCACCCGAAGCATTTTTGAAAATGGACGACATTTTCGGGATGCAACTTATAAAAACCTTTCCTTCTGCTTCGTGCATTATGTGTGTCTGTGGAAGGATGGGAAACACCAGTGACCAGCTCAGGAAACGAGTCATTTCGGTGTGTTTTTTTTAAGTTGCGAAAATCCTGAGCAGACTTAACTTTGTTTTCATTTGTGTTTAACCCATGGAAAAATGCCAATTCTGACAGTACGTGCAAAAGTGTATATAGCCGACGTTCTGCCATATCATTCCTTCACGGAACCTTTCCCTCCCCTGTTTATGTATAATTTCCCAGCTACAATATTGAGTTTTTTGTTTTGTGTTCTCTTTTTTAGTTACTGAGAAAATGAAGCGAGCTAAGTTAAGCAGCTATGAACCGTGAGATCCTAATTAAGGATCATTTGCGGTTCTGTGTAAATTTTTTAAGTTTGTGTACCGTAACAGAAAAACTAAAAGGCAAGGCAGCTAAAGCACATGTTAGGAGAAAAGCACACGAACAGACAAACGTAACAGTCGCCTTGCATGATTCTTACACTTATTTCAAGCCTCGCGCAAGTGTTGTACGTCCAAGCCTTGTGAAAAAAGTACGTGATTTTTTAGTTTGTTTATGTTCAAGTCTTGGGGTCTTTTAATGTAGACTGGCATTGATTTTTTTTAAACTGTTGTGTTCGTGCCGGATAAAATGTAAGTCGGCAGATACACTACATCTCTCAACTATACAATTGTCTGAGTTTATTCATTACGCCGTTATTTATTAATTTAAATAACTTAGATTACAGTGGTACAAATTTTCAAGACTTTTGGCACGGGTTTCATGCGAATCGGATTTCAAACAAATCTGCTTAATTTAAATAAGCAATTTTTCGATTACAATTTGTAATTTTTGAAATAAAGGCGAAAATTTGGGAAATTTTGGGAGATCTTTAGAAAAAAGTCCGCTAAAAAGGGTGTGTCCTATTCAAAAGGACGAATCCTATTGGTGGATTGGACCAAACGTGCCTTCTTTTCGAGCTGGGAAAGCGTTTTCAGGGCTTTTCTCCATAAGGAATAATGCTGTATCAAGTTTTTTATTTAACATTCAAAACGATTCTCTTTCCAAAGCATTATTTACGTACATATTAGAAAAAAAGATGTTAAGTTTAATTGGATTTGAATAGCGCGCCCTCCTGAAATGGCCGCAAGAGGCGCTCTGCCCCGCTTGCAGCCTCTTCTCGCCGCCTCGGCGCTCGCCCCAGTACGGCTCGCGCAGCCGAACAAGAAGGTTGTTGAGGTAGAGACGGTTTTATGGTTAACTTTTAGGATAGTTGTGTTTTCAAGCTAAATTTCGATAACTTGCTCTATTTTTAGTTGCGCACAGCATTCCTATTGATTCATAAGTATTCATTTAGGTTTGTTTTCGGATTTAGAGCGTGTTTTCAGTGGGGTGTTCAATTTCATACGTTTTGGCAAAATTTACACTGGACAAGTCCAAACAAGAAACTACCCGCCGGACTTATTCTGTGTTATCATTTCCTGCTTCAGTTCGCATTATTATTCTCTTTATTATTATATTTAGGAGACGCCCTTAATTCTTCGCCTGTTCTGCAAATGAAGCTGAGGGAACCACATGGCACGTGGCGTGGTATTGTACATGGTATGGATGGCACATGGCATGCCACGTGGGAGAGTTATGGGATTGAGGTAAGATGGTTTAAAATGTGCTTAATAGAATAGATCCGTAGTGATAAAATAATGAAGTATGTCCGTTTCTCCTTACGTCGGGGTTGATCGTCCTTATGATGTAGTTATTAAAACGGCTTAAAAATGTTTTAATCTGTGTGGTTAGCGAATGAGCAGGGACTTCTTCAACTCAATATCGTATTGGCTCCTCGGGGAGTTAGACATTTCTTTCTTCTGTCGAATTGTCCTTTTGTCTACGACCAAGATTGTACCGCCATCAGGATGAAAATTATTGGGCTGTGGAGTTTTAACGCTGGAAGAACTTGTGTCAAATCCGTAACTGCACCGAACCCTTTGGTAATATATAATCTGCCATCTATTTTTATATGAATTTCAGACCTAATGTATTTACCGTATAGGTGTTCTTTAACAGCTTTCTGGATTGGGTGTAAAGCAAGAGAAGACTACTGAACGACCCTAAATAAGATTCCTTGCTGGTTTCAAGTACCATTGGATCTCTGGCTGTGAATCTGGTGATTATATGCATTACGATTCATTTATTAACCCTTCCAACTGCGGCGGATGTGCTTTAAGGCAAAATTGACACATGGGAAGGGTTCCGATGCTCAGTAAAGCAGCTTTCGGTTCAACTTTGTGTGCTATTGTAAAGTTTTTGAGAACTAAGTAGAATTGTAACGCTTGCTTTCCCAATATTTTGCATTTCGTGTAAAATTTATTCCTCCCAAACACTGCGCTAGCGCTCCCAAATTTGTTGGAATCTTTCTTCTGTAACCAGCTCCAAACATTGGATTCTACAATTATACAAATGAGTTGTTTGGCTCTCCCCCACTCTCCCCCGGAAGCCTTATTTGTTGTACCCAAAATGTTCCCCGTAAAATCTAGTTTCCGAAAATGTCCTTTTTTGTTGTACGGTTTGTAATTTTAGAAATAAAAGCGTAAACTTTGATCTTTGATCGGAACTGATCGGATCGGTGGTTTAATTTCATCGGAACTTTGGTCGGGGGTTTTGCCTATGTTGTACAAAACGTTCCCCGGAAATCAAGTTTCCAAAAAAATACTAATTTTTATTTATGATTTGTAATTTTTGAAATGAAGGCGAAAATTTGGGAAATTTTTGCGAGATTTTTCAAAAGATCCGCTGAAAGGGGTGGAGCCTACAGAAAAGGACGAATCCTATTGGTGGATTCGTCCAAAAAGTGGGCGTGGCTTCTTTTCGAGCTGGGAAAGCTTTTTCAGGGCTTTTCTCCATAAGGAATAATGCTGTATCAAGGGGTCCCCTTCAGAAATCGTCAAAAATTGAGAGCCTCGCCCCTTTCCCTGTTCCCAACCCCCCTGCTCGGTTTCCTATCCCCGATATTCGAGCTCGTGATGCCGAAGCTTCACAGTATCGAACATGGGTATAGGAACCTTGCCGGGAAGGCATTAGGTAGAGAGAAAGGGAGCCATTTAATATTTCGTTTTTTTAACAAAATAAAGTGCCCCGACCGGGCCTGGAACCGAGGATCTTTCGTTCACCGGACTTGTGTCTTATCCACTCGGTCATACACTCATTCAAATATGTATCGAAACTTCTATAAATACTATGAAGTAAGCTAGCAGACTGTATTTAGGTAAGTACTCCATATTTTGTTCGATTTATACAAAACTGACATCCTTTAGCTACATCTTGTAGTCTCTAGGAGTTTACATTATTATATTATTTTTCGTTGTATGTATTTCAAAATGTAACACCAAAAAATCCTTACATAATTTTGGCGAACGAGTCAAAACCATTCAAAATAATAACAAGGCCATTTGTTTGCTTAGCTTCAAAATATTTTTATTAAAAGCTCACACATACAACACACTTTTTCAAATGACAGCCTGTGGTAGATATGGACCAGAAACTTAACTGTCTATTTAGCGATGAATACTTTTGAGTACTGTAGATAGGTTTAAATATACCTTACTTGAGTTTACATGTCGCCTTGGCGTCTTCTGTTTACATACTTCTAGAATCAAATCGAAGCCTTAAGGTAAGGTGAAATATCTGGAACATCAAACAATTATTACCGGAAAAATTACTACAAGTCATTCCGCGGACGTTAACTTACTTATAAAGTAAGTTAATTCCACCCCTACTATGTGAACAAAAAGACGAACAATAAATAAGACTTGGACAGTAAGTAAATTTCACAATATCGCATTTATTCACATTTGGCAAAATAATGTACGCTGACTAGCTCGGACAACTTCTTTCTCTTTAACTTTGCTCTTGCTGCACTTGTAAAAAATAAACAAAAAAGAGGAAAACGCTCGAAACTGAAACTAGTGTCCTCTCCTGCCATCACCTTATTTCACCTTGCTGAAAACAAAAACAAGGAAAACAATATGTGAAATCTTCCACTGTTTACTGCAAATGTACTCTTTGTTTTTGCCCCCTTCCCCGCGATATATACTTAACGACACTGACGATACGTTAGGAAGTAGTTCCATGATAAAATAACCTAGTGTCGTTGCCTTTTTTTGGGAGCGGATTAATAAAGAAGCCTGTATGGAAAAGCGAAGAGCAGGACATAACTCTTCTCCTATAGAAAGCCACGTTATACGTAACAACACTGGTCTTAAACTTTCTCCGCATCGGGCGGATTTGGGAAAGAAAAATATAACACTAAAAAAAGTGGCCTAGTGTCCTGGCACCACGACTTCCGTTTCCTCTTCATCTTCCACATCGGTACGAGGCACTTCCCACTCTCGTTTCTTAAGTTGTCTGAAAGATCTTCTTCCGGAATGCAAAGCTCTTCCAAATGACCGCACGCAAAGAATTTAAACATCCGTGCTATGAGCCAAA
The DNA here is from genome assembly GCA_022832285.1 of Lepidurus apus apus. Classification (NCBI taxonomy): domain Eukaryota; kingdom Metazoa; phylum Arthropoda; class Branchiopoda; order Notostraca; family Triopsidae; genus Lepidurus; species Lepidurus apus. The sequence continues at coordinate 120,346 of JAGJRO010001664.1, forward strand.
TGATGTGAAGGTAATCCGCTCGCACTTTTGCCTTTAGCAAAAATTCCACCCAAGAACGACGGCTGGGCATTTAACGCCTTCGTATTGGATGCCATCTGAACGTTCACATGCGCATGTGCATGTAAATGATGCACGGTACTTCGTGGACCGCCGTGTAAGACAGCGGGAGGCAGGTTCTGAGGCGAAGAATCACGACTTACGGACGTCACAGTGCTCGTACTCGAGGACTGGAAAGACACAGACATGCCACTATCCAATGAGCCTACACTGCCACGCCGTTGAGGCTTGTCAACTGCAAAAATAGGGAAAATACAAAGAAAATAAGACAATTTCGTTCAAATAAAGACTTGGAGCAGCCAAAACTTACGAGGATCATGCATGTCCAGTAGTGAATTGGATAAAGTGGATCGTTTAAGTGCTGCTTCAGGTCTTAGCAACGCATCTTTATCAGTTGGACGAAGCGGGACTGGAGCGACAGCTAATACTTCCACGTCTGCTACTCCACTGTCGCGGTTGTCGCGATTGGAATAGTGAGCTTTCACTTCGTTTGGCAGACGAGACACTCGTGTCGTGGTCCTTTGCTTGTCCAATTCGCCTTCTATGCGCAGCGTTTCCATCTCATCCATTTCCAAAATGGCTTCGCGCAGATCCTCCACAAACTTGAGGCGATCGTGATCGTTGCGCGCATTAAACATGATTAAAACCTTGTTATCCACGCGCTGTACTAAGCTCAGCCCAAACGAGTAATCTGGAATCGAGAAATCGTTAGTCATTCTATCGATCGATGCCAATAGAACTGTAAATATGCTGGAAAACGTACTTGGAGTTTCAAAGAATGAGACTTGAAGGCCAACTAACGTGAAACTTTGGCGAAAACTGTAGGTTACAGCGCTCTTCTTCTTCTGGAAGATCTTGGTGACTACCAACAAATCGTTGAAAAGGAAGACTTCCCTCTGATGCAGGCCAATACGTTCTTTCCTTGACGCATCAGCCACTTCGTATAAGCGACAGTAGCATACGAGTCGACGATGAGGTAACACAAGATTCTGCAAACAATAAAAAAATATAATAAAACATTAAAAAGAAGTTTTTAAGATAAACATAAAAACAAAACGTACCGGTTTCTTGCCTACGACGCTTTCTTGTACTTTCATCACTTGGGTCACGTGATCCGCTCCTGGTTTGAAAGGAGTGGCTTTGACTCGTTCGTAGATGCCGACTAGCATATCGCGTTCAATATCCGTCCCGTCATCAATCCCTCTCAAGTTCTTGATAAAATCCTCGATTTTCATGCGTCGCTCCGGTTTGATATTGGGCGTATGCAAATCCGTGTTGAGCATGATGATGGCGAAGGCTAACACGAACACAGTATCCGGGCTGCGAAACCGCGTTACCACATCACGATTGCATAAACAATAGCGCTGACCAAAGACTTCCATTAAACGTTCAATCTTTTGCGCTTCGCCAGGCATGCGGAAATGTGTTTGGAATTTTCGCAAGGCCACGTCTACTTGCAAGGCCATTAAATCCAACTCCTCCACAAAACAACTGCAGCGAAAAATAAAAAATAAATAAAGAAGGAATTGGTTGAAGATAGCATTCGATATAGGTCTCGGTCCGCAAACTTACTCGAGCGTAGCCATGTTGAATGCGTTTTGTAGGTTTCCTAAATATTCGCCAATCATTTGCTTGCTCAATCCTTTGCGAGTGATGAGGAATTTGGCCACAGCACGAGGCGAGTTTTCGAGAAAGCCACGTTGAATCAGGTACGTCACTCCACGGTCAGGTTTCTTATTAAACAGATTCAAGCCAACACGATATTGGCGCTTGCGCAGATTCTCCAACGCCTGTAAGGTAAACAAAATTTGGAAAAACGTTCTTTAAGGAATTCAAGCAATTTAAAACTGTTTCAACCTAATTTCAAGTAAACAAAAATCATATCTTTACTATAAAAATACAAAGAAACCCTAACAAACAAATTCTAAGCAAAAAAGTAAACAAAATAAGAAAAAAGTAACTTGGAGTAAAATTAATTAGAATAAATCCTTACTTAATTTTCCTGAACAGGACAAAATCCTTCAAAAGGTTTACAAGGCCATTCGTTTGCGTAAAATCATATTAATTTTAACTAAGTTAGAGTAAAATAAGAAACTTGAAAAAAATTATAATAAAAATAAGAAATTCTAGGCAAAATAATAAACAAATACAAATAAAACACGAAACAAATTAGAGTAAAAAATAAATTTGAAACAAAATTGGCCCTTTTACACTTTTGAATGCACACTGTAGTACAGGTTACCTATAGTGCGCATTCTAAAAAGTCACCCACGAAAGCCTCTGCACTACGAATGGCAGTCAGACTAGATTCACCGGTTGGTATTTAGAATGTACGGTAAAAGTGTATGAGTACCCCACAATTATAATAAAATATAAGAAATACATCCTAAGAAAAATACGAAACAAAATTATAATAAAATAAGGGAGAAAAATCCTTACCTTCGCGTTCATAGCGACGGTATCGCCCACATTGGCGTAAATTGGCGGTAAGAAGGGTGATCCATGTGAAACGGACTCGTGCAGGTACCCTGTGGTATTCTGTCCCTCGCTCGAGTCTTCGCTCGTCTCGGATACATTGGAAAACCGTCGTTCTTCTTCGCTTTCGCCAGGTCGTCCATCCTGGCTAGTGCTGTGAATCAGATGCGTTTGCAATGGACGTGCCCAATGTGGTACCGAAGCTGGTCCCAATCCAGCGTCCGGCAAGGAACTCGTACTGTTCGAGCTACTCCCTGATTTGACGCTGTTTTGACTGCCACTCATGTTAGGCGCCATAGTCGCTCCGGCCGTGGACGAACTTCGTCCATGGCTATAGTTTACATTGGGTTCCTGAACATAGGGCGATCCTCCTTTGGAGCTGATGGACGAGGTCCGGCGAGGTACTTGCGGAGGTACTTTCTTGGCTCCCGCATTACTCGGGTTCGCTCGATGCTGGGGCGACAGGGTCCTCGCTCCAGTCACCGTTCTCCGTACCACGGACTCGCGGCTCAGTTGACTCGTCTCCGCGTGATGACTAGGACTGTAAAACTGGTCCTTGGCAGGACTCGACTGTTGGGGTGAGCCCATGGGCGTGTAGTAGGACGAGGACGCGGAATCGTCCAAGTTGCCATGTCGCATGCGCACTCCGCTCCCGGCGTTCATACTGTGGTGCATATTCGGCGAGACCGACGCAGAGGAAGGACCAGCCGGTCCTGTCCAGTGATTCGGATGCTGCTGAGGAGGCACAACTCGCACGGAATGTACGCGATGGGGAGGCCGACCCCGGTAGTAATTCTGTTGGCTGGTAGCCCCGATAGGCGGCGACTCGGGTCCGTGTGGTGAGTCCAACGCGTTCGACAGCTCCCGGTAGAGCGAGTCGAAGTGGTTTTTGATGGTCAGCTCCGCGTCCGAACTGCTCGACTCGGAGCGGTTCAAGTTGTTGAGCGTCACCGGTGCAGGCGAGGGAGGGGCGTTCCCGTTCGTCTGCGGATAGTAATCCGGCCAGATGTCACTGTGTAGGCGTCGACTCAAGCGTCGCTCGGCTTTCGCCATGGCAGTAATCGCCGCGAACTTCCGACGCATCGTGTAATGGCGGAATGCGCGCTGAATGATCAATGCGGCGTGACTCGCGCAGGCCCGGCCTCCGTATTTTCGCTCCAGCATTTCAATCTGCTTGTCTAGTAAATCCTGGGATAATTCGTACCTAATTTGTCGACAAATGCACAGAACATTTTTAAATGTTTTTATTTTACTTTTTTTTCAGGTTCAGATTCATTTCAAAGTTCATTTCAAATTTCATTTCAAAGTTAATTTCAAGTTTCATTTCAAAGTTCATATTCTTGTGGTTTGGGAAGTGCTGTAGTTAACTGGCGATAAATGTAGAGAACAGTTTACAATGTTTTTATTTTACTTTTACTTTAATTTTGCGTCTTTTTTTGTAGTTTTTTTTTAGCTCAAATTGTTGTGGTTTGGGAAGTACTGTAGTTTTTTTTCGCTTTATCTTACCCATTTTGCGATCTGGTGCGTTTGACCACTTCCTCTGAACTGCGAGCGGGAGTTTTCTTGCCCGAGTTTTGCGCCGAGGTTACTCCATTGAGATTACCGCGGCGCACCGTGCCTGTACCTGCCGCCGTTCCCGGATATCGGTGGGAATTGGTGGGAGTCATGAAATGTGGGTCGTAAGCATCTTTAGGCACGTTTGAGGGCGGTCCAGGCCCACAAGCTGGAGCTTTTTGTGGCGTGCTATATAGAAACAAATTAAAAAAATTAAACATACTGGGCCAAACAAGATTATTTGACCTTCCTTAATGATCCTTCTAACGATTCGTAGCACGAATCCCACGTCGCAACGAAGGGATTCAAACTCACCAGATGAATCCAGATATGCAGATCAACATCCTTTTAACCCCAATTTAAGATTTTGCCCAAAACCACTTTAAGAATCCTAAATTACTGCAGAATTTTCCAAAGAGGTCCTTCGCCCTGCACGACCGGAAAGAGACTGAAAAACATCTTGGTGCATTTCAATGGTGTCGAGGTCTAGTCATGGTTGTGCAGGTAGGACTAGTACACGTATAGAGTCAAATCAAAAGCCCACAACCCCACCTTTTAAGTCTGATTCGGGAGACAATTACAAAAGAAAAGGTCCGTCAAGAAAGGCAGGTGGTGTGCGAGGTGTCTTACGCCTCGCGGAATCTTATAGATAGCGTGTAGCGCACTTTCGGGGCGCTTTTTCTCCCTCCTTAGCCACACAACATGTGGTACGGGCAGTACAGTGGGACACTGGGTCTCTAAAAGACTGCAACACAAGCCAGACATCTGCCACGCGCTCTTTTTTCCTCCCAACCTTTCAACCTTGTGAGAGTGTGTGCCTGGTTCAACCGGTTCAACAATTGCAAACCCTGACTCGGGCTACCATCTGGAGCTCCTTGCATTCCAAACATGTGTTGCTGCAACAATTACTCTTTTCCTAGTCATTTCGCTTTTATTAGCCCGACCTCGGCCGTTAAAAAAATGTATAATTAGTGCTAAGAATAACCGAAATATGAATCCAGCCAAGCCGAGATTTCCTAACTTCCTATCACTGTTAAAATAATAAAAAAATTTATAAGAATATTCCTATTTTTATCATTTAATACGTAAACTTTAAGTAAACATAAGTCACAATTAACTCAAATTCCACAGTACTTTTTATAGAAAATATAACATCTTAAGTACGAGACTAATTCACTAAGACTAACTCGAGACTAATTCGAGAAAATCTCGCTAATTAATAAATTAACTAATTTTATAAATAATAATAATAAGATACATTCTAGAAAATTGTACTTTAATTTTAACTGAAGTTATGTTTTAAGTAAAACCGTAATTGCATTTAAATTTCAACTTCCATGACGCTTTAGTTAAGTAAAAAATTCCACTTTAACTATGTTAAACTTACATATAAACTGTTAATGGTAAATTAATAGTAAACTACAGTAAACGTTAATTCAGTTTGGGTTGGAGGATACAAGTTAAACACATGTGGAAGACAAGATTCAACCGATAATAACTCACTCATTTACGAACAATATAAAATTTAATGAACGGTGAAATATATTTATTTTTTATTATTATTTTTTTATATATACAACTGACAGTTTTCCCCTTCGACCTTATGACAATCGAAAGAAGAAAAGTGACACTGTGGGCACGCCCCTTTGAAAAAACAGCCGCTCTGTGTCAGTGCCCAGCCTATGATCAATTTAACAACAGGGAAGAGAAGAGTCGAAGAAAGATATAGCAAAGCCAGCTGGAAGCGTCAAAGGGCAGCTGCAGGCATCTGAGGTTTACTCGGGTGACAAACGCATGCAGAGTTCGAGAGACCTACTGCTCCCTAAACTGTGGCGTTGCTTATTAACATAGACCCCACACACCCATCCCTACTTATTTCAATTACTACGCAGCCGTCAGAATCCCAAAATCTCTCCCCAAAAATGGCTTAATTGACTTCCAAAAAGTAGGCTGAAATGGTCAAGGACATCAACTTCGTTGCTCCAATGTCCAATTGCTCAACTATGTAGGAGGGTGGATGTAGGGGGTCATGACGGCGACAAATTAACCAGATGGGGTTCAAGATTGAAAGCTCGTGATAAGAACGCAATTAAATTCCTAGATAAAATGCACAGGACCAGGTTTGCTAGACTGAATAATTTGTCAGGTGGGACAAGCAAGTTTTGGGCAGGAAACATCCCCTAAGGGGCCCCATAACCCAGTCAAAAACACACTGCAGGAGGTAAACGGAGCCCTGAAATGCCCCAAACGGAAAAACCTATGGGCTCCCTTTTCTACCTCCTACGTATAAATGTAAATATAAATATAAATGCCTCAGCTCGGCAATTGTGTCGTGTCCGTTCCTAAAACCCTTCCACGTGTGACATATTCATGGGACCCTTTGCTTATTTAAGGCTTTTGTGCCAGAAAAGGCAGGCGTGGTAACCCCTAAACGCCTATGTTATGTATCAAAGTTCAAACCTTTTTTGATTCTGCATTCCAACCCCAAACCTTTTGGATGACGCGTGACTTGCTTACATTCACGCTACAAAAATAAAACTGCTGAAATTTGTCCCATTTTCTGTGTTCTGAAGCATTTGACTATACCCAACTCCTCACCCCCAACCCTTTCACAGAGAAATAAACGACGGTAGAGGGATCCTTAAAGGGGGACAGAGGTTTCAAAATGAAAAAAAAATACGTATTGTAAAACAGACCAACTGAAGTGTTCTGGCTGAAGAACTCATATGCCAATTATGCACATTAAGCTAGTAATTAACTATTTAGCGGAATTAAACGCCGCCCCGCGTTCCGCCAAATTTCAAATGTTCCTATCGTTAATTGAAAATCGATCCCTGGGCTTATAGGGATGGCACCATTACCTTTCTTTTGATAGCTCAAACAAGACTGTAGATGCTTCGGTTAATTTGAAAACTCAATCATAAAATGTGACGTTTCTTCGTATGATCGCCGTTGCTTGCCGTCCTGCCGGGCCGAGACCCGCGCCTGAGAGCCTTTCGGCAAGTTTCGGTTCGGCTTAGCAGCCGAGAGCCGGTCCACTGCCAACGGGACCGCACGTGGCGGTTTGGGCAATGGAGCGTACAGTGGAGCCCGCAAGTCACGGCGCGAACGAAAAGTAACTTTTTGTGATTAAGTTTGTGAAGGAACCAAAGCGTGTAAAAAACTGATTCCGGAATGACATTTGGCGTAGAGGCGGAGCTTATTCCGCTAAATAATTAAATAACCGGAAAGTAAAGTCTTGACCGCAAAATTCTGTTATTTGAATATTTTCTAAAGCTTTTCATCCCGGAATCTCGTATTCAAATATTTGGCTGACAAGTAACCAGGTCAAATTCGCTGGTCATGATGCAAATGTGAGCTCGCACTACCTCATAAAGCATTGTTGGGTCCTGTCCAGAGAGTCTGGGAACCTTTTACCGCAATCGCAGCAGGGGGGCCCCGTAGACCCACACAACAAGGATGGAACGAAACGAAATGTGCAAGATTACACCAGCTCCATACAGTCCCAGGTAACTTAAAGCTTAAACGCAAGCTAAATGACTATCCCTTAAATTGCGTTGGAAACCTTATCCACTCTTACCATCTCCGAAGACAAAGATAATAAAAATTCTTTCTTTTCGTTTTTACCTTCGCGTGGGCAAGTTGGGAACATCCAAACCTAAACCACAAAGCAAATGCCATAATCCTGAGCTGCTATTACTCGTCGAAGTCTTGCTTTTAGGCGTATTGCCAGCTTTCCAGCGCTGCGTCGCGTAAATATCGGTCATTTCCAGGTAATCCGGGCGTAGTAATGCGCCAGCATAATCTCGGTAAGACGACCGTAACCGTAGCGGCTGACACGGCGCAGGATCAGCCCCAACTGGGCTCGCAACTAAAGAAATCACCACCATTTTGCCAATAGTTTCGTCACCAGATAATACAAATCCCTTTTTTATGTGTTCCAAGACGATTTTTCAGAACTTCCAGGAACAAAACCGAAGAAGAGCACCAAAATGACTTCCACAGTCCAAACACATTGAACGCCTAATGCGTCATTTCGCAGTGACAAGACTGCAGAGGAGGTAAAAGCATAGAGATTCTGTTTTGGAGACCTCCAGCTGAGTTTCTTTGTGCTACAGTTCTGTCTTTGGAATGTTTTTCTAAAATAAAAAAAAATAAAACTTTTTGTCCACTTCACTGTGTCATGAGAGGAGGGAGCTATTATGGGATGAATAAGAAATACGAAAAACGTGATATCTTCAAACAAGAAAGGGGCTCTCTTTTTAAAAAATGGCGTCAATTTACAACCCAAAATGCTTGAGATCCTCCTCCTCTATCTCAACAATTGCGTTTCTCGTTCTTTAGGTTTTTCATTTTTTTAAATTTTTTTCCTTGATGAAGAGGAAATGAAATACGTCCTCAAGAGAAGCGAGGGGGCTTTTAATCCGTCAAACTCAAAGAAGTAGAGGTTTACAAGCCGCCTAAGAGCCCCTCGACAATGCCACACAAACTAGCTGTGTAACAATAGGAATGAGAATCTCAAATTCCACTCAATTGAAGAACGAATGCTTTTGATCCTCGATATGCACTTTCTCACACAGTCAAAACCGCTTATCTTTCCTCGCGTTTCCTCCAAATGTTCAACAAGGAAAAAAAATAATAAAAAAAAATCTTATCATTTTTTCTAATGCCAAAGTTCCCCAACTTTTAATCTTTCGCTCCCTGTCAACAACGATGACTAACTTGGGAAGTATTCATACATAAGTAAAAAAGTGTATATAAAAGTTAATACTTTTTAAATATATTTTTAAAAATGTATTTATAAGTTTATAATATGCAATATTTCAACGATGACTAACTTGGGAAGTATTCATACACTGTATAAGGAAAATAGTTATGTGTATACAAAATTTTAACAATTTTTTTATTTTTTATTTATATATAAGTTTATTATATACAATATTTATATATTTAAACTCCCAGGTGTAATATGGTTTTCAAAGCAAATATATGAAGAACTCATTATTATTTACGCTAATGATTTACTGCAATATTTTTTTTATTGCGTCTGCTGTCCATCATAAATTAAAAGAAACGAAATTAACAGGTGAGAAAAAGGTTTTTAAACGCTGTGGGGGATGTTTCTTGGAGCAGAAAAGGCCAAGGACGTTGTCTACCACATAACACTATAAAACCCCGTCGTCTATGCAAATTTGCCTAGGCTTTTAAAATAGAAAAAAATACACGTGACCATAAATAACACCACCTGTTTTTTTCCTGCGTGATTTTCAAGCCCAGCAAGTGACACAGAGCTTGACAATTGGCATGCTAGATAGAGATTTGACAAAAGAAAGTGCATTTGGCGGGCCCAGGCGACAACGGGTTTCGCAGCCATGGCCGCAGAATTAAATAAGGAAATTGCCATGGCGAGACGCGTTCAGTCCAGGGCGCCTGTCTTCAGGCTCCGCCCACCCTCCTCTCAAACATCCTTTTGATTTTGCTTCAATCCTTTTTTCCTCGCTTAACACATTTTCATTTCAAAGTATAATTTCTTTAACATTACAAAGCTCAAAAAGAATAATTTAAAAAAGAGAGAAAGATGGGCGTGGACTACGTTTGTCAAATCCAACTCCCAAAAGTCTTGTTTGACGTCTTAAGATGTCAACGCCTTATGTAAATCTCGTTTGTAAAATAACACGGAAATTGCATCCTTTCCCTTCGCTTGTCATTTTTTTATCAACTCACTTATGTAACTACTACTTTTAAACTCGAAGAAAATTCGTTGCGACATAGTTTCAAATAATAAACGAATAATACTTCTAAATAATAATTTAACTGATTAAGTGCATTTTAAAGCATAAAATAAATTTTTTAATAAATTGTAATTTTCCCCTAATTTTTGAGTAATTATCTTCAGTCAAAGGGTTCATGTTGTACGAGCTTTCAGGAAGGTACTGAGGGTTAAAAATTTTCCCGGAAAAGGAAATTGGGCGCGTGACTTGAACGCATGCGACGCAGCTGTTTGTTGAAAGTTATATCCACTCTATAGACTCTGAAAGAGGGAAAAAGGCTCATGTGATCTGCATGTGTACGTAAAAGATCACATATTGCACCCTGACAGGAAGTTGTTGAGGTCCTTTTTGGTAAACTTTCCACCCTCAAAACCTCCCATTTGCAGTGCATATGCTCTATATTCCTTCAAATTCCCCCCGAACTCTTAAGAGAAAGCTGGTGTTGTTCAACGAGATATGCAGATATGCTTTTGAGCGAGATAGGATGCAAAGTGGCATCACTCTGCCTTGGGTTTTTGTGCTTTTCTTCAGCCTCTTTGCCTGATCGTCTTGGAACCACAAAAGGAATGCTTGAAATGTTAAGTACAGTACCTCAATTTTTCTTTCTAACGCAAAAGATCGTTTCAAAACGATTTCAAATATAACCTTTATCCGACCGACTGTGTTGATAAAAAAATAGCGCTCTGACAACGCCAAAAACTGGTGAATCACACACAAAACAACGCAAAAGATAACAATACACGACGTTTGGAATTCCGGTACTGTATAAATGTACCTAAACAGCACGTACAACTCACAAGTCGCAACTGCGCTAGCGATGGCACAGACCTGCCAGGAAAACCCCAGAACCTTGCCCAGGCCACGCCTCCAGGCAGAACAACGCTACCACTATCACCGACCAAAACACTATCCATCCCTTTTCCGCCATTGACCCTCTTTCTAATAGTAACCTTAGCCCTAAGCACGTGTCCACAAGTGGTCTTTTGGTTCTTTCTTTGGTTTCCAGCCGGAAACAAACACCCTTCCCATTCTTCTCTAAATTTGAATCGAATTTTTGTCGCTAATTTCCAGGTTTCCAGGTTGCGAAAAATCCGTTGAGCTCTTCGATTTCACTTTACCGTCCGCAGAACAACATATCCTACCATCCTGACCACGCCTTACACCTTATAAGGTAAATAGGAGTTGTACCGAGCTTTTGTTTCGTGCCAATAACAAAAGACGGTTCCCCAGTGTACTAACAATGACGCTTCATCGTTCATGTGCTTGAAAATGTCCAGGTATAAAGAATTTCGTATTTTGGAAACTCTTATTGTAGGTTTGTCTGAGTGCCCCAAGGCTCGTGGCTGTCCTTTCGAGATGGCAGTGACATGAGAGAGGGCAATTTATCTCTAACCTCGGGGAGAAGACTGACAAAACAGAGGAACTTTTGTGGGTCCAATTCGGGGAATTTTCGAAACATAGTAAGGAAAAAGAGATAAATATCCGTGTTACTTATAGATATCGTATTTCCAGTGTTACTAATTATCTGTCTTCGTTTCTTAGATGTTCCCACACTAATCGCGATGACATCAGCGAAAACGGCATGGAACACGACACTGAATTACGCTTGTAAAGATTCTCTTACCTATAAAAAAAGAACATAAGGAAAATTCATTAGACAAGAGTCAGATTAAGAGGGTACAGATAAACCTATACGTAATAACCATCCTAAAACCACGCCTTACTCATAAATGTCGCCGAATCAGTCGAATGTCATGTTTATGACAGTTATAAGGGAAAAGGGGTGGAGCCTAAAAAGCCAAAACAAACCCTACCTTCTACTTTTTACTTTAAATTCTTTACGCCTTCCGGCAGAGTACTTTAGGAATACGCCGACTTTTAATTTTTTCTCATATGTCTACTTCCGTTACTAATTCAGGCCTATTTGGAATATTCTCACGCTTTCATAATGATAAATCGGTAGTTAAATTACGGTTCCTTTTCTTATAATTTTTTCTCATAATGTTTTAATTCAAACTAATACACCCCGTTAAAAACAAGAGCTCGAAATCCTGCCACGTACAAATATTTACACTGTAGGTTGTCCCAAGGTGCTTTGGGTTGTTTCCGAGACTTTTTTTTATGGTAACTTTACTCGAGTAAATAAAAATGCTAAGCAAATAGTACATAGCAACAACATACGAAATTAACAAATTTCCCTTAAAATTACAACTCGATTAAGCTACTTCACCCCAAAATTTTTAAAATGACTTAAAATTCAATATACATACAATGCTGAATATATCCCAATTAACATACTACATAACGCTAACATCTACAAACTGAAAACTTACACGTGTCTGTAAACATACGTGTGTTAAAAATACAAGCCGTGAAAATTACTACGCATACCATTGTGTTGTCTTAACGTTTTTTTAACATAAATACCACATATAGGGCAGGCGTTGGGACAAGGGGGCGGAGCCTAAGACCTTGAAAACCATTAAAGCTATTTTTCCAACAATTAGTTACACGCGCAGCTGACCTACAATAGGAATACGTTCACACATAATCACGCGAACTATTCCACCATGGACAATGGGCCACCTTTCGTGACGTCATATCACCGGAAACCTATTTTGTCCTTCTCTGTTCATCCTAGCTCCCACAAAACAACTGGTACAATGAACCTATCACTTTGCGTATCGCACCTAAGACCTAACCTTGAGTGTCTGCTACGTTTTCCAACGTGTAAAATTTCTGTCGCTAAGGAAATAAAGTGTGTTTTTTATGTCACCACGTTCGCCACACAAAAGTTCTACCCCGCTGAAAAGAAATAAAAATCTGACCGGATGACCATTGGCACCCAGAGTACGTCTTATTTTTAGCCCTCTAGGAGACCTTATAACAGCACATGTCTCCACATCAGCACGTTCGGCTTCTCGACTTTTTAGCGTTTCTCGAGCACTCAAAAATTTCAAGAACTTCCTTGAAAACTTCGCATTTCCCTCCCACATGGGAAAAACTAGAATTGAATCATCAAACAAAACCTTTCTCTCCACACAAAGATGTACATTACCTAGTAAACATGGAGAAACGTCGAAACTTCCATTTGAAACTCATTGTTCATAAAACTCCGCAATGTGTATACTTTAGAACTATAACTCGAATGTCTATTGTCCCACCACTAAAAAAAATTCACACACTTCCAAAGAATCAACCTAATCAAAAAGTTTGTCCACAAACTGGACCAATGAACTGGCAAACTGGAACTGCAGCTTACCACTACCTCTTCATTGTTGGAGGGTTGAAACGACCTCTTAAAGGGACACCAAATCGTCGCTAGGACGTTACAACGTTTTGCGAGGTGAGGTCAAAAGGTAACTGTCCCTAATTAATACGGGGTCAAAAATAAACCAATATTGGCTACAAGAAAAAACGGTTCAGTCTTCCTTGACTGGCGCCTTCGGTGCCACTGGTTTCTATGTAAAGCACGCAAGTCCTGAAAATATCCTCCAAGACGACTTGAAAGTCGACTTGACTAGCAAGTCCCCAACTACTGGCAGCTTTTGCGTCGTGATCCGACGATCCGGATTCATTTCACAGCGTGAAACAAAAGTTGGAAAGAGACAGAGAACAGAGAATCCGCCCAGTGGCGCTCAGGACAAAAGGTCAACGACAAAATGAACCAATCTTGGTCATAAAGTTTGACTTTTGTAACCGTTACGAGAGCCCGACACTTACACTCATTCATAAGCTGTTTTTCAAAAACGAAGGATCATACCTGTGCTTAGTTTTTGAGACAGAAACCGGAGTTTTGTAGGTCGACTTAATCGACCAACGTTGAAACCACACTGCGCTCCATGAAAAGCGTGTTGGAGCCATTGTTTTAGTCAACCGTTGAACCCTCTTAGTTGTAACTACAACTGTGATTAAAATGCACTTCGAACATAAGTAATCCTGGATTTAAAAAGCGCACGTTGGTAGAAATCCTTGGAAGAGCGCTTTAAAAACAATAATTTAACAATAACTTAGAATAACAGACTTGAAAAGTGAGCTTGGGGAAGAGGCTAGTAACACAAGCGAAATCGCAACCTGGACTGGGACTCGCCAAACTGGCTCCGCAACAAAAGCTGCCAGCGGTTTGTTTTTCTTTACTTTTATTATTTTTTTAGTATTATTATGGTGGCAACGCTACAGGGCCGCAGTTCCTTCTCAGGGGGTTTAACAAAGTTAAAGTTACTACCAACCAAACTTTGCCTAGCAAATAAATGCAGTACAAGGACTTCCTTTGTTTTGGTCAAATGCAAAACTGCCAGAGAGCTAATTAACTGAACACTGGACTCGTGAACATAATTCAAAACGTTTCTTCTAAACTTTCTAATTAGTACGAACTAAGTCCTTGCGAAACTTTGAGTTCATTGCATTTGAACTCGCTTATGCTCAGCCGCCAAATTGCAATTAATTCAGTTTTTTCCTAATAATAATCTAATAATAATAATAAACATTATAACAATAATAACATATAATCAAATATAAATAAGAAAAAGAATATAGAACAAATTATAAATAATCTTGGTTCAAACTTGCATAGATTCCATTAATCGTGCACTGACAAATTTAATACGAAGTTAGCAATTTCGCAATACGTAATTATCCAAAACATAACTACATTTAATTCGCAAGTTCAAATTGAAAAATGTCGGCGTTTTGGGAATTTTATTTAGACATATGACTCGTTCTAGAAGCGCCCATTCACCCCATTGGCTTAAATTAAACTTGGTGACCGGAAGAAAAAACTTCAGAAAAACTTAATGGTAGGAAAACAAAAAACTTTTATTCTTCTTATTCGTTTTTTTTTCCTTACGGCTTGACAACCAGAATAGCTGTGAAGATGAAGCATCATCATCACGTGATGGATGAAGACGCTCATTTCTCGTGTTATGAGCCAACCACAACAATTAACCTTTCCCACCTTTTAAAAAAAACTTCCTTTCCATAAAGCACTACAATGAAATAACTTCAAGTTTGAGTGAACTTGAAGTGAATTCAAACTTCAGTGAAGGGTATCAACAGTTAACTTCTTTCTTCAAATAAAACCCAACGCATTGTTAATCACTGAACTGGAATTTACTGGTCATTTGGTCAAGGCAGCTTTTATAGGTCAGTAAAATCTACAAGATGCGAAGATTTGGCCGCAATGATTAATCTTGCTTTACACGTTTCTAATTCCCATCTCCTTAATAACCCAATAAAAACAAACTGAAAAATAAAAACAACACAAAACCTTCGAAAAACGATCGTGGATGACTCGCTGCAACGCAAATTTCTCTTTTACTTAAAAAAAATGCAGTAAATAAGCAAATAAGCAACATAACGCATGTAAGCACGCGCGTTGAACTCATTTCCATAAACTCTAAATTAACTTGCACGACCCACAAAGTTCCCTTTTCTCATGGTTTCCATAACGAGGAAAACTTTCCAGCTTTTAACGTACTGTACAGTACAGTTACAGTTCCTACACCCCGAATTCACCACGGGTCTCCTTCTCCTTTGCCAAAAAGTATAGCAAGTTGGACACGAGCAAAACCGCAGCATGTGTGCCATGAAAAACAACTGTGGCATCCGCACTTCCGCGCTTCCCTTTGGCTCTACTCATCCTCAATTTCGCACGCTTGACAGCATCATACCCACACTAACAAAAAAGCAAAAGAATACACATGCGTTGTGTCTTGGCGATCTCCAAGTGCGATAATTAGACCTAAATTGGGACCTTTTTTCCCCCTTTTCCATGCCTACAATTCAAAACCTCCTTTTGCTCTGGTTCGCGGTTTGGTCACTCGCACGTACCAACTCAATCTATCATGCAAATGCTCCGTGAGAGCAAAAACCCAAAACGCCCTGATTGTCCTAAATTACTTGTCCTCATTTCTAGCACACTCCAGCTATGCAAGCTCAAGGTCCAATTCGCCAAAAAAGTAAAAAAAATTAAAAGCCCAGCTCTCACTTTGGAACCGTCCTAATTTTCTCTCTTTGGACAGTACTGCTCTTTAGTACCTTTTTTTTGTTTTTTCAAATGTATTTTTTCTTTTTTTAAATTTATTTTCATTTTATTTCAAGTTTGCGATTTGGCAGTTAGTACCTGGTGACGTAAGCTGTCCTTAAACAGTACCCTGCATACGGATTGAAATCTCGGAGATAGTTTTGCCAAGGCTGTGACCCCTTTGCAGTTCTGGCTGCTCGCAAACTTGATGTTTGACTTTGATACACTGATTGTTGATGACTGGCCAAAGTGGATGACGAGGCTGAATCCATCCACAAGGCTTCTTGGTACACCAACACTTGGTTATCCTCGTCACCAAACATTGCGCAGTGAGCACTTTTCAATCAAGTTGCAGAAAGTTACAGATTCGCGAACTTGGAACTGCTTTTGAGCGGACTTCCAGAGCCCCAAGCAATGAAATGGATGGAACTTGAACAGTTTGGAGAAAACAAGACGACCAGCCGAGGAGACGACAGACTGAGCAATGAAAAGGACGCAGGTGCGAGGTGCGGCGTTTGTGTGTTGCGCTGTTGATGTATATACGCAATTAAGCACACACCTCACGGTCGGAAACACACCAGAGCCTTGCCTGTCAATTAAGTCTCCCACCGGATGCTAATGGAGAGCTGCTCATCTTTCTTGCGTTTCTCCGTCCTTTTTAATCTTTAGCGTCATTTACTCGGCGCTTACGACAAAAAATGCTGCCTAATTAAGGAAACCGTGCACGGTAGAATGGAACAAGGAACTAGCGTATCGACGGCCTGCGTGCGACAGCTTTATTAGAGAACCCAAATCTGGGAGAAAACGAGCCCACAGTCGGGTTTTTTCTTTCTTAACTTTTCAAGATATGGCTTTTTGATTACTGTTATTGCCTCTGCAGCGATCAGGGAATCAAACGTATCAAACTGATAAGTTTACCTTCTGTTCGCTTTTTAAGAACGCTTTTTAAGAACACTTTTTGGCGCCCAATTATAGGACCAAACTGTCTTTCAAAGGATAGAATTACTTCAGAATCAAATGATTGTAATTTAAGAGTTACTGCTAGAAGCCAGTTCAGCAGTTTGTTCATATACATTTTCTAAGAATACACAAAACTATCGCGGAAGGTATGAACTACTTTAAGAGTTCTAAGAATTCAATTGCTGTGCCATTTTCAACCATTTTCAAACGAGTTTCTATCATTTTACAAGTAAATTCCTTTAATTGTAGTTTAAATTCCCAACTAAATAATTAAATCAGGGGGTAAAATAAGTTAGTATAGCTAGTTTATAGCTATAACAAATTCAAGTTAAGTTAACAAATAACTTGAGAATTTCTAGAATTTTACTCTTTCGTTTTCCAAGTTTATCCATTGACTTTACTCGGATTTCATCACGTCGGAAGTAACTAAATTTCAGCTTCTTAATACGGGCAATAAGCAACATTTACTTTAGCAAGTTTCCTCGACAATATTGCAGAACTTTCAGCACTGTATACATTCTAATACTTCACTTTCGAGCTACTTTCAACAAGTTTAATCAAAAGTTTAATTAAGGATCTACTTGGTTATTTTGGCTAAAGTAGAAACTGGTATTTCCAAGGGACTTATACCAATGGAAATCTGGCTCTGGAGAAAGCTTGCGGGGGAATTTTTAAGAAGGAAAGTAGTCTACGTCATAACGCACTGTCGCTAAAGTAAAGTAATAACTAATCTTTTTCCCCACGTTTGACGTGAAACCATTCCCCGGGTGAAAAAAAACAACAAAAAATTCCCAAAAGTCTTCAATGATAATAATTACCTCATCTCCATGAACATCGACCGTGTACGTGGACGTCGTAACGAGGCCCGAGGAATGACGTGCATTATTGGCACCATGAACGACTCAATTTCCACATAACGGCAGTTATACTGCGCCAGAACCATATTTACTTCTGCCAAAAAATCCCTTTTCCGAAACTGTGGTACAGAAATAAATTTCGCAGAAACTAATTCAGTCTGACCGCGCACAAATTAACTTCAGTTTCCAAAAAGATGGTGTCACTTTGGCTCACCAAATAACCCCCAAAATGTCATTTAATTTAACCGCTTCAAACCAGCTGGTAAATCTGCTGAATCAACTTTCTGTGACGTCAAAGCCACCTCATATTCTGCACGCACACAAAAACACAGCTTTAATGCCCAATTCTCATGCCACACCACGCATATCCACAACTAAAAGCTTGGTAAGAAGAAGATCCTAAAATCTGTCCATGTTTTCCCGCAGAATCGAGGAATACATTGAAGCTTTTGAGCGTGTGAAAAACTATACAATCCACTAGCCTAAAAACGAGAAAGTGCAACTCACTCTCCAACGATGCGCACCTGTCCAGGTGCACGTTACAGTTTCAACTGAGCTCATTGCTAACTCGTTCCGTAATGTCAGAGCGACGACAGAAAAGGCTCAAAACATCTGCATAAATGTGGAGGAAAAAAACACGTTTGGCTTCGATAACACTTATCTTTTTAACCCAAAAAAGTTGGCTACACCTGCCAAGCAGAGCCTATCCCGCTCCAGTTTCGTAAGGATAAAATAAAATAAAAAAAACTTATGAATACAACTTGAAAAAAAACAAAATAATAAAATAAAATAAAAAAACTTATGAATACAATTTGAAAAAAAACTTAATAATAAAATAAAATAAAAAATGTAAGAATTAAAAAAAAGAATAAGAGAAAGAAAAACTATCTCCGAATCTTCTCCTTTCTGAAATGGAGCGGAATAAGACGCACAGGTGACGGAAAGAACAGACTAACTTTTTTGTGCAACTTGGTTCTGCTCTCGCAAATTCGTGAAATGTATACATAAACGAGAGAAAGGCAGCCGAGCACGATATTAAGGGGACCTTCGCCCAGATGCTTATCGCTTGCTTTTAAGTTTTCTATAAACCGGCTTCAGATTGAGGTAGTTAATTTCCCAAGGTCTCGCAGTATTTGACCGGTTTTGACTTTTCTATTCGCGTCAAGGCGAAATGGAGTCGTAATCTAACCACTTTTGACACCTGTCAAGTAAAAATAAGCTTCTAGAAGTGATTGTAATTTTCGGGAGTAATATTCAAGCCGAAGAAGTGGGAAGGCTTTTAGTTCCAATGGTGCAACGCGGTCCGACGTATACTAAAAGCGCATAACATATAACCACTTTCTAAAACAGGTACTGTCGTTAGCTTTAAGCTTCCTACTTTCACATATTCCCTAAGAGGTCCACTTAGACGCGAGAGAATGGAACTGCTGGCTTCGTGGTCACTTTCGCTCCTCAAAATCCCCTTGTTTGGCAAATAACACACCTTTACATATGGTGAATGCAATTAAAATAAATTAAAACTAGGCGTAATTTGGGTGCAAACTCTACTAGATAAAATCTTAAAATCATCTAACTATGTTTAGAATAAAAAAGATGGGAGGATTTGTAAATAAAAAGAGAAAACATAAAATAAAAAAGAAGAAAAAAAAGTGCCCGCACAGAGGATCGAACTCCGGACCCCTGGTTTACAAGACCAGTGCTCTGCCACTGAGCTATACAGGCTTGACATAAGGACGGCCCCTGCCTATACAAGAGTCCAAAAGAGCGAAAGGGCGAGAAAGTTGTATAAAAACATGGAAGACTGGTTTGGGAAAAAGTTATCAGATTTTTTTTTGATTTTTTTTTGTTTACTACGAGTTGTAATGCTATCAATCCCTCAAAGTAAATACTATAGTAATGTGAGAAAGAGACAGTTGGCGTTTGATTGACGCAACAGTGGATTTCTCAGTTTTTAATAAAAAAAAATTCTCAATTTTAATCAAAACATCCCAGATAGAAGATAGTAGACATCGCAGTTAGTATTCCATTAAATATTAAACTTTATAAAATTCCATATTAAGGTTTTGCTAACAAAATTCTAAAATATGGAACTTTATTTAGGACTGCAGAGTTGGAATGACGCAACAATGAATTGCTTAAACGGCTTTCAAGCAATTCATTGCTGGATCGAGAAATTTATAATACAAAAAAGATGGCGAAACTATTAAAAAATAGTATCTAAAATACTGCGAAATTTTCATACACGGAGTTTTAAAATAAATATTAATTGAAGTTGATAATTACGTAAGACCTAACAGCGCGAGTAGTGACTCACATGTCGTTGGAAAAAAATAAAAAACAAAACATACTGCAGCACATGTGTCAAAGCATTTGTTTGGTTAACCAACTTAATGTCTATTTATAACACAATTATTCTTCGTTTAAAACGAACCGGAAGCTCTGGAACAACGACTTACTGTACTAGTGTACTCCGATTGACGTACTGTATAGTCCTGCATTAAATATTACGTAGGGACTTAATCAAAAAGTCTAACTTAACAAAGTCTATCGTTTTATCTAACATGTACCGTGCGGTACATTATCTTCTTTAAAAAAAAAAAAAAAAAAAAAAAAAGGAAGATCCAAAGTTCCACACGGTACATTATGTACCGATCTTCGTGGACATTTTCACGATCTACACGGATCTTCTTAAAACTTAAAAACTAAACAAACCTAATTATTTCCTTATCTTCGTAACGCAATGTTGGTTTACAAGTTCAGCTTGATTAGATCGAAAACAAAGGGATAACCTTGTTTAAAAAAACCTAGAAGACTTTCAATCCTAGAAGCTAAAATTTTTTTCAATTTTCTCCCAAGCTATCTATCCAAAGAGAAAAAAAAATACCACCGACAGCACAACAATGATGGAATAGAATTCACTGATAAATGGTCGTTACCTTCCTCTTGAAGTCCGCGGAGAACTCGCAGCCATTCCCCCGCAAAAAGGTTTCACTCTGCAAAAACATAAACAAAAATAGTCCATTAGTCCCATATCCATGTCTTTCCCAAGGCGTTCGAACACGAGTGGCGAACCACAATGCAACCTCTTTCCCTTTTCGCTTATTCAAATCAGGCCAATTAAACTACAACTAGGTTGGGTTAAACTCATGCGGGTCTATTTGCGTTCTACCATGTAAGGCACTGTGTACCGTACTCCCCGACCAAGCCAAACGATTATATCCTCTCTCAACAATGAAACCGGCTTCAAATGGCCTCTTGTTGAAATCCTTCTCCCCAACAGTGAAAACTAACCCTAGACATTTCGAAAAAAAAAATCCTTCCGCTTCCTATCAGGATTTCAACTCGAGAGTTCCACAACCACAAAAGAGCAAGCAAAAGAGTTCTCCAATAGGCATAAAAACGCAACAATGCCGGGCCTAAGGGAGATAAAAGCTCCCTCCGAAGCGCTGCTCGGACTCATGCCAGAACTAGATCAATACTACCACTATTAAAGCCTATCAAGCCAACCCCCTTCCCCCCCAGCTAAGGCTAGCAAGGGATGTTGGACCTTATACCAACGTCTCGCAACGGCAAAATAAAAAAAAAAATGTCTAGACGACGTTGGCTTTGACTCGCTTTGACTATCAAGCAGCTTGATCTAAATTGGCGCCAAAAGAACTCCAGGAGATCAGCAGCGATGTAAATCTTTCACTAAACCCTCATTTGAAACATATACCCCCTCCTCTTACGCATTGCAATCGAAAGTTCGCCAAATCCGTCCAGGTCTTCCTAAGGAATTAGGCTGAATTGAGTTCCTTAGGTTCTTGGAAGCAAGCTTGGAAGTGACACTGAAGGGGTAAGCAAGAGAGCAGAACGAGCAGATAACTTCAATTTTCTTCGCCAGGAGTTGCTTTCGCTCCCTAGAGCAATAAACACGCAAATTTAAAGTGTCTTGCTTCCCCCTTCATTTAGTACCAGCTTCCTTTTTCTCCTCGTCCCAAACACTTCCCCTTTCTCCGTTCATTTCCCATAGACGCCGTGTACGTCGACCTCTACCACCTCGCGACTCTGCCGTACTCCGGTGACTCACTCTTCGACTTCGATTTTCTCTCCCTCGCATCCATTCAATAGTTTCCCCCATGGATAAAACTATCCCAGAATAACTCTCCGCAGCTTTGAGTTACGGTTAGTTCCACAGTTGGAAAAAAAAATCAGGCAGGAGAAAAATTAAACAATTTTTTTTTAGAGTCTATTATTGATCAAACCAAACCGGCCGTTCTGTCTCAGGTTGTAAATGGGGCGTTACCAAGACAACCTGCTCTGGAATAAGAAAATAAAAAAATGCAGCACGCACATGCTGCTGGTCCAGTTTCGCTTTCACTCACACTCACGTAATCCAAGACCTGTGTTACTCCAGGTAATTTAAAGCCCCGGGGCATCTGCACAAACGCCCCTTTTACGAGTTCATTCCTGATCTAAAATAACGCAAAAGAAAATCGATATTTACCCACAGCGTTTGAGGGCTTCCTGTTCCACAAATTACCCTTACAGCATCGGCTAACTTGTTAAGATACAAAGTCCATAACGTAAACAAATAATCCTGACCCTCGCCACTTTAACCGCGAGTCACGGCGGCCATCTTGGACCAGGCTACACAAGAATAGACACTAAACGGAAGCTAATGAATTGCGCAATTTTGTTTCCGTTCCCGAAGATGACAAACGCTGAGCGAGTAGAAATTAGAGCAGACTGTTTTCGAACACGGGATGAGAATGACTGTGCTTCCCAGCTTGCCGTCAGAGGCGACCGAAAGTGAAACAGGAATGGTTTAGGCTGCGTATATCCTGATCCCGTATCGTCTGTCGTGTGTGAAACGTGTCCATGGCGGGGCGGACGGAAGTTAGCCTAGCTAACGCCCCCTCCTTTTCCTTTTTCCCCAATGTACATACATGAGAGCGTCCCTTCAGAACCGGCGTCTTTTATCGACGTCGCAGATTCCCCATACCACCCCAACAAGGGGAACAACGAAAGAAACCTTGCATGGAGCTTTTGCCACCACTTTGCTCGGTTCCAATCTTATAAAAGGGGAAAAATCAAAGGTAATCCGCGTTACGGAAAAGATATTCGCTGAAAGTACGAGAACGAAACCGAACGTTGCCACGGGCGATGAAAACGAACAAAACAGCATCAAAATTCCCTGATCCAGTTCTTATTAACCTAATCCGGGAAATTTCGTTAGGCTTCAGTTCCCCTCCAATGTTTATCCCTTGGGAATTTCCAATTATTAATTTCGCTGAAACGCCATCTATTAGTACCGCTTGCAGAGACATGCCCCGTCTTTTTTTTTTTTCTCTAAACGCCATCTAGCGCCAACATTCCCAAACAGATGCCCCATCCTTGTTTTCATCCGTTACACATTTTACGAGATTCAAATTCGAATTGATGAAAGACCATGCTTTCCCAAGCCTTCCTACTTAAAACCCAATAAAAGGTCTTCTCCAATGGCTTCGCAGGGAAACCCATATAAAATCGTAGATCTCTAGTTGTTATGCCAGATGGAAACAAGAGTTTACATCGGTAAAGTTGGATGACGGTTAAGGACCGTACCCATACGGCACTTGACCCAATCTGGCGCATTGCAGGAATAAGTTTTACAACGCAAAAAGCATTTATATGGTTTTATAGGACGCTGTAAAGGATTCCCAAGTCTAGGGACAGAGAAGGGGAATCTTAGACTTTGTTTCCCACTTTTTCAAATTTTAGTCCAAAAGAACAAATTGCGACCATGTGCTGAAACTTTGGGGGTGATTTTAAGCCCAAAGGACCCTTTGTAAACTTGACGCCTTTTCGAAAAGAAGACTAAGTGTGGGAGGAGGGTGTAAGGGCACCTGTTTTCTTTTACTCGCAAAGAACTATATGTAATTCCACGACCACCCCCTAAAAATCCTTAGTGCCATAATTCGTTAGTCAAGACCTAAAGGAAGTTTCTGAACAGTACAGGCTTGTGATGGATTGGGCAGTCTGCCTTTGCTTGGCAGTGAATGATCTCGAGGCGCTGATGCAAATAACATTCTGCTGCTTCTTTCAGTGCCCTCATTCACGAAACCCAGCTTAGTTTAATTCCTATGCCTTCTCCCCATTTTTTCCAGCTTTCCATAACAAAGCGAATGGTGGCCAGTCAATCCTTCAAACCTTTAGCTCTCAACCTATTTGAATCTCAATTTTTAAATAAAAAATTCAAACATCGCAACACTGTTTTGATAATAAACTATCACATAAATCGCCTGAGCTCCAGACAGAGTTTCCCATTAAATTTAATATTCCAAATCCCAAATAAGACGTTCTCAGTTGTGAATTAAATTAGTAAAATAAATCACCGAAACGTAAACGAAATTCCCAATAAATTTCAATTTTTGGTTTAAACCGATAAAAAAATTTCGTTTAAAGCCATTCCAAAGTACCATTTGAAAATCTTGTTAGAACTCGAGATCTTATGTACCAAATATAAATAGCGTTTAAGGCTGCGTATCAATTTCGACATGCAGCCATTTAAGCTTAGAATGTCAAAACTTCCTAAACTTTGATCCTGAAATGTTTATTGTAAACTCTGTTCGCGCCTTCTCACTTTGATCTTCAAAGCCGTTCATTTGTAAGCTTTCAGTGACATTTTTCTTGCAAGTTTCTGAGCAAAAATACGCACTTCGTAGATATCCTATGCTTTGTGATTTCTGCACAAACACTTATCGCCAAAGCGGTAGAAAAGGTGGGTAAGGTAGTACTTTCATTGTCAAGTGTTGACGACATTCCTGTCGAACATAATATTGTCCTTCTCCAGTTCCATGTTTATGCCTACAAGCCCGCAAAACATGTTCAAAATGTGATTCATGATCTCCCAGGAAGAAAACGCCCGTTTCCCAGCACATTATTCAAAATACCCTGCTGGCCTCTTGTCCTGTCCATCTTTTTTCCCACCGTTTTCGACTCTCTCAATGTTCCACCCGCCTCTCCCTATTCTTTACTCCGAATTTTACAACAGTGTTAATGTGACTTACAACTTTTTTTTTACCGAGAATTGAGTTCTTCCATTTCACGAAACTTCTCACATAACTTCAACCTCAGCGAATTCCAAAGTTTTCCAAGCGCCCACAAAAAGCTTCTACTTGAGAGGTTGAAACACATCAACACCCAACATCACTCAACACCTTTTTAAGTTTTAAGAACCGCCTAAGCTCAGGTTAGGTTAAAAGGGTCCTAGAGGTTAAACGACTCCTAATCCTAATGCCTTTTCACTGTAGCCAAAACATACGATGACTTGCCACTTTTCCTTTCCATTTGCCCATTTCCTCCCAACGTCAATTCAATTCAAGTTCTGGAGACTAGCTTGCGAATCAAGCACATCCAAGTTCCCGTGCAACAGCATCGAAGCAGAAGAAGAATAACTACTCGGAAGAAGAGAAATCGGTCGTTGACTCGACTGTTTGAAACGCAGCTAATTGCCTGATCATGTGCTCACATGAGTCACAAAATGTAGCACCCAAAAGGTTCCCCCAACCCCTTTAGAAACTTGTTTCCCGCACTCGAAATAGCCCAATTTGGGTGGTACTGGGTAAACCCCGTCTGAGCTGTAATACTAACGAAACCCCCCAAAGTCAACTCTTTTTCCTGCTCTCGCATTCCAATGACAAAATACGTCAAAAAAGGGGGGAGCACTCGGGTGCTGGAATTAACCTAACCCAAAAGGGTCTAAAATTAAGTCAGAGCACGGGCTCTTTCCTTTTCGCCCTGCAATTTCCTATCAGGAAGTAATTTACCGTAGTCGGAAGGAGACGAAGGAACAGAAATAAAATAAAAAATAATTGAAACTTTTCCAAGTGACGAAAACTTAATTGAAGGTTTATTACCCATGCCTAATTTTAATTTATTTTCTCATTTATTCGGAGGAGGGGGACAAAAAAAGTTCCCTGTTAAATGACAATAACCACAACATCCCGCTTCTTTCCATGATTTCCGTTCCTCAAAAGTCAATCCGGATTGTAGCTCTGCGTCATCGCTTGTTTATCAACAACTCAAAACACATAATGACGGATTTTTTTTTTAAAGTCCGCGAAACACGTATCTGAGCGTTATTTTAATAACAGTGCCTTTTTATCAAACCCATTTTTGTAATAAGGAAGTTTACGCGAAAAGGAAGAAAAAACAGCGTTTGAAATCGATTTAACAAGTAATGAGTAAATTACTCAAATTGGAATTATTTTCTAATTTCACAAAAAGTTGTTCTTATCTACGATTCGCGGTTCAACCAGCATTACTGCAATTGCTTCCACAAACTGTTATATTACATTAGGTGAAAAAGTCTTAAAAATGCACGTAATTTCAATTACGCCCATTGCCAAAAAATAGGAAAAAATATTCCTGCATAAATAAAAATTAGAAAATTACTTATTTCCCATATCAAATTTAATGTACGCCGAACAAAAAAATAAATAAACGTTTTAGCCTAAGTTTTTTTATCAACTGTCAACTCAAAAAGTTAATTTTCTCAGTGTACGGAAGTTTAGATGGCTCGTTTATGGTAATTGAATTCCCTCGCTTTATAATATATATACCTAAAGTTCTAGCTAAGTGGCAGAGTGAAAAAAAAGTTTTATCTCAGAACAGATTTTTTTTATTACTTTAATCCCAAAGCTGTCCGGGGATTGCCACATCCAAAACTCCTCCATGGGCTACTATTGCACGTTTTTGGCGTATAATATAAGAATATACCCAGCACGCAAGTGCTAGTCTACAAAAATAAAATAAAAATAATAAAAATAAAAATAAAAAAAAAAACTTGCCCTACAAATTCGCTTGGGCATTTGGGAGTTGAAAGACCTGATGCTAATGGGGCGCCCACTACACTATACACTACCCGTCATGCTTTATATGGTCAACTAGCTGGAATGGAGAGGAGAGAAGAGAAACGAGAGGCGAAAAATAAAAATAAATATCTTCCAAATTGGCTTGGAAAGAGAAGAGACCTATTCAACTTCCACCAAATTCCGTCTTGGAGAACGCAAATGGTTCCAGACAGCGAGACCCCGACAAGTCGACAACACGGCTATAATTGCTGCCCTTAATTAAAATGGACCTTACAATATGACAACACAGATGTCTTTTTTTGAGGGGTGGGTCGTAAACGATGAAAATTTATATTATGCAGGTAGGGTATACAAAAAGAAGAAAAAAATAATAATTTCGTAACACGTTAGCAACCACCCTCCTTCCCAAATCCCCCCTATGGTTCAAGTTAATTAAGTGCTCTTATGGCTGTCAACGACAGACAGTTTCCAAAACTGACGGCTAAGGAACGTAATTTACAACTTCTAGGCTGAAAATCCCCGTTAGTCATTTGCTTTATGAAACCCCACGAAATTGGCACAAACAACCCTCTGGCTCTTTAAACGTGTTATCTCACGTGTGCAAAGTTCCGGGACTATGTTGTCTATTTGCCACCTCCGAACCTTGTCTCGCTAGTCTGGTTTCGCATGCACTTAAAACTACAAGATTGCTTTTGATATGACGTGGTCCTTTTGGCTATTTTTACGGGAGTTCGAAACTTTGCATTCGAATCTCTTTGACATGATTTTTAAATATAATATTAATGGCGGAAACCAAAAAGTTTTTCAGAAATTATCGACGATCTAAGATGTTAAATTAATTAATAGAATTAATTTAAACTTTTGCCCATTTAATCGAGATATTTTTTTTTCGAATTGGGAATTTATTACCCCAAATTCGAAAGTTGGATAGCAGTAGTGTGGCAATATTGTTCCCTTATATTACTGTCAGAAGCGATTGTGTTAATCCTTTTTAAATCGGTTACCTATCCAAAATACAATTTCAGAATGTTTTAAACCTTGTTTGGAACAGGTATGCCAGCAGTTAACCCCTGTCTTTCTCCCTCGGTAACAAAGCATAATAATCTCTCCCCACAGCTGCAGATTTTGCCTCGATAAAAGACCTGTCTTTTACAAAAGGGGGCCGCTAGTAGACAAACCCGAAAAAGAAGAAAAACCTGTCAAACCTTACCGCTGATCTGCTAGCTTGCTTAATTCGGCCATTTCCAGCTCAAACCGAAGTTGGTTAACTTCAATGAGCAGTGAATCTCGTTCACTGAGCATTTGCCGTAGTTCCCTGTGCAAATCACTCACGTGGAGCGTCTCGTCCGCCTCTTCAGCTTCATCTTCTTCTCTAACTCCACCTATTCCTTCACTCCAGCACTTGGCCGTCGTTTGCGACGCACCCATACTGCCAATTGATGCACTGCCACTACTCTCCGACCTCAAATCGTTCATCAGAATCGCATCCAATTCGTTGATAATCTCCTGCAAGTGCTTGAGTTTGTCCGATTCCTCCTCCGCCAAACTCTTATCGGCCATTTTTTGGCCACACTTGGTTATATCCTCTTTGAAAATCGATCGTGTTGAGCCTTAAACACTGTCTGGCACTCTTGCCAACTCCATTGGCACACTTTTTGCGCCAAAAGCCAACACTTTCAGTCGCAGATGCACATCGACACAGTAATCCGCGCTACTCTATTGCAGCCACTAACGCAATATGCCCCGAAAAGCGAACATGTGTTCCACAAAGCCGGGTGGGAGTTAAACTAAAACGCCACCAAGAGAGCCACGGCGAACGCAGAAAAGCCTCGTCTTCCTTTTGGGCTCGTGTTGTTGAGCCCGGGTTCCCTGGATGAGTGTGTGTATATGTGCATGAGTGTATAAGATGTGCCGTGGAACGGAAAAGGACGGCCAGTAGGCGTGGCTAAGGGCGTATTTCAAAAGTCGTTTTCGTTCCGTACCGGGAAGTCCTGCGGCACAAAGCCAGTTGGGAAAAAGCTTGCGACTTCCACCAAGGCCAAGATCAGCAGCCTTTAACAAGCAAATAATCTCGTAAGTCGCTCAGTCCTTCTTCGAAACCGGTCTTTCACAAATTACTCCTCACAGCTCTTTAAAAACACTGGTTTTCCACCTTAGTACAGTTCTCAGGAAGCAGAACACCGATCCAGATTGCTCGTCATTAGCACATGTACTACAAGCACAACTGAATCCGAGCTGCTTATGGTTTGCACAACGCCGGCTGCTCGTAAGCATGCTAAAAATAGGTGTAGACCCTTGAAAAATCAACCGTGGCTTTTTTCAAAGACGAAAAGAATAGCGGTCGGTTTTCACTAATCGGGAACTCAATGGGATGTAATTGAGTGCTAATGAGCTGGACGACAAGAGCATTCGCAGTTAAAAACGATCCATAAGTAGTTAATACACTACTACTTGAATGTTTATAACAGTCTGTAATGGGGTTATTTATTTATGTTATGTATTGTGTTGTATATTTTTTTATGTTTGTGCTTCGAACCTTTGATAATAAATGTTATAGGAAAGTTGCAAACTTAGCTTTCGCTGGACCTTCCGGGTATTGTAAATGTTGAACTGATTCGTTTTTAGGAATTTTGCTATCGAAGTGTTACAGGAAAAAATTTGTTCTAGGGTAAAAGTTATGGCTAAAAGAGGTAAAAGGGAAATTGTTTCAGCGTTTTTCAAGAAAATTGCATCACCGAAGCACAGGAAATGCTTGTAAACAGTTCGCTAGAAAAATAAGAGGTTCGGAAGAATTTCGAGGGGATATTGGATCACAATGTACCCTTCGACATTCTACTAGAGAAGTCTAGTAGAATTCGGCGTAAGTTATGATAATCTTCAATCCTGTTGTGTCAACGGCTTTTCTGGAAGGCGAGAATCTCGAAATCCAATTTCACGAAAATACTCAAAAGTTTCTCGAATTTCCCTTGCAAAACGGCTTGACGAGGTTCAACAGCTACGGGAGACGCTTTTATCTAAAGAGATAGCACGAGTACCCAGGGTTGGTGTATAGTATTTAGGTGGTGGAGAGATGCGTGCTAGAAGGCAAACAACCTGCTTCTCAGAATTAGAAGAAAGGGACGTTTGCAAATTCGTTTCCCTTCCGTTGCCCACCGCTGTTCCTCGTGGCCCAATTGTTGTCAACCTGACTATCATTTCACTGCTCTCTTTTTTTGTGAACTTCTTTGGCAAAGGGTTTGCTGGGAGAAATCCTTGTTAGAAACTGTAGAGAGCAAAAAGAAGTAAAACGCAGCGACACGTGCTTAACCGTCCAAGGCTCGTTGCCAGTGCCTTTTTTTGCTCAGACTCTCTTTCTTTCTCTCTTACTCTCTTCCAAAGTGAAAGATGAAAGAGATACATGCAAAGCATCAGTTCTAATGGGCATCTATTCTTTCTCCTCTCTTCTAGGAGCAATCCTACGCCCGGAGAGAAAGACGCCTTTTGTATGTTGTTGGATCCAAGGCATTTTCAGACCATCCATTCAGGTGTCACTGGGAAGGTTTTGCCTTTTTTCTCTCTTTTATCTCTCTGGCTCTGGGCCATTTTACTCATACTGCACTCTAGGAAAAGACAAAACAAATATTACAAGTACCGGAAACAACGAAACTGACTTATAAGTCTTCTTCATACCTTTCCCTTCAAACAAACCTAAAGAGGCAATAACCTGCGCGAGAGGAGGGTCATACAGTACTCAAGTACTGTACTTTCACTGCAGTAATAACCGGAAATGGTCAACCAAACGACCAACCCAAGGTTAACAAGTATATTTTTATATGAAATTTCGATGGTGTAATACTTTGGCTCTGGTTCATTTCTTCCACCACCCACATGCCTATCATATTATAAGTACGCCTTGATACTAAATTTGATTTTTACAGTGCTTAGCCTGGGATAGTGCATCATCTGCGTAAAGATGAAAATACATAATATTTAATAACAACTAAATAGCCAATAAATAAGTATTCCTGTTGAACATTACTGAAGATTAGCTTTTCAAACAGGCCATGTTCAATCCTGTTCAATGGCTCATTATCTTGTGGTCTGGTATAAAAAAAGGATAAAGAATGTTCTAATTAGGGTAACAAGCTAAATCGGGGGAGTT
This sequence comes from Lepidurus apus apus, assembly GCA_022832285.1. NCBI lineage: Eukaryota > Metazoa > Arthropoda > Branchiopoda > Notostraca > Triopsidae > Lepidurus > Lepidurus apus. The sequence goes on from JAGJRO010001664.1 coordinate 151,020, forward strand.
CAAGGCAAGAAGGAAAGCCTCACTGTTTGTAGTCCTCACTGTTTGTAGACCTATACGCGATAAACATCTCTCTAATCATCTAATTCTGTTTCCCATACCATATGGACCCTGATCTTGAGGTGCAAATGAAAGCAAAAGCTTATCAGACACGAACCGGATGGGTCTGTATACGTATCGTGTTGTTTAGATCCGGTGATAGTACTAGTAAACCCAAAAGAGGAGTGCGAACAAAGCACAGTACTGTTTAAGAAGGCCGTCAGTTTGGTTAGATTTACGCTCGACTTAAAACGCTAAAGGTCGTTAAAGAAGTCGAGGGTCAAATTTCAACTAATGAACGATGCTTCCGTGGTTAATTGGCCTGACGGCTGTCTTGTCTGTACTTTGGTATTGGAAGACTAAGCGAAATACGCCTCCAGGTGAAAAAGAAAAAAAAAGATTAAAAGAGAAAGGTTACGTCTAACGTTATAACAGTATTTTATAGTTCGGTTTTTTAGATTTACTGATTACGATTAGTTTATAAATATGCATATTACCTGCTAAACAAGGTGCAGCCACTGGTTTCATCTTGAGGACTTCAGAAAGAAGGAAACTCGTTTTTCAAAAACCAAATTTGAAAAATACAACAAAAACGTTGTGGACGGACGCCAAGGCCAAACCCACTAATGTCAACAACTGCACACAACGAACGCTATTACAAACGCCGTGAATGTTTTCTCTCGGTTTTGCGTTTCTCGCTTGGAATAACATGGTCTATAAACTAAAATCCACTTGGTATAAGTTCCACCAATTAGTAAAAGAAAAGACTTTTGTTGGCATTTTTAAAAGATACACTTTTGAAAACGTTCGAAAGTTGAGGGACGTTAGTGCCGCCTGGGCCTTGAACAAATAAGTAGAGATGGGATATGGCTTGTAACTCTTAATGTACTCAGCAGATGGCGAGGCTCTAACGCGCCAAATTATGAAAAATAAGGAACGTACAACTAAAATTTGAATAAGCGTAAGATACTAGGGCTTTCTGTATAAATGCCAAGGATTTAAGGTCTAATTATGTTTGTTTTGAAATTAAAAATGACCAATTGGTCTCCTCTGTTGGGATACATGCCTTTTTTCGACGCCGGTTATCCGCACAGAAGTATTGAGAAACTATGTCAACGTTATGGACCTGTTTTTAGCTTACTACTCGGGTCATGGTCTCCTGTCGTCATCTCGAAATATTAGCTCATTAAGAAAACTCTGAAGCTGAAAACCGTCAGCGGATCGACAACTTTTCATAATCTTCCAAGTTTTCAGTCACGGAGGCTATGGTAAAGCTGCAATATTTAAAATTTTTTTAACCCATACAATGTAGGATTTAAATGTTTCCGAAGTGTATTCTTAAGGCTTATTCGGATCGAATGGACAATTATGGAGTGAACAACGCCATTTCGCGTTGAGACATTTGCGGAATTTGGGTATGGGCAAATCTAGCATGGAAGAACACGTGATGAAAGCTATAAACAACAATTAGGAACCAGGGTGGGAATTTTAGGCTTTTTACATTGGCTTGCTAGATGTCTACCAGACACTCCTTGGCACAGATGGTTTAAACAAATCTGTAGCTGATCTTGAATCTTTTGCGGAGGTATTTCCTTAGTTCAAACGATCTGAAAAAAATTATACAAACAAATATATAATATTAATTCGCAGAAATTGAGGAGCGTAAAATGACGTTGAACTCAGAAATATTCGTGATTTCATCGATTATTTTCTAGCAGAAATGCAAAAGCAGAAACATTCCGACTCAACTTTCTCAAGACAGTCTAAACTAAAAGATTTTAATTTAAAAGTAATACGTTGGAACTTTCCAGATACGCTATTACTTGTGTACGTTAGAGACTTATTTGCGGCCGGTGGAAAAATCACCGCTTCGACACTCCGTTAGGGTATTTTGCTCTTTTCCAAATTTCCAAAGGAGCAAAATAGGGCACGTGAAGAAATTGTCGAAATTGCGGGCAGGCAACAAACTCCGTACCTTGCCGACCGGTCCCGGTATTTGACTGAAAAATGAAAAAAAAATCTGAAAGGAATTACATTTGTTATACAATTATTAGGATGCCTTACACGGATGCAGTATTACACGAAGTCCAGAGATTTGCTGATATAGCTCCTCTGGGAGTTTCCCATTATACAAGTTCAGCAATCGAACATGGCGGCTATGTTGTACCTAATGATAATAACAATAATTTATAATATTACAGGAGACATTGATAATACCTTTTATGAGCGAATTCACCGAGATCCCAAATACTGGGCCAAACCAGACGAATTTCATCCTGAACGTTTTTTAAACAGGGAATATCGGCAATCCCACCGAAGGATCTACGTCATTTTTAATAGGAATTATTAAGAAAATTAACGTAGGATACAATTAAAAAAATTCCGTATTTATTCTTGCACAGGGAAGAGAAATTATATTTTTCTACATAGTTTAATTATGAAAAATATACATTTTATTAATTGAAAATTATACTTTTTTTATTATTATTTTACATAAATAAATTACTTTGAATAAATATGAATTATAGTTATTAAATAATAATAAACAATACAGAAAACTGAAATTAGAACCACAGTAGTATAGCCGTAGTTCCGAACTACGTACGGACGTTCTGGCAAAGTTAGAATCCGTGACCGCCCGAGTCGTGCGGCTTGCGAGGGGAAATACGACAAATAAAGATGTAATGAAAGAATCTTTAAAATTTAAAACGCGCGCCTTTTTAATAGTTGTCTAACGCACCAATCAGATTGCAGGGATGGAAGTGCCACCCTAGGGTAGGACTTAGATCAATCCCTGCAATCTGATTGGTGTGCTAGATACTATTAAAAACGCGCGCGTTTTAAATTTGTAACCTTTCATGGCGTTACTATTTCTCCTCAGGATCAGGGTCTGATGTTAAGGTTGAGTAATAGGCTTGTCGTCGGTGGCGGCGGCGATGGTGTCGTTCTTGTGTTTGAAGTTGATAGTGCTTTTGTCGTCGTTGGTAATGTCTGTGCTTGCGGCATCGACGAAAATCGGGCTTTTATCATGCTGGCAAGTTTTAGTATAGGTGGTGCTAGTGCTTGCAAACCAGGTCGGCCGTGTCTGTAGGTAAGTGTGTCGTAACCCTGATAGTTTATTCTGTGTATAGTACAGGGTTGGCAAAGGCTCGGCTCGACCTCACTATCCATCTGAACCAAGCCGAGCCTCCAGTCCAGTCCAGTACCCCTCGAGTCGAGCCGAGTCTGTACCCCTTGAGTCGAGCCTTGAGTCTATACCCGTTGAGCTGAGCAGAGAATGTGTAAGACCAATCGTCTCGAGAAGACGATTGGTATACAACAACTGACCAAGAAAGAACACGGGACGCAAAATCGACAGCCTGAGAAGATTTGCAGAAGTCGGTAACCGACAGTTCGTTGTTTGTGTATGAATCGGAGATATTGTTTTATGTCTGGTGGCTACTTTTGTATTGGACCCGAGGTGCGGTCCAATACAAAAGTAGCCATCAGACATAAAACAATATCTCCGATTCACGGCGACACGAGACACGAACGTGACAGTCCAGCAAGCTAGTCAGGAGGAACCGGCACAATCAGAGCCAGGACAGCGGCCCCGTCGTGCGTCACGCCCTCCGAAGCACCTGGAAGATTTTTGTCGCTGAGAATATTTTAATCAGCTAGTCTAATGTTTATTGTGATTGTTTTAAACCAATGATTACCACTTTGATGCTAAACCAGAAGCTATTTGTTTTTGAAAATATTGATTTTTTCGATTACCGTACCGCGGTAAGTATTTATCGCGATACTTTTAGTTTGATGCGGTAGCGGTAAAAAAAATTAAGAATAAAAATTTTATAACTGTCTTTGAATAAAGAAAATCTAAGCACATGGTTAAGAAGTTACGGCTTTATTTTTATTGCAGAGTATGCAGATTATGCAGAAGTTTTATTGCAGATTGCAGAGTATGAAAACATTGGGCAAACTTATGTCAACTTGCTGTTAAATTTCAGAAATAACAAGCGCTCAAAATTCTTGTCAGACAGCCTACTCCGAACTAGGGTAAATATTCTCCCAGCTACGCTGAATAACCGCTCGCAGGATGCTGACGATGGAAGAGTTGGCGTTATACTTCCTAAAGAGCTTCTTAAGCGTCGGATATTTCTCAAGCATTTGAATCTTGCAATTGAGTCTGCCAGATAGAGCTCAACTTCGGTTAATTTACTCGCTGATTCCTTTCCTTGGGGAAGGGACTGGAAGAGATCCTTTTTAAGCCGCGGTAGTCTTGTGTATCTTCAGACTCTTCAGGTATAGAAGCGCTATACAAGTAAAAGGCAAAATTTAGTGTTTTCAAATCTTTGATTCATCGTCTTACCATATGGGGCTTTCAGCTTCTTGATCTTGAGTTTGACTACGTTCACAATGCTCCGCTACTCTTGATATTTCTTGCACGCTGCTCTTCCGGAAGCCACCAAATTTTAAACTTAGGATGTAGAACTGTAGCCACAATCAGCTGCTCATCTTCGAAATAGCCAGCAAAACGTTTCTTAACTGCATCTTTAATGACTCCAGGCAATTTCTTGCATGAATTCTGTTAAGTTGCCATTTTTTCCTCAATAATCTTCAGAGTTGGCAGGAGGTATGCAGCTGAAACGTTGATTTCACTTTGAAGGATATCGAGAGCTTCGCAAAGCGGACGCATAATTCGCACGAATTCGTTGATATATTCCTCCTCCACAGGAAGAAAGAAAGGTATTTTGAAGTGTTGGAAGAGGTTTCGAACTCCCGACCTCTTTTTTGCAAGGCCCGGCGCTCCAGAAGATTTGCGAAAATGTCAAAATACACAACGCTGTCAAACGACATACTCGAGGAATTGTCCACGGAGCCGTACCTATAATATCCTGCCTATTCAAGGAATTGGTCGATACCTTTTTGTGATGGTCAAGGTAGTCCGTGGCTTATTTGTTCTGAACTATTCATGAAAAATAAATTTCTATATATTCAGGAATCTGATGACTCCGTGGACGCTATACCTACGCACCAGGGTTGACAGCGGTAATTTTATTTTTTTACCGCTATCCGGTAACGGACCCGTACAAAAATCTGCCGGTTTACGGCGGTAAATTGGGACTTCTGTTAACTGACGGTTTATCGCTGGTTGTAACCTACCGTTTACCGCCGGTACACCTCTAGTCAACCGACTACAGTCTAACCGTAGGTTAACGGACGGTTAATCGCTGGTTGTAACCTACCGTTTACCGGCGATACACCTCAAGTCAACCGACTACAGTCTAACCGTAGGTTAACTGACGGTTCATCGCTGGTTGTAACCTACCGTTTACCGCCGGTACACCTCTAGTCAACCGACTACAGTCTAATCGTAGGTTAACTAACGCTCTATCACTGGTTAAAACCTACCGTTTACCGGCGATACAACTCAAGTCAACAGACTACAGTATAACTGTCAGTTAAACTTGAAGCAACCAACGGT